>VXAX01005267.1:149826-165631 GCA_013399835.1 Leptocoma aspasia | reverse complement strand
AGCGCCGCTCCCCCCCCGCACCGCGACGATGGGCGCGCCCGCCGCCTCCTGCCGTAATGAACCCAAGAACGGCGCAGCTAAACTGCACGGCGGAGCTCTGCGGCCGTAATGCTCCGAGTGGCAGCGCAGTGAACGCCACCCGGGACTGAGTTGGGGACGATCACAGGAATTAGGGAATCACAGCATCAATTAGGTTGGAAAAGACCTCTGAGGTCATGCAGCCCAACCTATGATCCAACACCGCCTTGTCAACCAGACCATGGCGCTAAGTGCCACATCCAGTCTTTCCTTAAACATCTCCAGGGAGGGTGACTCCACCACGTCCCTGGGCAGCCCATTCCAATGCCTGGCAAACCTTTCCGTGAAGAAATTCTTCCTGATGTCCAACCTAAACCTTCACTGGTTGCCAGGGGGAAGAGATCGACTCCCACCTGGCTACAACCTCCTTTAAGGAAGTTGTGGACGTCTCAGGGCAGCCCTGGGAGGTGTGGAATTGCCCCAGGACAGCCAGGGGCAGTTTGCAGAACCCCAGGAGTCTCGGGGGAAGCACCCCGGGACAGCCCTGGAGGACTCCAGGAGTAACCCCAGGCAGTTTCATGGGGTGTCTGTGAGGATGTCCCGGAGCAGCCTTCGCAGGAGCTGGGGTGGTCCTGGACCAGCTCAGGAGAGGTTTGCTAAGGTGTGGTCACACTCTGTCCCTTCTCTGGGGGTTCTCTGACCCGGGTGTAGGGTGAGATGGGTCAGAGTAGGCTGAGTGTCTGGGGAGACTCCAGAGTTTCTCCAGTATCCAGGCCCTGTGTGTTCCCCAGGGAATAGGGCCAGGGATGCGGGGTCCAACAGGCTGGCCATGCCCCCCCACCACCACCTCCCAGCCCTTTTCTGCCTGAGCAGAGCTGGACAATCCACCCTTGTCCCTAGCCGGTCTGAAGTAGGTCAGGGAGGCTGGGCCAAGCCCCTGGGGAGGGGAGTGGGTGGCAGGGGGTGCAGAGGGCCCCAGGCACCCGCCCCAGTGGCCACACCACAAGGTTGGTGCCCACCCCCTGTCCTGGTAGGACCCCAGTGTCCCCACCCCAGGGGATGCAGGGCATTTCCCTAACCCCTCTTTGGTCTCCTGGGGTGGTCTGGGATCCCTCTGCATCCCTGCAGGCTCCACACCCCTTCTGGGATCCGGGCTCCCATGGATGCAGGTTGGGGTGGCTGAATCCTGGGGGACAGCACCCAGTATGGAGATCTGGGGACTTGGTTTTGGGCAGTGAGCCTGGAGCTGAGCTGGGTGGGAGCTGTGGAATGAGAACAAGGAATATGAAAGGCAGGAGAGGGATTTCTCACCCCTTAATTGCAGTTAATGATTGATGAACATGTTTGCTGCAGGAGGCAAAGGTCTGGCAGTGTCAAGATGCGAGTGCAGGGGCAGCATCCCCAGGGACACAGCCACAGGTAAGGGACATGGGCCCCTATCCCAGCCCCCACGGGTACCTTGGCGGGGAGGTAGGGGTGTCTGTCAGCTGTGGAGCTGCCCACACGCCCTGGCACAAGGAGGGAGACACCGTGGCTGTGCCATGGGTTGCTCTTGGACCCCAAGCACTGCTTGGAGAGGTCCTGTTGGGCTCAAGCTGTGGAGCCCCCAGCCATGCCCAGGACAAGCTCCTGGAGTCCCCCAGACCTACAGTCTCCTCTACCTGGAGGTCAACCCTGTCCTCCCATGCCATGTCCTCAGGGAGCCCATGCCCAGGGGTGCGGTGTGGAGCCTGGTGTTTGCTCACCAGCCCAGCTCAGTAGAGGGGACTGTCCCCACCAGCACCTCTCCTGCCCTGGTGGCTGCTCCCTGGGAGCGATTTGGGGGGCAGGCCTCACTCTCTCAGGTGCTTTTTCCCTGGTGTGTGCCCACAGGCATCCTGGCAGGATGGCATGGCGCTCTTTGGTGCTGCTCCCCTTCCTCCTGGCAACAGGTAAGGACTCTTCTTGGCATCTGGCATGGGCAGGTGGGAGGTGTTGGAGCTGCTTTCAACCCCCAGTACTCTTTCTCCATTCCCTGGGGGAAGCTGTGACCCCAAAACAGCTGAGTGCCCAGCTGGAGAGCCAGGGCAGGGCAGGGCTGGGCAGTAGGGAAAGCACGGGGGCTGCAGCTGGAAGGGAAGCACGGTCTGGAGGTGTGGGATGAGCACAAAGACGAGAGGGCTGGGTGTTCCCCTGCCTCCCATGGAGACCCAAACCATGGCTGGGAGCTGGGGCTGGAGCTGAGGAGGTGCTGCCAGACGTGGGTCTGCCAGCAGAGCCCAGGACAGGGATGGTGCTCAGCTCCTCTTCCCTGTAGTTTCAGGCAACACAGTCCCCATCTTCAACGTGACCATCTTCTACGTGCCTGAGGACCTGGAGCTGGGTGAGTAGGGAGGCCACAAGAAGGGCGTGCTGGGGTGTCAGAGGAGTGATTGGGGGGTTCTCAGGCAGGGGCTGACACTGCCTGTGCCCCCAGGCCAGTTTGCTTTCCAGCTGAAGGCTTATGACCTAGACAATGACCCTCTCACCTACCGAATCGGAGGGACAGACGCCTTCTACTTCTCTGTTGACCCCCAATCAGGCAGAGTGACACTGAAGAACTCCCTGGACCGTGAGGTGTGGGCAGAGGATGGGGTTAGATATCCCTGCCTGAGTGGGAGTCTGGGGGTATGGGGATGGAGGGCAGAGCCTATGGGTCACTCCCTGGCCCCAAAACCCAGCTCCTGGAGGGAGACTTGTCCTCACAGGAGTTGGGGCTCAGCCCTACACAGAGATTGGGGCTCAGCCATCCAAGGATTGAGCTCCATCTTGGCCCTGACCAAGTCCTGCCTTGTGTCCCCTCAGCTCCAGGCCAGGCTCACCATCACCGCTGGAGTGTCAGATGGTGTAAATAATGAGGTGAGTGCTGGGGCAAGGGCTGCAGGGGGAAGGGAGCCCCCATGGACAGGTCCATGGACAAGGCTCAGTGGGAAGGCAATTGGAAGCAGGTGGGTGATGCCGGCTGGCTAGCCAGGGTGGGCATGGGATGCCAGAACTGCACCCAGCTCTGCTGGCCACCATCTCCCACACACCCATCCTTGTGCCCTCTCTGACACCTGGTAGGTCTCCAGAAAAATGACCATCATCGTGGAGGACCGTAATGACAACGCCCCGGTCTTCCAACGCCTGCCATATAATGCCATCATCCCTGAGGTACCTTTCTGGGACCTCCCAGCCCCCACGGGCAGCAGGGCAGGGGTGCTGGGTGGCTCCTGTGGCATGGGTGTGCCAGCGGTGGGACAACAACGGGCTGGGAACTGTGTGACCCCACACCTGCGTGCGTGGTGACAGTGTGCCTGGGCATGGAGTCATCGATGGTGCAGCCAGCACCTGGGAGCACTGTCACCAGGGCAATTCCCGATGGGAGCCTCTGCGTCACCCTGACACGCTGAAATGTGACTGGGACTCTGCCCTTGGAATGAGTTTCTGTTCAGGGTGTGCCCAAGCTACCTGTCAACCCAGGACAGCGTGACACTGGATCAAGGTGTAGATGGGGTGTGGGGCTGAGTCCAACTCCCATCCAGCAACTCCAGGGCTGGGCTGTAGCCTCTGCTCCCAAGGGGCCCCAGGGAGGGTAGCGAGGGGGCCCAGCCTCTGCCTGGCCTGAGCAAGGGCAGCAGCTCGTCCCTGTGTGTCCCATGGCACTGGGCACCACCTGCAGCCTTGCAGGGCCAGAACATCCCAGGGCAGGGCTGGCAGGGGTCCAGGCCCAGAATCACCCCCCTGCTCTGCCACCACCACCCCCCTGTGTGCCCAGAACATGAATGTGCACAGCATCATCTACACCGTGTTTGCCAACGACAGCGACACTGGGAACGCCTCCAAAGTCAGCTACAGCATCGAGGAGGTGAGCACAGAGCATTGTGGAGTAGGTCATACCATACCCAAACCCCACCCCTGGGCCACCCCTGTGGTGCTGAGGTGCTGGGGGACACTGCCAGGGCAGACTCATATCTCTGGGGGTGCAGGGAGGTTTTGGGTCAGGACCCACTGGATGCGGGGTCCAACAGGCTGGCCATGCCCCCCCACCTCCACCTCCCAGCCACTGGGCAATGGCTGCAAGGTGCTGAACAGTTTCAGGCCAGGGATGAGCCAGGTGGTCGGGAGTCCCCATGGGCCAAGCCTGGCAGAAGGATGGAGATTGAGCCCCCATCTCTGCTGGGACATCTCTGCTCCCTGCCTTGGTGACACAGGCTGATGTCCCCTGCTCAGGTGATCCCAGACAACATGAAGAATCTCCAGCTCTTCTATATCCTGCCCAATGGGAGTGTGGTGCTCAATGGTTCCCTGGACTACACCAAGAACACTTTCTACCAGATCAAGATCCTTGCCCAGGTGGGGACCATCCAGGCTGGGGGTGCAGGGCTGCCAGGTAAGAGGGTTGTGTGACTGACAGGTGCTCTGCTCCTCAGGATGGCGGGGGATGGCTGCACAACAACTGGATTGTCCAGAACAGCTCTACTTACCTGTCCCTGACTATTAAGGATGTGCCCAACCTGGACCCACGTTTCCTCAATGAGCCCTACTCAGGCTCTGTGCCTGAGAACTGCGACCTGGTCAGGATCCTGCTTGCCCCAGTGTCACATCCCTGCCCCTGGCCCTCCCTGGGGGCTCTTATGCCCTGTAGTGTCTGGACCACCAGGCCTGTGGGCAGCTGGAGATGTCATAGGTCCTGCCCTGATGGCCATGTCCCCACAGGGCACCATTGTGCTGAATGTCACTGCCATAGACCAAGACACAGGGGTGAATGATGAAATCTCGTACATCATCACCAGTGAGTGATGGGGCAGAATGGGTCAGGCAGGGGATGACATGGTGGGATGAGCAGGAGGGGTGGTCAGGGAGCAAGGGGTACCCTGAAAACTGGTTCTGGGCACCCAGGCTCTGCCAGCCTGACCTGCTGGCAGAGAGAGGGCCAGGCCTGCCTTTCCCAGTGGCTGCTACTGGTTCCTGCTGTCCCCTTGTCCTAGATACCAGTGTTCCTTTTGTTATCAATAATCTAACGGGCACCATCACTGTGAGTGAGCCCCTGGACCGTGAGCAGCTGCCAAGTGAGGAAGTGCTGCTGGTAGTCACGGTGAGTGGGAGATAGCAAGGGGAACCCCATCCTCTTCCTCTCCCTGGGCCCCTCCAACCTGCTCTTTTCTCCTCCCCAGGCACGTGAGGAGCACCTGGATATCCACGGGAAAGTGGCCCAGACCAGCACCCTGGTGACAGTCTTGGTGACTGATGTCAATGACAACAAGCCCCAGTTCTACAACTGCTCCCTGTCCAGCTGCAACTTCTCCACCAGTGCTCAGAACAACTTCACGGGCAACATCATAGAGCACTCCTCCACCAGACTGCCTGTGTCCAACCTCAACATCGTTGCCTATGACCCAGATAAGGTAGGAGCCTGTCCATGGTGCTGGGCTGTGGTGCTGGTGTCTGTCCTTGCTGCACCACTCACTCTTGCTCTTGTCCCTCCCTGGCAGGGCATCAACAGCAATTTTGAGCTGAGCCTGCAGGGTCCGAATGCCAACGCCTTCACTGTGTTCCCCACAACGATTGTGGGAGCAGGGGAAGTCCAGATCCTGGTGCAAAACCCATCCTTAGTGGACTACGAGATAAGCCATGTCATGGTGGTGCAGGTGGGACTTGTAGGGCTGGCCTCCTCGGTGGAGGCAGTTCCTACTCTCTGCATGCCTTGGGGCACAGTGGGGACACAGCCTTTCTCTTGCAGAGTTCAGGAGTAAAGCAGAACAGGGCTCAGCCCTGGCAGTTTGTTTGGTGCAGGGGAGCTGGGCTGGAGTGTGGCAGGTCTCTCTCATGTTTGGGGACCCATGTGAGACACAGTCCCTTTTCAATCCTGCAGATCATTGCTAATGACACGGGGAACCCTACAGACTGCTGCTCCACGGCCACTGTGACCATCGACCTCATTGACAGCAATGACCACATCCCTGAGTTCCCCCAGAGCACCTACTACCTGAATGTGACAGAGAACAGCCCTGATGGCACCATCATCTCCCCAAACATCACGGTCAGGCACTGAGCAGGGAGTGGGCACACCTAATATCCCCAAGGAGGGCACTGGGCACACCTAGCACTTCTAGTACAGCTTGTGCTGAGGGCACTGATCTCTTCATACACACAGGAAGGACTCAGGGCCAGCGGGTACCCAAGGGTGGGATCCCTTGCCTATCAGGGCCATATTTTTGGAGTGCTCACTGCCAACAGCCACTGCCCCAGACTGCTCTGAAGGCTGAAACAGATCGACCAGATGGTTCCTTCTGTCTTTTAGGCCTATGATCCAGACAGCGGTGTCCTGGGCCAGATCACCTACCAGCTGCTCCCTGAGCCCATGTACGTAAGGGCAGAGCCAGCCACAACCAGGACATCATCCTGGAGAGTGGGCTCCAGGCCTGAAGGCTCTGTGTATGCCACAGCCGTACCATCTTCGCGGTGAACGCCACAACCGGGGCACTGCTGGTGTACAACGGGAGCTTGCTGGACCGGGAGACTCGCTCCGTCTACTACGCCAACCTCCAGGCCACGGATGGGGGCAACCTGGTGGGCACTACGGTGCTGGAGATCACCGTGCTGGATGCCAATGACATGGCACCCATTGTCATTGGCTCCTACTTCATCTCGGTGGAAGAGGGGCAGAATGTTAGTACACAGATCCAGGTATGTACCAACACAGGTGCAGGGGTTGACAGGGCTGTCAGAGGGGAGGGACCGTCCCCACAGTGCCCGACAGCCCTGTTCCATATGCTGATCTTTTCAGGCCATCGACAATGACGAGCCTGGTAGCCTCAACAGCAAATTGGGCTTCATGATCTTGCCAGGACTGTTCAGTGACAACTTTACCATCAATGGAGACACAGGTGAGATGCACAGCAAGCAGCCACTGGACCGTGAAGCCTTGGAAGATGAGCGTGGACAGATGGTGGTGACAGTGATGGTGTATGACCACGGCGAGCCACCACTGAACACCACGGTGAACGTCACCATCACTGTGGGGGTGAGCCCTGGGCACAAGCAAGGACATGCTGGGGCAGGCTGGGGCTTGGAACTGGGATGGATGGGCAGGGCAGGGCTGTGGAATCCCTGGCTGTGGCAGAGGTGCCGTGTCTCCAGGCTTTCTGTGGGGGCAGAGTGAATAGTTGATGCAGAGAGGCAGGAGAGGGCTTGTGTAGCTCCTGCCTGTGGGCAAGCAGGTGCCCACACTCCTGTCCCCAGCTGGCTGTGGGGAATCCTGTTTCCTGGAAGGGCTACAGCCATGGGCTTTGTCTCCTGCAGGACCTGAATGACAACATTCCCGTGTTCCTCAACCAGTCCTATGAGTTCTCAGTCTTTGAAGACTCTCCAGGTAGAAGTTGCGTGGCCAGGTTTGTGGGACCAGCAGTGGCCCTGAGTCAGTGCCCCCTGCCCACTCAGTGTCTGTCTCCACCTGCAGGGTCCTTTGTGGGTGAGGTGAATGCCACAGATGCCGACCGGACAGAGATCAATTCCCGCATTTCATTCCAACTTGAAAGAGGCAATGGCTCCAGCAACTTCCTAATCCGCTCATCCCGCCTGGGGCCAGGGAACTACAGTGGGCAGCTGTTCGTAGACCCTGAGATGTCCCTGGACTATGACACACTGCAGCAGAAGTCCTTCACCCTGACAGTGCTGGCAGAGAACACGGCTGCAGACAACACAGGGGACAAGGCCAATGTCTCAGTGATAGTCCACATCCTAGATGTCAATGACGAGTCCCCCACCATCCTGCCAGGCTCGCTGCAGGACGTGTGGGTGGCTGAGAACGGGACACAGCAGGGTCTGATCCACACGCTGAACACCTTTGACCCTGACACCAACCACTCGCTGGTCTTCGAGGAGCTGGCGGTCGCCTGCTTCAAGGGGGACAGCAGCGCTGAGGACGTGTGCTGGGACTGGTTTGTGCTGGCACCCAATGGCTCGGTGCTGGTGAACAGCTCGGACATCGACTACGAGGTGTGTGACAGGGTCCTGCTCACACTGAGGGTGGAGGACCTGTACACTGAGAAGGGCAACCGCTACAGCCAGAACGGTACGGCCTCCACTGCCCGCTCCTTCCACCACCCCTGGGCATGGCACGTGCTGGGACCTGCCTCTCCCACCTCCCACAAGAAGCTGTGGGCAGCAGGGCAGGAGCTGGGTGGTTTGGCCACAGAGAGAGGGTGTCCCCAGTTCTTTTGACCTGAGCCTTTTGGGAGGACAGAGCTCCCACAGGAAGCAGAGGATGGTGCTGCAGGGCTGCTCTGTTGGTGATCAGAGCTCTGCTTTTGGGACATTTGCAGAAACCCTGAGGATCATCATTACTGATGTGAATGACAACGCGCCAGTCTTCGAGGCCATCTCAGAGACTTTTGGTGAGCAGCTGGGGTTGGCACATCACGTGGGCTCCTCGCTGCACCCACACATGCCCTGCCACATTCACCAGCAGCGAGGATCTTCCTCAAGCCTGGGGCAGGGCTGAGCAGTGTGGGGGCCAGGCTGGAGTTACTCAGTGCTTTCCATGAAGGCTGTGGGGCCAAGGGCAGCAGTGGGTGCTTGGAGCCCTGGGGCTTGGTGGGCGTGGGGTTTGCAGCAAGTCTGGCTGCTCATCAGCATGACCGCACGATCCATCTGTCTGCTCCTGGCAGTGGTTGTCCCTGAAATCTCTCCTGTGGACCTGCAAGTGGCAACTGTGAAGGTGAGGAGCTGCCTACCTGTATCTGTCAGTCTGTGGAGCCTTGTTCACTTGTCTCCACCATGGGCAGGCAGGGGCCATTCCCACACATGCTCCTGCCATGCTCTGTCCCTGCAGGCCACAGATGCTGACTCAGGGCTGGGGGGAGCCATCACCTTCTCCATTGTCAGTGTGGTGCTTGTGGAGGACAACGGGGTCAGTCGGCCCTTCGAGAACCTCTTCAGGGTGTTGACAAGACTCGACAAGGGCACCTACATCGGGAGTATCCAGTGAGGCCATGGGTCTGGGATGGGGTCGGGAGGATGCAGCTCAGCTCCTGCCTGCTGCATGGGCTGGAAAGGGGACAAAGCCTTTCTGGAGTCCTGCCTAGGCATGGAGGAAGGATGGAGCTTGAGGCATTGCAGAGGACATCCTGTGCAGTGCAGTGGGATCGCTGATGTCCCTGTCCTCACAGGGTGGCCAGCAACCTTGACGAATCACTGAAGGGGCTGTACAAGGTGACAGTGGAGGCTAAGGATGGTGAGGAACCGGTGCACAGAGCACAGACTGTGCTGAATGTGAGTGTCACCCTCAACCCTTGTCCCAGGACACCACACCCAGCCCAGCTCCGCTCACCCCTGCTCCCCACACGCAGATCTTCACGGTGGATCAGAGCTACCGCGTTCGGCTCCAGTTCGTGTCAACGGTGGAAGAAGTCCAGAGTAACTCCGAAAATATTAAATTGTAAGGGGTGCTGGGCCGGGGCTGGGGGTGCACGGCTGGACCCACCAGCTGTGTCTCTCAGCTTCATGGACGGTGAACGAGGTGGGCCAGACAGGTCCCCACCAGAGGAGGGGACTTCAGGGGGTCCATCTGCTTCTGGTGCCCGTGAGCAGAACAGCAAGGATGTCCAGCCCAGCTTCCCCCCTCTCTCTTGTTCCTAGGGCCCTGACCACTGTGACCAAGGCAGCAGTCTACGTGGTGGCCATCCGAAGCATGGAGGACACACGTGACACCCAGTGAGTGCTGGTGGGGAAGGGGACATGGTGGTGGCATCAGGGGTGTCACCCTGAGGCAGGGCACCATGCCCTGCACCCCAGCACCACACTCTCCCCATCTCTCTGATTCTGCAGCACGGAAGCCAAGTCAGTGATGGAGGCCTACTTTGTGTACAGCAATGGCACTGCCCTGGACGTCAATGACCTGAGCATGTGAGTGCTGGGGCTGTGCACGGGCACTGCCACGTGCTGGAAACAGCCCAGCTGCTCACACCTCCGCGTTCCTTGGCAGACTCATACAGTCCGATCCGGTGGGCTTGGCTGAGCTGGTGAAACTGGGCCTGGCTGTCATTGTGAGTGGGGCCAGGCAAGGGGCATGGGTAGAGGGCAACAACCCCTTTGGGGCTGGCTGGGGGGTTCCACTGGCTGGAACTGTGCCCTCACTCCTGCTCTGTGCCAGGGCCCCGGGGAGGTGACAAAGCCCACCAAGGAGGTAGAGCTGATTGGCATTATCGCGGGATTGGCAGCATTCCTACTCATCTTCATACTCATCATGACCCTGGTTTTGGTACTCATCACCAGGAGGTACTTCACTGCCCGCACCCTCCTACCACCCTCATCCTCACCAGCACCCCCAGACCCATCCCTATCCTCCAACCCACTTCTGCCCACCCCACCCCACAGCCTAGCTCCTCCCTGCCCCTCTCACCCACCCCATCCCTGGGCTTTGCAGCTACAAGAGGAAGCTGAGTGCCATGAAGGCTCTGAAGGTGGCCACAACATTCAACCCTGCAACAGCACAGCAGGGAGCTGGCATCCCTGGGACCAACCAGTACAACGCCGAGGGGTGAGTGGGGGGCTCCCTGCAGCAGGTGGGGAGAGACCAAGCTTGTCCCCACATCCAAGGGCTGCAGAGCCCCAAGGGGCAGCACTTACCTGCCACCCATCCCTGACCAGGGCCAACCCCATGCTGAACCGCCCGCTCGATCCCTCCCACGACCTGGGCTTCCACGAGGACTCCATCTCTGTGACCAGGTGAGCTCTGTGGGCAGGCCCCAAAGGCCACAGGCTGTCACCTCACACGTCACTTCCCCAGTGCCTGGGTCCTTTTTTACCTCCCACCCTCCATTCTCCCCAGCATGAATTCCCTGGATGAAAATACAGTAAATGCACCAGCAGATGACAACTTTGAGGTCGAGGTAAGTGTGCAAGGAGCTGCCAGTGCTCAGCAGCTGGGAGTCCTGAGAGAGCACCCTGCATCTTCTTCTCTCTGCTGTAGTCCCCAGGACCTCACGGACCTCTTGTGTCCTTTACTCTGCACCCCTCAACAACAGCCCTCAGCTTCTGGGAAGGACGGGTGTCCCTGCCCTACATCTCTGTCCCCATCCCTTCTGACCCCATCTCCTCCTGCAGCAGGTCAAAACGCGGCCAACAGACCCCACTGACAAGGAGGTGCTGGTGGCTGCCCTGAACCTGAAGGAGCCCACCAAAACAGCATACCTCAACACCACCTTCACCACCACGGACTTGTGAGCGGGCTCATGGGGTGCAGTGGGGCCAGAGCAGGACTCGGGCAGCTGCTTCAGTGTTGATATGTTCAGTGTCTGGCAATAAAACTGTTCCACGGGGGTCACGGTGTCCTATGGCCATCAGCCCATCTGCCTGGGGGGCTCAGTCAGCTTGGAGTCATCTCTCCCAGCATGAAGTGCTGGTTTTGGGCCAGCTGGTGCCAGAGGGGAGGTGCCACTGTGGGGCTCAGCCAGGCTTCTTGTCCCCAGGACCCTCTCTGCCCCGGGGGAGGGAGGTGCAGGCAGCCCCGCGAAGAGGTTTGTGCAAGGTTTTATTACCCAAGATCCACACTGACAGATTGATCCTCCCGCCCCTTCCTCCCCCCGCCCCACCCCCAAAAGAAATGAAGAGGAAAAAACCAAGAAAATAGGTGATGAAGCTGCAGCGTTGGTATGCCACAGCTTGGCAGTGCAGGGCTGGAGGTGAGCACAGCCTGGGGCAGGGTGGCAAGGGGATGCCCCAGGGCTCCTGGTCTTCCTGGCATGGCCGTGGCACTGGTCCCACAGCCCAAGGCACTGAGCAGAGCCAGGTCCCAGCGAGTGCCACGGCACAGAGCGGGCACTTCCCATGGCCCTGGCTGCCAGCTGGCACTTCAGCAAGCCCTTTGCAGCCCCACAGCGACAAAACAAGCCCAGGATGTACAGTGTGGGTTTAGGTGGGCAAGACTTTACCTTAACGAGGGAAAACAGCTGCAGTGGTGACTCTGGCACCTTGAGCCCTCCTGCACTTCTGCCCAGAGGGGATGGTGTAGCTCTCCAAGCACCCCTTGTTTGCAGCCTCCTGCCCATCAGATGCTGGACACAGGCCTGGGCCCCCCCTTGCTGTGGCACTGTGGGGCTGGTCCTCTGTATGGGGCCTGGGTGGGGGGGCCAAGATCCACGTCTTGGCAGGACATTGAGGTGCTGCCAGCCACAGGGATGTTGGCCTGACCACAGGGATATTCACCCCCCTGCAGACTGACCCTTCACTCCCAATGTTCTTCAGCCTAGCAGAGCACAGGCAATGTAGGAACAGTGTTTGATAAGATGGTCTCAACCCCACAGGCCACCACGGGGGAAGTGGCTCCACACAGGACGCTTACAGCTGAAAGTGTCTCTTAAAAAGCTCCAAAAATGCAAACACAGTTCAATAAAAGCTCCCCTCCCCCCCGCCCTGTAAAAGCCCAGCTGTAAAAAAGTGGCAGCGTTTTGCAGTCGTCGCGTCCCCAGCTGCCATCGGAGAGGAGAAGCCAGCGGGGCCAGCGGGACACGTGCCCATGTCCCCAGCACACAGGGCCTTTCCAGCACCACTGGGGCTGCTGGACAGGCCTGGAAGCAGGGCAGGCTTCACGTCCACCACCAGCCGTGGCAAGGATGTGCTGCTTCCAGGCATGTTGAGCTGCGGGTCGTGGGGACAGACTCCCCAAGCATCTCCAGCCACGGTGACAGGGATGAGCAGCTCTCCATCACACACGTGGTCGGCCCCTGCCTCTCTCATTTGAGATCTGTCCTGGTGCCCTGTGTGGCCACATCCTCCCAGCTCCAGGGCACCCACAACATGGCAGTGGGGCAGAGAGGACAGGGCAATTGGGGAATTGGTGCCTGCTGTGGGCAGCTGTGGGGACCCACACATGCACAGCCACGGGCTTGTTGGAGTGTGGCCAAGCCCCGGACAGGCAAAGCAATGGCAGTGCGATGCACCAGTGTCTCTCCAGCATGGGAAGTGATGCTGCTGCTTGGGGTGCCAGAGTTCAGAGCAGCCAGCAGCACACACCCTGAGCCATCTTCAGACCTGTGTCATGGACAGGAGACACACAGGAGCAGCTGCCTCCATCTGGAAGGAGCCACGTGCTTCCTCGTGCTGAAAAAAGCCACCAAGCACAGAAACAGGGCACCAGTCTCATGTCCCAGGGCACCTCCATGGGGCTACACTCATGGGGGAACCCCAGGCTGACAAGGAGGACCCCAGCAAAGGAGATACCTTGTCCCAGTATGCAGTGCTCCATCACCACCACAGCCCTGCACACTGGCACCGGGTGTCTCAGGACGCCAGGGCAGGGACCCATCCCCACTTTGCCCCGAGGCACCCCCACCCTGCCAGCATAGGCAGCAACTCACTCTGTGGCAGGGCCGGCACGGGAGCAGCACCGAGGCCGCCGGACGTTCTGCAGCAGAGCCCGAAAGACACTGGGCTGCCTCTTGGCCTCGCCTTTGCGGGGCGCTCCCTTGACAGAGCCGGTGCGGGTGGTCTGCGGGGTCACCACCACCTGCCGCCCGTGTTCCTCAATCTGCTTCTCCAGGTGCTTTTGGATGGCCATGCCCAGCACCTCCACCTCCATGGAGGCCCCATACACCTCCCACGTCATCCCCTTCTCATCCCAGCTCACCTCCCGGATGGGCTCCGGAGGCTCCTCCTCCACCACCTCCGGCACCGTCCCCTTCACCTGCACCTCAGGATACGAGGTCTGCGGGGACTTGGCCACTGGTGTCATCGGCCCAGTGGCCACTGAGCGGGTCTCCACAGGCATGGACACCTGCATTTCCGCATCCTTCTTGGAGGGCTCAAGGCGTGGAGCTGCAGAGGCCGTCTCTCTCTTGGGGAAGGTGAAGGCAGCAGCCCCACATGGGGGGCTCATGGGGCTTAAGGCCACCGACACCAGGGACACACGGCTGTCCACTTGAGTCCCCATGTCTTGTGTCCCAGAGTCCTGGGGTGGGGTCACTTCAAAGGAGTAGGATTCACAAAGCTGCTTGGCTGTTGGGGGCTGCTGGCTGCTCCCAGCACCCACATCCTGGACTGAGCTCCCCTCAGCTTTACCTTGGCACAGAGCAGTAGAGCTTGGTCCTCCCTCACTTCGACCCCCAGTCCCTGCAGTGCTGGTGCTGGGGGGGTCTGCTGTGCATCCCTGGGGTTCCTTGGGAGCCTCACTGCTCTTTTTCTGGGGAGCAGCACCCAGGGATGTCCCTTTGCTGTCCTGGGGCTGCGCCTGGCTTGGAAGCTCAGCTGTCGCAGTGCTTGCAGTGGGCTCCACAAATGCCACATGTTTGGCAAGAGCCGGCGTGCTCCCCGTGTCCTTGCTGGTTGCCTGGAGGCAGGGATCGAGCACAGGGGAAGTGGGAGCTGCATCCTCCTTCTGGGTGTTGGGGACCCCCATCCCTGTGGGACCACAGGCAGGGGCAGCACCACTTAGTCCTCCGCAGCTCGCTGGTGCTACTGCCACACTCTGCTCTGTGCTGGTGTCCTGGAGAAGTGTGCCAGGAGCTGATCCTGCTGGTGATGCCACCTTCTTCTCTGCCACTGAGCTGGCCTTGGTGCCCTGAGATTCTGCCTCAGCCACGCAGCAGGTCCTCATGGCACGGGCTCCTGCAGCACAGCCGGAGCCGGGCAGGCACTCGCCTGCTGCTGGGCAGCCGGGGGAGCTGGCACTGGGCTCGCAGGTGTCCTCGGCCCCAGCCTGGCAGCTCAGCACCTGCAGCCCCTCAGGCTCCTTAGCACTGCCCATGCCCAGGGAAGGCTTCTCCCATGCTAGTCCCACCACAGGTCTGCAAGAGAGAGAGGATGGGGCAGTGAGGAAGAAGCAGCACACGGACCCCCATTACACCTCAGCTGCCGACTGTTTTTCTCCATGCCACCCATGACAACAGGTTGGGTGGCCACCTGGAGCACTCACTGTCCCTGGCACAGCCTGTGTGGTGGCACACGGTGCCCAGGCACATGGGAAGGGAGGAACAGTGTCGGCTGCTTACCGTAAAAGTCAGCCTTCTCCTGGCACAGCAGGACCGGGAACGGGATCCAGGAGCTGCTGTGGCTGGTGGAGTGGGGGACGCGGTCCAGGCACCCCTGCAGAGAGAGTGTTAGCTGGACAATGGTCCTGGGCACCAGGGTGAGAACCGGAGGGCTCAGCAGCCCCCTCCTGTCAGTTGGAAGCTGGGCACAGTGAGGGGTGACGGCAAGCTGGGCCTGGGGTCCAAGGGAGGCTGCAGAGAAGGGCAGGAGCACGGGGCAGCCCAAGCCGTTCCCTCTCCACGTGAGGGGGGCACGGTCCAGTGCCACCTGGCTGTCCCCGAACCCTTCCCAGACCCATGGGGCAGAAGCAGGGCAGGAAGCCCCAAACATTCCGGGAGCTCCCCAGCTCTGGCAATGCCAGGGATTCCCTGCAGAGCTGGGAGCACATGCGTCCCGGACACGGCCGCTCGTGGGTCCCGAAAAGGGCAGAAGCCGAGCGGACACAGCTGGAGCCGAGCGAGTTCCCCCAAGGGAGACGACAGGAGCGGGGACCAGGCGGTCACCGACGTCCCCCAGCAGTGCTGAGCCCGGAGGCGACGATCCCCGCCCCGTTTGTAGGTTCCCACGCAGCACCCCGATCCCCGGAGCGCTGCGCCGCCCCGCACCCCGACCTGGCCCGACAGCATCCCGATCCCGCGGGGCTGTGGCGCCGTGCCCGGCACTGATGCTCCGCGAAGGAGCTGCGAGCCCCGGCACACGCGTGTGCACACGCACGGGCACGCACACGCCAGCACATGGCCACGGGCACACCCGCACGCAC
>VXAX01005267.1:137236-148004 GCA_013399835.1 Leptocoma aspasia | reverse complement strand
AGGCTGGCTGCCTTCTCCTCCTCCTCCTCTCCCCGCCCGGGCACCTCAGGGCTGGCAGGAGAACAATAGCGAGGAGGATGAGTAAGATGGTCCCCATTGCCTTGGCAACGCACTCCCGCGCTGCCGGCTCGGGAGGAGCCAGGCAGCTGCCTGAAAAGCGCGTTCTCCCTCGGTGGAGGGGGTGCTGGCGCAGGTAGCACGGCACCCCCTCCCTGGGCGCCGTGGCCCACCTCCCACGCCGCACGGGCAGCGCCACGTGAACGCACACCGGGCTCCCCCACCGCCGCCGGCTCCCGCACACGCCGCTCGGGCAGCACAAGCGCCCCGCACTCGGCTCAGCCCGAGCCTGGCTCCACGGCCTCCGGGTCCCCGGTGCCCGGTTGTGGCAGGGAGCGGTGGGACACAGCTGGCAGGGTCTGGTTGGGAATGTGACCCCTGCGGCGCTGCCCGGCAGGAAGGAGAGGGATTTCCCACGGCCTCTGACAGCCGCGTCACCTTCACGCACGGCTGCCCACGGTATCGGCGGGCAGAGATGTCCGGTGAGGAGGTGGTGGGGTGTTGGCAGATGGATGCCCAGGAGCACCAGGATCCCATCTCCAGCCGCGGCCACGCGTCCCGTGTTGTCCCCCAGGTCACGTCACCAGCGCTCGCTGTCACCAGCAGGAGGACCTCAGCGTGCCCAGAGCTGTGAGTGCCTTGGGGTGACAAGGATGTTACCCAGAGATCCAAAAGCACCAAGCACCCTAAAAACAGCACTGTTTTCCCAGCTGCCTTGGTGTGGATATGCTGCGGGGGGCGGTATCTGATCCCCACCACCACCTCATGTTCCGGGTGCCCCAAAACACAGCCCCTGCCAGAGCCCCATGGGATGGGAGAACACTGCATCCAGGACACTGCAGCCTGGTGGCTGAGAACATCATTCAGGATGTTCCTGGGTACAGACAGGGATATGACCCCAGGGCCAGCTGGGGGCAGAGGCAGGGACAGGGGCACAGAGAGGCCCAGCTCTGCCAGCTGCTCTGTGCCACTGAGAGGGACCTGAGCATGGCATCAATCAGCCAGAGCTGGGTGGTGACACTGGGGAGCAATACAGTCACACATTTGACCTCTCAGCACAGGATGAGGGAGAGCTCTGGAAAATAACCAACCTAGAGAAT
This sequence comes from Leptocoma aspasia, assembly GCA_013399835.1. Taxonomy (NCBI): domain Eukaryota; kingdom Metazoa; phylum Chordata; class Aves; order Passeriformes; family Nectariniidae; genus Leptocoma; species Leptocoma aspasia. The sequence continues at coordinate 146,847 of VXAX01005267.1, read as the reverse complement.
TATATAATCAATGAATGGTTTGGGTTGGAAGGGATCTTAAAAATCATCTAGTTTCAGCCCCCTGCCATGGACAGGGACACCTTCCACTAGACCATGTTGTTCAGAGTCCCATCCAACCTGATCTTGAATGGTTTGAGGGATGGGACAGCCACAGCTTCTCTGGGCAACCTGTGCCAGGGCCTCACCACCCTCACAGGGAAGGATTTCTTTCTAATATTTAATCTAAATCTATCCTCCCTCAGCTTAAAGACATTCCCCTTGTCCTATCACTCGACTTCCTTGTAAAAAGTCCCTCTCCAGCTCTCCTTAGGTAATAGAAGAGGCTCTAAGGTCTCCTCAGACCCTTCTCCATGCTGAGCAGCCCCAGCTCTCCCATCCTGTCTCCATAGCTGAGATGCTCCTGCCCTCTCATCATCAATACAATCATCTATCGCAACCAGATGCTGCTGTTCCAGAAGAGCAAAAGCCTTTCCTACAGTGCCTGTGTGCCTTTGTGGTAGCGAGACAGGGACCCTTCACTTCTTCTCTCTCCTTTCCCAGGGGTTCGTTTCAGCAGCTCAATCCATGCCAATGAAGTGAAAGCCCTGGCTGCATTAATGGCACACGAATGCACTGTAGTGGGTAAGTACAAAGGGAACATAAAGCACATGGTGACTTGGGCATGGGATGGGGCCACGAGTCAGAAAAGCTCATTAGGTGCTCTGGAAATCAGCAGGTCTTTGGAAGTGCAGGATGCTCCTCTGGGCACAGACGAGTGAGGGCATGTGTTGTGGCAGGATACGCCACTGGCAGCCCGGAATGTTGGTGTTAATCAGGAAGTGTCAAGCATTGTGCTCCTCAGATGCAGTCACTGTGCCTGGGTTGTCATGGATTCAGCTGTGGCTGGTGGCATTTGTGGCAGGCTCAAGGTCCATATCCCATCCTGCTCTGCAGAGGCTTCATGGCATTACCAGGGAGCCATGTGTGCCGTGGGGAAGCTGTGGCCCCTTGCCTGGATTCACCAACACGGTCACGATTGCCACAGTCACTTCCTCCCCCTGGGGAGCAGGTGAGCTGGCAGAGAACATCTGTCTGCCTAACCCAGCCTTTTCCAGCTGTTCCTTTTTGTGTTGCTATGGTGGGTGTGAGGATCAATCCAAGGAAATACTGGGTGAGTTCACTCCTCGTTTCCCTGCCGACAGCCCATAACTCACGCTCCATTTGCACAGCCCTCCCTCTCACATCACAGCGATGTGCTCTGACGAGTGGGGGGAGCCGTTTGTAGTGAGTAACACTCACCCAGCGACTGTGAAAAGCAGCTTGGGGCGGGGAGAGGGGGGTGAACTCTGGTTTATGGGTCGGTGCCTCTGACCGGAGACACGCTGAGGGAGCCTGGAGTGGGGATGCTCCCACCACTGCCTGCTGTGCTGGGGGAAGGGGCAAATCAGCAAGGGCTTAGAAGGGCAGTGAGCAAAGGGAGCAGGAGTTCACACATCTCTTCTTTCCATTCCAGGGTCCCCAGCTGCTGTGACTGAACTCCCTGGAGCCGTCAGGCAGGGCAGGGCAGCTGCTGGATGCTGTACTGAGGCTCTGTGATTTTTCCTGGGGCCCGTAGTAATAACGGTGTTTTGTTGTTCTGGCATGGGAACACGAGCTTGAGAAAATAACAAGGCCTTTTACTGTAGAAGGCTGATACTGTAGAAAAGGCCAAGAAGGAGTTTGTAGGTGGTGGGTTTGTCCCAGCTCTGTAAGCAGTGTGTTCTGGCAGTCAGGGGAGCAGGCAGCAGCTGCCTGGCCAGACAGATATAGAAGCTGCCACCACCACTGCCTGTCCCTGCCCTGGTGCTCCACCTTCCCTCCACACTTTACTTTGCCTGCACTGAGAATTTGGAGTAGAGGGACCCTCAGGCTGGTCCTCCTGCTGGGCAGGGGCCTCACTTGGACATTATCCTCTACTCCCACTGGCCTGCTCAGACTCAGGGAGGAGTGAAGGTTTCTCCTGCCTCAGCATGTGAGAGAGGGTTCAGTGAATGCTGGTCACAAGGCAAAGACCTCTACACTCCCTCTTGGTAAGGGCCAAGGCAAAATCCCTGTGAAAGCCAAAGCCATTCATGCCTGAGGAGATCTGGGGTGGCCCTGGGATATGGGCAGCACCACACTTTGGTCAGGGGACTTCTTGGTGTCTCTGAGACCATGGTGTCTCTACAGCCTGTGGAAATCACCCAGTTCTAGATATGCTTTGGTTGGAGCTCAACAAATGAATTGCAAGACAAAATGTGACTGATTTTTCTACCTCCACAGGGCCTGGGATTGACCTGCTGGCCCCTGGTGTCAGTACTTGGGGAGAGGGAGATGTTTTGGGGAATGGAAGATGTTTTGGACAGCAAACATCTACACCCACTCAGTGAGGCACTGGGTAAACTCTGATAGCACCAGTTTGGAGCCTGAGAGCTCGGTGGGATCCTGAGAGTTCCAGCACTGCATTTTCTCCTCTCCTCCCAGGAAGGACCTTCCCTCTCTTCCCTGCAGACCAGGTCCAGCTCACAACTGCGGTGAGGTGCTTCCCCCTGCTGTAACTCCAGGAGCTCCTGCTCTTGGCCAGGCGCTGCTGCCCCGATCCAGCGCCTGCAGATCCAATTCCTGAGGCCATTGACAGGGAGGAATAAACTGGAAAACACACAGCTGAAGTCCTGCTGGCACTCTGTGCATCCCTCCAAGCCCTCTCTCCTCACAGCAGCTCCCTCCCCCGTGGAAGAGGCTTTGAACCAAGGCTGCACCCTGAGCTGCTGCCTGCAGTACCCTCAGGAATGGCCCTGTCTATGCTGATCCTTTTTCTTTCCACACATCCTTCTGCTTCGCTGATACAGCTGATACAGCAGAGAATGAGACGGCTGAAAACCTTGACTACTATGTGGATAGTTCTGGTGTCTTTTGGGACTGGTTTTGCAGTGTCAGTTTTGCTTTTAGGAGCTGTACCAAGCTGGCAAGAGCTTCGGGGCAGACAGTGGAAAATCCTCTGTCCCAGTAAGGAAAGTTGATCTCCCCCATGGCCCTGCTCTGTGCTGATGCTGTGGCAGCCAATTGCACAGGAATGTGAGGTGCAGGATTGCTCAGATTGTGCCTGGATGCTGTGTGGTGCCCACCAAGGGACTGTTTCTCACTGGGTATGTTTTCTGTCGGGATTGGCTCTTAGGAACCGAACAGCATGCTGTGCTTGGAACATCACGACCAGGAGCTCTGGAGGTGACAAAGACAAGATGAGCTGGAAGGTGAGCAGACTCTGCTTTTCTCACCAGCCAAGGAGATCTCTGTCCTGCCAGGTCCCAGTCTCTTTCCAGCCAAAGCATTCACCAAGAACAGCTACGCTGAGGTTTCTATTTGTGCTTTTCAGCAAAAGCTCCTGAGAGGGAGCTATTACCAGCACAGAGGGTCAGGTTAAATGTTTGTCCCCACAGCTTCCCTCTCCCCACACCCCACATCTCTGCTCCGTGTCACTGTAGGGTTTTGGCAAAGTGGGCTGAACACCTGCACGTCTGGTGCCTGCTGCATCTGTGTGGGGGACACAGACAGAGCCATTTACAATCCCAGAAGGATCAGTACCAAGGCACTAAAAGACTATGAGCAGGTGAGTTGAGCCCAGTCATCCCAGTCCCTGTTCCTTAGGGGGTGGTAGTCAGTGCCTGTCTCTGAAACGTCCACAGAGAAGGTGGCTGCCCCTCATGTCCTACAGACCCAGCTCTGAGGGCTGTGCTTAACACTGCCAGGCTGGGAACAACAGGTCTGTCCTGCACATTCCAGGACCACAGCACCATAGCTGGCTTCCCAAAAACAGATCCCTATGACAGCAGCATCCCGGAGATGTCTCACAACACCCTCATCCTTGCCACTGTTGAGAATCAGCTCAGGAGCTCAGGTGGGAGAACACACCCCAGAACAAGCAAATGTACAGACCACTTGTGCCACACGCTCCTGACAGACCCTGCATTGGTGTGGGAGTGGCAGCAGCACAACTGAATGTTGTCTTTAGGAATTCAGCAGCCCAGGAAGGTGCCACATCACCACACTGATCTCTTGCCTGCTGTGCCAGAGGGATGGAGCACGAGGTGGAGGTAGCAGGTTACATAATCTGGGGGAAGAACAGCCCAAGCCCTTCAGTTTGCTGGCAGGGAGCAAGGATCCTTGGAATGACCTTGGCTGGCTCTTCTGCATTCTCAGTCTTCATTGTTTTATCAGATCTTCCCCCAGGGCAGAGGAGATGATGCTCTTGAAGGTACTGGGGTGTCACCGTGTTGGCACTGAAAATCATGGTCAGCAGAAAAAAGTGAGCAAAGCAGTGAACTGCTACAAATACCAGCTTCCTCCCACCACTGTGTATAGGATTGTCCTACACCATGGAACAGTCAGCTGAGGTACCTGAGGGCTCTTTGTCTCACCCATCCTTGTTCTTGGGCTCTTTGCCTTGCTACAGAGACTCTTGGCTGTATTTGAGGGGTTCCCACCCATGGCACCTCATCACAGCTTCTGGCAGGTCAGCACAAGGCCTGGGTTCATCCTCCCACAGGATGACTCCATCCATCTCGGACAAAGCCTCATGCTCAGCAGTGCTCCTTGTTGCTGCTGGGTCCCTGTCCCTCTCTCCGTTCCCACAAAGCTGTGTACCCCATTTCCAGGGTTGTGCCAGGCTTGTGCCTGGTGCTCACACATGTGGCACTGCCTACATGGGGACCTCTGCCCCTCTCTTGCCACCAGACCCTCCTGGCACACAGCAGTCTCACAGCTCTCCTCTCTCTAGAAAATTACAACCATGACTGCGAGTACAGCCTGGGTGTGGCCAGGGAACGTGGCCACTTTCCTGGGGCAGGTGTACAATGAGGCTGGCTGCACCTACAGACACAGCACCAGGGGTGCAGCCCCGGTGAGGGTCACAGTCCTGCTGTGCAGAGGGTGCTGCACAGAGGGGACACCCTGCTTCCTATAAAGTGTTGTTTTGAGCAAGTTCTCTCCTTGCTCTCTGGCTTCCAGCTCTCTCAGGCACTGGCCTGTCTCTCCCCACACTCCCTCTACCCCAGCCCCTCCCTGGCACTGGGGCAAGCCATGCTGCTGCTGGTTTGGGTCTGCTTGGCCATGGACAGCAGAATTGGACAAGGGAAGGAAAAAATGTTCTAGGGGAACAGCCAGCCAACCCCCAAAAAGCTGTCTCAGTCCTTCCAATAACACACAGTGGGTGCTATGAGCACTGCTGCAACCAGAGCCAGGGTAGGATTTGCTAGCATCAGCAAACCTGTTGTGTGTCCATGCTGACTGCTGCAGCTTCACTCCTCGCTGGCAAAGCTAGTGAGCCAGCACAGCTGGGGGATCTAATCTGATATTCATGACAGGGACACTCAGCCCAGCCTCTCACCCCAGCTTGTGATGCAGTCAAGGGGCTAAAGGCTAGCTGGGGGCCCAGGCTGGGTTGGTGGTGCTGCCCTGGGATGCCCAAGGATGGGCTGTGGGGTGGGCACAGGACCCCCTGCCATGGCAGACATCCCACAGCATGTGTGACTCCTACCTGCCCTTCAAGTGGTCACACTGCATCTGAACAAGGTGTGGGTGACAGCCACGTCCCCTGCCCCTTGAGGGGAGCATGGGCACGTAGGCTGGGGGGGAACCAGTGCTGGAGCCCAGGGCTGTGTCTACCCTGGCCTGTTGTCCTCAGCCCCACAGGGCCCCCTGCAGATGCAAAGCCCTGCAGACAGGCAGGTGGTATGGGGACACTGCCCAGACCCCAAGTCTCAGCCAAAGTCTGGATGGAGGCCCAGGGCACAGTGACCTGCTGTGATGCAGCAGCCAGCAGACACAAAGGCATCTTGTCCTCATGAGCAACCAGTTCTGCCCCCACCCCCAGCACCAGCCCCATTCCTCTTTCCAAAACTACCCCTGCCACCGAAGCACAGGGCCAGCCTCTCCCCAGGGACCCCACAACCAGGACCAGGGGGCTACAGACAAGAGTTGGCTTTATTCACGGACACGGGGACAGCTGTGTCACTGGCAGCTGCCCTCGTATTGCACATCCAGCGACGGGGGGAATATCCATGCCACGTCACAACACAGCGTCGGCACTATGGGACCTCAGGGGGGGCGCAGGCACCGTCACCACCCAGCAGGCTGGGGAGCAGGCTGGGGCGCCAAGGGTTCACAAAGGCAAAAGACCCGTCCACCCATAGATAGAGAGAGAGATATATATATAAAAAAAAATAGTTCCACGATGACCAGAGCAGAACCACAGGGACACGCGTGCAAGCGAAATGTACAGCAGCCCGCGAGCAGGTAAACATGCTTTGTACACACACAGACACGCCGGGACGCAGCCGGGGTTTATGGTGCTGGGAGGGAGACAGAGCCATAAACCCGGGCTTCACACACACGCTCACACACACACACACCAGCCCCTGCGGGCAGCACCCACGGCTCGGGCACGCGCCGGGGCTCAGGGGCTTGGACACAGCGGGTGTTTCTCACTGCTAGACATGTTACGGAGACACGGACACGGTCCCTTGGAACGGAACTGGAGGAAGAACTCGTGAGCGAACGGGGCAGGGGCTCCCCTGCTCCTCCCCGGCACACAGGCACCGGCCGGGGCCGGCTGGAGAGGAGCAGGGGGCTACCGGCGGTTCGTTGTGCTGCTGGTGGAAGAGGCAAGGATGGGGGTCCATTATGCCTCTGGCTCGTATTCCTGGTATTCCTCCTGTGGGATGGGGAAGGGAAGAGTCAGTGAGAGAGTTCAGGTGGGGCACAGAGCCCCTCTGTTCTCCAGCCCAACACCAGCTTTGCTCTGGACAGTGCAATGATCACTGTCACAGTGTGTCCACTGTGCCACCCTGTCCCCTCACCTGTGGGGGTTCCTCGTAGTTCTCCCCCTCTGGCTCCAGCAGCGGCTCGACCAGTGGCTCCTCCACAGCCTCCTGGGCCACCTCCTCTGCCTGAGAGTGAACCAGGAGGTCAATGCCACACACACACACACAGCACCCATCCTCCCTGCCCCTGCCAGACCAGCAATGCACCCAGGATACAAGGGGCTCCCTGGGGAGCCAGTGGGACCTTGGGCACACAGCAGCCCACCTAGCTGGGAGGTGACACGCGCAGGTCTGTGGGAGCAGGGGCTGTGTGTGTATGTCCCTACACTGCTCCCAGCCCCAGCTTCGGGCAGGCAATGAGTGCTGGCACCACGTGGGCCTCGACAGGCTCCAGGCGCTGGCAGAGCTGCAGGAGCATGCTGCATCCCTGGCAGGGGAGGGCGGTGCTGGGTAACCCCTCCCCAGGGCTGGCAGGCGGGAAAGGGGGGCAGCCAATCCCCCTGTGCAGCGGCGGCGGTGGCCTCATTTCTTCAGCTGATGCTATTTTGGGCTAAGCTGGAAGCCGACGGCTCATGGGGCGGCGAGCTGGAACCCGCTGCCCCTCCCGCAGCTGTCAGGTCACCTCGCAGCCGCTGGAGCGATGCGCCACAGGCCCACGCCGCCGGCCGCCATGCCGGGCCCCGAGCGCGCACACGTCCGCAGACACCGCGCACGCGGCCACGCACGCTCGGGGCCTCGATGCCCGCCTGCCCTGGGCATGGCGAGACCACCTGGGCACCCTCGTGATCCCTGCTTTGGGACTGGGGAACAGCCAAGGGGCTCCTCGCCAAACGTGGGGACGTGCCAGGCTCCCCACGGGCATGGCAGTGCCTGGGGATTCTCACCTTCAGGTCTGCAGGGAACTCCTCCTTCTTCACCAGCCCGGTGGCCGCCGCAATGTTGCCAGCGCCGGAGAACGCTGCTTCGCCCAGCTGGGACGCCTGCTCCTTCGCTTTCTCAGCCACTGCAAGAGCCGGGGGTGCCCATCAGTGCCCCCCCACGCCAAAAAGGGTGCCCAGCTGTGGCTTCATGCCCTGCACCACCCACGGGGGGAGCTGGTGGAGAGATGCTGGGCAGGATCAGGCTCTTCTCACTTCCTTGCCCTGGTGGGGAGGGGAGGGGGCCATGGCACTGCTCTGCAGCTGGGCAAGGAGTGTGAGCAGCCGCCGCAAATCCTTGGTTGCCGGCCCTGTTATATAAGAGGCTTTAGCAGAGTGACATCAGCCCCTCAATTAGCCTCTGATCTCGTTAGTGTGGCCATGCTCTCAGGGCCGGAGGGGTACCGCAGCAGGAAGACAGAGGGGTCCATACCTGAGGTTACGCCTTGCACCACACCTTGGGTTTTACTCCCTGAAGGTAGAAAGAGACAGAGATCAGGTTAGAGGGACTGACAGCTGGGCTCCAACATGTGCCATGCCCGGGACCCTGGCAGGGCTCTGAGCCAGGACAGCATCCTGTCCACACCCCACGCCAGGGCACCTGGGGGGCTGAGCACTTGCCTGGCTCCCCTCAAGGCTCCTGTTGTCCCTGCAGGAGCCAGAACTGGGGCAGCACAGGGCCACTGTCACGTGCCAGGCAGGGCAGAGACCCCAGGGCCCAGCACCGTGTCAGGGCACAGCCAGGCAGGGCGAACGTGAGCCGTGCAGCTGAGAAAAACCTTCCACAGGATCCAAACCTAGAGCTGGTGCCAACACAGCATGGGAAGCCTCACAGCTGGAGTGCCTGGAGCTGGGTGCTGCTGCTGGCTGTGCTGACCCTGCTGGGCTCTCTCGAGCAGAGTGACACCACCCAGGATACCCCATGGAACGGGAGTGGGGTGTCTAGGATGGAAGGAAGGGTAGGGGCTGGGCAGCTCCTGTAGGATGGGGCCTTGAGCTGCCAGACCCCAGTCCAGCACATACACCCTAGCGAGGATGGGGGCCCAGGGCAGGCACCCACCACTGCCCAGGAGAACAGTTTTGGGGCCTCAGCTCTCCCACAGAGCTTGTGCCCTCTGGAGCAGAACAGAGCCTGAGCCCTGCGCTCTCCTCCCTCCCACCTGCAAGCAGGGTTGGCCTCAGCTCCTTGCCTGGGCATTCCAGCACCACAGCCAGGCACACAGACTGCCCAGGAACTGCTCCTCCTGCCAGCCATGTCTTCTAAGACTTGGCCCCAAACAGATCCCGCCCCCAAGGGGCAGCACGGAGGGACCCCTCAGTCACCAGCCGCGTGCAGGGGACATGCCGGTGTGAGATGAGCCCCAGGGCATTGCCTCTCCAACGGGGACAAACGCGGTCCCCAACCCCCTGCCCCAAGACAGGCACATCCCAAAACAGGGGTCATCACCTCCACCATGGTCCCTCTGCTTTCCTGCCCCAAAGCATCCCGGGCACAGAGCTGAGAGACCCTTAGGCTCAGACTGGGAACTGCAAGGGGTCCAGTCCCCGAGGGTTCCATCCCCTGAGCCTGGGGACCAGTCCCCGACTCTGCTCCTGCCTGCGGAGTCCACTCTCCTGCCCTGCAGATTCCTGGTGGGCAGCGAGGCACTGCGGGCACCGACCCTCTGCCCCAGAGCACTCGGCCGCAGGGTGGTCGTGGCGGGGAAGGAGCAGGGGAGAGGGGGAGCGGGGCCGGGGACAGGTAGGGACGCAAGGGGGATGGGCAGGAGGACGCAAGGGCAAACGCAGGAGCAGGCAAGGGCAGGCAGAGAGGGCCGGCGGGGGCAGGCAGGGACGGGCAGAGATTAGCCGGGGGTGGGGAGGCAGGGGGCAGGCAGGG
>VXAX01005267.1:54268-120381 GCA_013399835.1 Leptocoma aspasia | reverse complement strand
CGGTGGGGGGCGGGGGGGGACGAGGGGTGTGTGGAACGCAGCGCCCCCCCACCCCGTCCGCTTGTTCCCCGTCCCCACCGAAGTTCCCCGGTTCCCTTTGCCAAGGTGACATAAGCATCTCGCCTGTTTCCATGACAACGCAGCGGCAGGTGAGCGAGAGGCGGATGCGGGAGCCGGCACGCGCCACGTGGGGGGCCGCTGCCCACAGGGCGCCCACGCTGTGCCCGCACCCACGGGCTGGGGGTGCCACGCTGTGGGGGGGCTCACAGGACGCGGGGGGCCCGCAGTGCACGGAGGTGGCTGCAGAGTGTGGGGCACCAATGGGGTGCAGGGTGCCTGTGCTGTGGGGAGTGTCTGTGGCGTGGGAGGTGCCCACGCCGTGAAGAATGTCTGTGGCGTGGAGGGGCCCACAGGACGCGGGGGGCCCACAGCGCATGGAGGTGGCTGCAGAGCGTGGGGCGCCCATGGGATGTGAGGTGCCCACAGAGTGTGTGGCATCCACAGTGCATGAGGTGTTTGGCATAACTGTGATGCGTGGGGCGGCCGTGGTCCATTGGATGGTCACAGGGTGCGTGGGGTGCTCGTAGTGCACGCAGAGCCCACGGAGTGTAGGGTACCCGTCATGAAGGGGGTGCCTGTGGTTCATGGGGCACCCAGACCACAGTCCCCCTGCTCCCTCACAAGGCTCCAGGCCAGCTCCAGCCTCCTGGCTGTGCCACATGGCTCCATCCAGCACAGAATGTGCCCACGCCACAGCACAGAACCTTATCAGTGCCTGGCACAGTGCTCAGCAGCAGTGGTCCATTGGATGGGCAGCACCTGGCTCCGATCACACCGGCTCTGCCGCTCGCTGCACATCCCCAGCTCTGTTTGCTGTCCGTGCTCCCCCCGCTTTGCCCACAAGGCACCCAGCACCCCGCTTGGGTGGGCAGCTGGGGGGGCTCCATCCCCATCCTGCCTCCTCCATGACTTGCTGCTGGTCCCAGGCTTCCTGCGCCCCTCCACTCAGCCGTGATGGATGGACACGCAGCTCGGCAATCGCTGTACTCATTTCACGTGTGATTAAAAAGCCGGTCCCGCAGCACAGTTCACCCGGCGCGTCTGCTACAGCCGCCCGGGCGGGAGGCAGCCGCGATGCTGTGCAACAGCAAACACGGCATTTCATAAATAAATTGCGTTTATTTACCCAGAGCCCACGTGCCAGCATGGGTAGTGCAGTGTGGGCACCCGGGGTGCCCGAGCAGCAGGCACAGCGGTGGGACCCGCGGGTGATGCGGCGAGCTGTGCCGCAGCCGGCACAGGGACAGCACCGCGCCGGGGACCGCAGCGCCTGTCCGTGCCGTGACCCCCGGGCCGGCCCCAGGCTGCGGCTGGGGGGGTCGTTAAACCAGTGAAATATGAAATGCCTGTATATCCCCGACAGGAATTTTAATTAAATTAATTGCCAGTGACATTGTAAAAGTGCTGATGGGGTAATAACCGGCCCGTTATGGTCGCCGTTTATCTTCCCCGCGTAAATTAGCTGCCGCACCTTACCCGTCCCGGCGGGCATCGCGGCGGGCTCGTCGGCACCCACTCCCCGGCTCCGAGGGGCCTGAGCCAGCTGGGGGGAGCAGCAGGGCCTGGAGCCTCCCTGGGAGACTCAGGCAGGGCCCAAGGGACCCCCGGGTCCGCCGCGGTCNNCTCGCGTTCCGATCACACAGGCAGCCGTGCCAGGCGGGAGCCAGCCGGGGTGGGCACAGGCATTGGGGTCCCATGGGCACATGGGGAGTGGCTGGTGGTTGCCAAACGAAGGTACTTAATTACTGCGCATTCCATCCCATTTAATTGCTTATTAAATCCTAACCAGCCAATTAGCAGCAGCAATTACAGCTTCATTCAGTGACACAATCGCTATTTTATCGTTTGTTAATCAAATGCTTATTTAGGGCCCTGGTTTATTAACTCTTACCGCAGCAGGCACCGGCGGGGTGGGGGGAGTAGAGGCACCTGGCCGTGTCTGGGTTGGGGGACATGGGTATCGTGGGACTGTGCCATGTGTCATGTCCCCAGCACTGCTGTCCCCATGGGGGCATGTGTGTGCAGAACTGAGCCATCCTCACCACCCCGGGAACAGCCAGGCCCTATGTGCCATGTAAGCGTGGGTGTCAGTGGCACAGGATAGGGCACACTGCTGTGCCACTCTGCTGTGTCACCACTACTTGTCCAGCATCCCTGTACCACTCTGGGGTGCAGCGGGGCAGGATGTGGCCCCTGGTCAGTGCCTCACAGCATGCTGGAGAAGGGGGTGGCAGGTGCCCCCGAGGCGTGAGCAATGGCCCTTGTTGGTCACACTACATTGCCTTTTCATTAGTGCTAAGTGTGGACATGAGGGATCGGCAAGGGTTCAGCGGGCGCAGCCACTGTGTGGCTGCTTTCCCTGATGGATGGCAGGGTGGGAGAGGGCTGCTGCACTGCTGGTGAAGGGGACAGCGGGGAGGCACAGGGCAGCTGGCACGTGGCTGTGCCGGCGTGGGTGATGTCCCAGGCAGGGCACGTGGAGGTGGCCGAGCCCCATCTCCCCACAGGTGCTCAGCAAAGCGCGACCGTGGCCAACCCGGCATCTGGTGCATCCCCGGACCTGCTGCCGCACTTCCAGCTGGAGCCGGAGGATGTCTACATTGTGAAGAACAAGGCAGTGAGCCTGGCCTGCCGTGCCACCCCTGCCACCCAGATCTACTTCAAGTGCAATGGCGAGTGGGTGCACCAAGGTGACCATGTTACGCAGCACAGCACCGACCGCAGCACTGGTGAGCACCAGCAGGAGCGGCGGTGCCAGGCCCACTCCTGGGAAGCCACATGTGCCAGTCTTAGTGGGGCTTGCCAGGGGCTGGGGCATCGGGGACAGCTCCCGGCATGCCAGTGTGATGTGTCACTGTCTGGTCCCAGGGCTGCCAGTGATGGAAGTGCGGATTGAGGTCACCCGTCAGCAAGTGGAGAAGATCTTTGGGCTGGAGGAGTACTGGTGCCAGTGCGTGGCCTGGAGCTCCTCTGGCACCACCAAGAGCCAGAAAGCCTTCGTGCGCATCGCCTGTGAGTGTCTGCAGGTGTCTGGACAGAGTGCGGGGTGCTGGCCCCAGCCCCCCATCTCACCCCTGTCCCTCCCCAGATCTGCGCAAGAACTTCGAGCAGGAGCCGACAGCCAGGGAGGTCTCCATTGAGCAGGGCATCGTGCTGCCATGCCGCCCTCCCGAGGGCATCCCCCCTGCCGAGGTGGGTCCTCTGCAGCTGGGGAGGACGGAATGTGGCTGAGGATATGCCTTGCCCAGGGCGATGTGTGTGATCTCAGGCAGGCACCCAGTGACGTCCCTGTGCCCTACAGGTGGAGTGGCTGCGCAACGAGGAGCTGGTGGACCCAGCACTGGATGCCAACGTCTACGTGACGCCAGAGCACAGCCTTGTGCTGCGTCAGGCCCGCCTGGCTGACACCGCCAACTACACCTGCGTGGCTAAAAACATCGTGGCCCGTCGCCGCAGCGCCTCTGCTGCCATCACTGTCTACGGTATGGCTCTTCCACCCCAGTCCCCACCATGCTGCCCTGGTGTCACTCTCCCTGTCCTGTCCCTCCCTGCGTCCCCTTAGCGGCGCTGACGGGTCCCTCTCCACCCAGTGAATGGCGGCTGGTCGACGTGGACGCAGTGGTCAGGCTGCAGCACCAGCTGTGGACGGGGCTGGCAGAAGCGGAGCCGGACGTGCACCAACCCCACACCCCTCAATGGGGGTGCTTTCTGTGAGGGCCAAAATGTGCAGAAAACCGCCTGCACCACCCTCTGCCCAGGTACCTGCCTGCTCGGGGCACCGCCACCGCCCCGTCATGCCGATGCTGCACTCCCCACTGTGCCCATTGCAGTCCCTGTCCCCGCTAGATGTCTTGTCCTCCAATTCCCCTGTGTGTCCGTCTCTGCCGGCCTTGGGGCAGGGAAGGGGGGTGGCAGCAGGGCACTGACCCCAAGCTGTGCCTGCAGTGGATGGTGCCTGGTCGGAGTGGAGCAAGTGGTCGGAGTGCGGGGCCGAATGCACCCACTGGCGCAGCCGCGAGTGCTCGGAGCCAGCGCCACGCAACGGAGGCCGGGATTGTCATGGCCCCGAGCTGGACACCCGTAACTGCACCTCCGAGCTCTGCACCCACGGTGAGCATGGTGGGGATGGCAGGGCTGTCCCTTGGGAGAGGGGACCAGGGGGTGACCGTGTGTGCTGATGCCCTGCCCCACACAGCCACCCCTGGAGCAGAGGATGTAGCACTGTACGTGGGGCTGGTGGCCGTGGCTGTGTGCCTGGTGCTGCTGCTGCTGGTGGGGGTGCTGGTGTACTGCCGGAAGAAGGGGGGCCTGGATGCTGATGTGGCCGATTCCTCCATCCTCACCGCCGGCTTCCAGCCTGTCAGCATCAAACCCAGCAAGGCTGGTGAGTGAGTGTTGCTGGGACAACATTGGAACACAACGTCCCTTGGACCTACAAGTGGCCATACCTGCCAGGGGGTCTCTGGGCAGGGGCTGTCGGCTACAGGGCATCCCTGGGTGGGGTTCTGTGCCCTGTGGGGTCCCTTTGTCTTATGGGATTCCTGACTTAGGGACAGGGACTCTGTATCTTAGGGTCCCTGCCTGTGGGGTCAGTGCTCTATGCCATAGGGTCAGATCCCCAGGGGTGGTGGCTATGCCCTACGGGATCCTCACTGCGGGGCAGGGACTGTGTGCCTTCTTGAGCTGGCTGTGCCCATGCACCACTGGTGGGGACCCCCTGTTTCTGCCTTGCCCCGGTGCCATGGTCGCTTGCTCTGTGCTACAGACAACCCCAGCCTGCTCACCATCCAGCCAGACCTCAGCACTACCACCATGACCTACCAGGGCTCGCTGTGCCCACGCCAGGACGGCCCTGCCAAGCTCCAGCTGCCCAACGGGCACCTGCTGAGCCCACTGGGTGCTGGACGGCACACGCTGCACCACAGCTCACCCGCCGCCGAGGGTGCTGACTTCGTGGCCCGGCTCTCCACACAGAGCTACTTTCGGTCCCTGCCCCGTGGCACCAACAACATGGCCTATGGCACCTTCAACTTCTTGGGGGGGCGGCTCATGATCCCCAACACAGGTACAGCGGGGTGGGGATTCCAGAGCACTGCCCAGGCCAGGCAGGGTCCTCATGGGGCTTACCCCCTGCCTGCACCCCCATTCCCACCCAGGGATCAGCCTGCTCATCCCACCCGATGCCATCCCACGGGGGAAGATCTATGAGGTCTACCTGACCCTGCACAAGCAGGAGGAGGTGAGGTAGGTGCTGGGGCTGCTGGGGCACGGGGCTGTTGGAGGGGGTTCTGTCCTGACTCAGCTGCCCCCATTGCTGCCCCAGGCTGCCCCTGGCTGGCTGCCAGACACTGCTGAGCCCCATCGTCAGCTGTGGCCCCCCCGGGGTCCTCCTCACCCGCCCCGCCATCCTGGCCATGGGGCACTGCGTGGAAGCCAGTGCTGAGAACTGGAGCATCCGGCTGAAGAAGCAGTCATGCGAGGGCACGTGGGAGGTGAGCAGGGGTGAAGGGCTGCAGGGATGGAGGAGGGACAGCCACGGCTGAGGTGCATCTCTGCCTGGGTGCCATAGGACGTGCTGCAGCTGGGCGCTGAGCCGTGCACAGAGCTGTACTACTGCCAGCTGGAAGCGCAGGCTTGCTACGTGTTCACGGAGCAGCTGGGGCGCTTTGCCCTGGTCGGGGAGTCCCTCAGCATGGCGGCCTCCAAGCGCCTCAAGCTGGTCCTGTTCGCGCCGGCCGCCTGCCCCTCGCTCGAGTACAACATCCGCGTCTACTGCCTCAGTGACACCCAGGATGTCCTCAAGGTACCGGGGTCCCCAACCTGCCCATCCCACCTTGGAGCGAGAGCTGCGCTCCTGGTGTGTGGCATCTCCTGCCTGACTGCTGCTTGTGCTGGCAGGAGGTGATCCAGCTGGAGAAGCAGCTGGGAGGGCAGCTGATCGGAGCCCCCCGGGTGCTGCACTTCAAGGACAGCTACCACAACCTGCGCCTCTCCATCCATGATATGCCCAGCTCTCTCTGGAAGAGCAAGCTCCTCGCCAGCTACCAGGTGAGGAGTCTGGCTGGTGTGTGGGGATGGGGACAGAGGTGTAGGGAGGTGTCCCTGCCACTCTGACACCCCCAGCTCTCTCACCCCACTGCAGGAGATCCCCTTCTACCACATCTGGAGTGGGCTGCAGCCCTTCCTGCACTGCACCTTCACCCTGGAGCGCCTGAGCACCAGCACCTGTGAGCTGGCCTGCAAGATCTGGGTCTGGCAGGTGGAGGGAGACGGGCAGAGCTTCACCGTCAACTTCAACATCGCCAAGGTGAGGGCAGGACTGGGCCACTCCTGGGGGTGGCCATAGAGGATTGACTCACATCCTTTTCCCTCCCTGTTTGTGCTCTTCCCTAGGACACAAGGTTTTCAGACTGGCTGGTCCCCGATGAGGTGGGCACCCCGGCTCTGGTGGGCCCCAGTGCCTTCAAGATCCCCTTCCTCATCCGCCAAAAGATCATCAGCAGCCTGGACCCGCCAGGCACACGGGGAGCCGACTGGAGGACACTGGCACAAAAGCTCAACCTTGACAGGTAATGCAGACTGAGGACAGTGCTGGTGATGGGGTGGCGTGGTGGATGGGGGCAGGGGTTCTGGCCTCATCTTGCACCTATGGATGGATGCTGGAATGCTGTGGGATCCTGGGAGAGGGCTGCTGAACAAGGTGAGGCTAGCACGGGGCTGATAATGGGATGTGGAGCCATCCCTCTGCCCTGACACGGTCCCTCTGTCCCCTTCCAGCCATCTCAGCTTCTTCGCCTCGAAGGCCAGCCCCACAGCCATGATCCTCAACTTGTGGGAAGCACGGCACTTCCCCAATGGCAACCTCTCCCAGCTGGCTGCCGCCGTGGCCGAGGTCGGCAAGCAGGACGGTGCCCTCTTCTCCGAGGCTGAGTGCTGAGCATGGCGGGTCCCAGGGGACCACCACCATGGGGCTAAGGGGGGCCCTGGCTGGCCCACCAGGCTCCTACTGCCCCACAGCGCATGAGGAGGGCTACCTGGGCCCCTTAGGAGGGCAGGATGCACCTGCCCCATGGCAGTCAGGCCCCTCCAGCACTGTGGCGGCAGGACTCAGCCCAGCCCTGGGGGTCCCAGAGCCCCATGGTGGGGGACTGGGGGGGGCACTGGGTGTGCGTCGTGCGTGCGGTGCCGTCGTGGTGTCTGCGTGTGGGGCCAGGCGGCCCCGGGCCCCGTGCCGTGTTGTGTAAAGCCCGTTTTTTTAATTCTGTATTAAGTGCATTCAAGTATTTACACTTGGCCTTATGTACATAGCGGTGCCGCGGGCGGGGGGTCTGCCGGACGTGAATGTAAATAAATTCGATATATATTGCTACGTGGGGCTATGCCCGGCCATGTGCTGCCCCACGCCCCTCATGATCCCCCCAGAAGCTGGAGGTGCAGACCAAAGAGCTTTATTGGAGTGGTGACTACTCCATGGCGTTGGCAGCGCGATTGGCCACAGCTGCCACGAGCGCGGCCCCTTTCCCCGAGCCATCCTCTGATAGCAGGAAGGTCACATCACACTTGGGTGCCAGGTCTTTCAGTGTCTTCTGGAGGTTGTCAGAGAAGCTAGGCAGGACAAGGGGGGAAGGTGCGGATTGATACTCCCACCCTATACACACCATGCCTCCCACCACAGACCCCTTCATAGGGCAAGGATGCCCCGTGGGTGCCTGCCACCCCTGGCCCCACTCACCGTGGGTGCAGCTTGTACAAGGTGCCATCCACCCCAACAGTGACAGACAGTTGGTCCAGGCCCCGGTTCTCCCGCATCTTCTCCACCACAGCAGCCATGCCAGCAGCGCAGAGCTGGGCCGCACGCAGGGACACAGTCTGGCACACCTCCTTCATCAGCACGCTGTCCTCAAAGGTGGCATCGAGCTCCAGTTCGTTCAGGATGGCCCGTATCTGCCGCAGGGCCAGCCCATTGCTGCCCCAGACCAGTGTCACTGTTAGCAGCAGAGTCTCCATCCTCATCACTGTACCCATCCCTTAAGCATCACCCTGCCTGTGCCACATCAGTGTAGCCTGGCTCCTCTCCCGGTGTTCTGATACCCTCACCCTGCGTTCAGGGAACCCATAAGAGCCCAACACTCACAGCTCGATGGTAGAGAGGAACTTGGTCTTGAAGATGTCCTTGGTCTGGAGTTTGGGGCAGGGTTTGCCTTGGAACAAGAGCTGTTTCTCCGTCATTACCATCAGGATCTGACGCACAATCTCGCCCAGGTACATGCCACTGATGAGCTTCTCAAACCTATCCAAGGCACAGCCTCAGCTAGGCACAGCCACCCGCTCCCAGCCCCCTCTGCCCCAGGGCCCTCACCCACCTCTGCTTGCCCGGGTTGATGGTGGTTTCATCCACCACCTGGTCGAAGTGGGTGAAGAGGTGGTCTAGGCAGCCATTGTCCCCAAAGGCCCCCCACTCCATGTTGATGCACATGCGGCCCTGGTCCCCCTCCACAGTGCCCACGTTCTTCATCTCCTCCATGTAACAGGCATTGGTCCCTGTCCCTGCAGGCCCCATGCTGGTGTCACCCCCACTGCAGTTCTGGCAGAGGCATGTGGCCATGCCACATGGGGTAGAGGGTTGGTGAGGAGACGGGGGACCTCCTGGATGCAGAGGTGCTCCTCACCCACAATGAGGCCGATTTCACATTTTGGGTCATCATAACCACAGGCCATCATGGTTCCCACTGTGTCGTTGACGAGAGCTACCACCTGCATCCCTAAGTGCTGCCAAATAGAAGATGAGGACACGTGGTCTAGTGGCACCCAGACAGCTCCTGGGGCTGACACTGCCTGGATGCAGGGACAGGGACAGGCCACCGGACATTCCCTACCCGTTTGCGCTTGGCAGCATCCCGCAGCAGCTGGACAACGTCTTGTCCCACGCAGCCTGAGGCACTGAAGCCTTTGGTCCAGGTCAGCAGCAATGCCTGCAAGAGTGGCAGGATGAGGGGCCAGGGCAGCACACATCCTGGGGTCCTTCCCACCATCCTGCTGCTGGAGCCACCCCCTCACCTTATCCAGGCCCACTTGCTGGCAGGGGAAGGAGAAGGTGAAGCCGAGAGGCAGCATCTGTGTCACCAGGTTCTGCTTCGTCTGGAAGTCTATGATGCAGTCAATGATGTGGTCGAAGAGCTGTGGATAGTGGCCATGGTCAGCAGGGCCTAGGCTGGGGCAGTGCTTGGGGGGCCTCTCCCAGCCCCATCATGGCCCCGTGGAGAACAAGTAGGGAGACATGCCCACACCCTTGCCACAGCCACTGGTCACAGGTCCTCAGCCTCACCTCCTCACCAGTGCCCTGCATGATGGCAGCTGGGATGACGTAGATCTCACTGCCCATGGTGATGCCATCCTCTGTCACACGCACCACCAGCACACGGAAATTGGTTCCCCCCAGGTCCAGCGCCAGGAAGTCGCCTCGCTCTGCGGGGAGCCAGCACAGTGCATCAGCAGGGCCACAGCCTCCTTGGGACCCCATTGCCAGTGTCCCTGTCCCTTACCAGTGCCATCAGGTGTGTGAGTAACGTAGGTGGGCAGCATGCGGACAGAGGCGCTGGCATTGGTCTCCTTACCCAGGCCCCGTTCCATCTCCGCCTTCATCAGTGCCTGGACCTTCTCTAGGTCAGCACGGCTGAGCCGTAGCGGGGCCAGCACCTCGTCCACCTCACGGCGCTGGGCTGCCAGGCGCAAAGCCACTGCTGTCACCATGGCCGCCCCCCGCCCAGAGCCATCTCTTGAGGGCAGAAGGGTGGCCATGCACTCAGGGGACAGTAGCCTTGACACACTCAGCAGGATCTCCTCAAACCTGCCAAGGATGAAGATAGCATGGACTGGGTGTGAGGCATCCCACTGGGGTAGCACCCCACTGGGAGCCCTGTGTTCCTCATCACCTGGGGTAACCCACGGCCAATTCTCCTTCCATCCCCACGTTGACCATCAGCGATTCCATATCCCGGGTCTGGCACATGTAGCTGAGGATGGCAGCCAGCCCAGTGGCGTGGAGTGTGGCAGCACGCCCCACCACTGCCCGGCAGATCTGCTGCACCCGGCCGCAATCCCGCTCGTTTGGCTGCAGCCCCAGAACCTCCAGAATCCTCCTCACGTCAGTTATGCCGTCCTCGTTGCTAGAAGGAAGATCACAGCCTTGCAGCAACCTGCAGGTCCACCGGCTCGCAGCCCGAACACCTATCCACCATGCCCCATCCTTCCACCCATACCACCTTCTGGTCCTCAGACACTCACTTGACGATGTCCAGAAGATGCTGCATTGTGAACACTCCCTTCTCCTTCAGGACACCAGTACTGATCCCAGTGAAGATAGCTTTCTCAGCGGTCAGGGCAATCAGCGCGTGCCGGACAATCTCCCCCAGGTACAGGGTGCCCACCATCTTCTCAAACCTGTGTCGGTTTGAGTCCACATGGGAGTCAGTTGTGCCTCCCTTAGCAGCACCCCTTGGCCCTTTAAGAGCACCCAGGAGCATTGCAGGGGAATGTGTGCTCCTGTTGGTGGGGCCTGACATGCTCAGGGATAGATGGGGAGCCTGTCCTTTCTGAGGGAGAAAGAGCACCTCTTCTCCCCAGGGTTGGAAGATTCCACATCCACGCTTTCATCATAGGGCGTGAAGACGTCATTCAGGGTGCCATCATCCCCAAAGCAGCCCCACTCAGTGTTGACACACATCCGCCCGCTGGTCTCCTCTGTTGTTTCCACCAGGTGCGCCTCGGCCATGAAGCAACAGTTGGAGCCCTTGTCTGCGGGAGAGATGGGGCTGAGCACCAGCACAGCCCCCCCAACCCCACTGCCATGGCACATGCAGTGCCCAAGTCTCACCTGCAACTATGGCCACCTCACAGGGTCTCCCCTCCGTGCTGCAGGTCATCATGGTGCCCACAGTGTCATTCATCAGGGCAACAACCTCCACGTGAAAGAGCTGGCCAGAAGGAGATTGAGAGGATTTCCGGCCCCTCCATGGGGACAGCCAATGGCTACCCGTGGTCCCACTGGCGCTCGACCCGTTGGCCCCCACCTGGTGCTTATTGATGGCTGACTGCAGCAGCTGCACCACGTCCTTCCCCACCACGCCACTGCAGTTGAAGCCCTTGGACCAGGAGAGCAGTTCTGCCTGTGGAGAGCATGCGGCAGAGCCATTGACCTCTGGCACCAGGATGGTTCCTCTCCCCACTGCTGCTGTGCTGTGCTCACAGCCTGGGACAGGGCTCTCCCCCTCACCTTGTCCAGCTGCGTTTGCTGGCAGGTGAAGGGGAACACAAAGCCCAAGGGGAGGTGTTGCTCAGAGCCGCTGCTGTCAGGGCTGATGGTCTCAGTCAGGAACTGGGACACGCATTGTGCAATGAAGTCAAAGAGCTGCAAAGTCATGACTGGAGTAAGGGCTGCTCACCTTATTCAGTCCCCAGGCTGGGGAAGCCAGCCTTGAGCTCCAACACCTGCCCGGAGCCCTGCCGAGCCTCTGTGATGCTGGGCAGCCCAGCACCAGACACCCTTTGCCATGGCCTCCTCATACCGCTTCCCCCTCGCCCTGCGTGATGCCCTCTGGCAGGTCAAAGATTTTGTACATCATTTGGGGGCTCATGTTTCCATCTCCGTAGAGGGTCACCAACACGGTCCGAACCTGGCTCTGGCACAGCTCCACCACCAGAAAGTTGCCCTTCTCTATGGGGGAACAGAGGCAGTATCAGGCAGAGACCTTCCCTGTGGCAGATCTCCCAAAATCTGCTCCTTGCCCTGTCCCAGGGACAATCACTCACCCATGGGGGAAGCTCCTGAGAGCCAGAGAGCTCTCAGAGAGGCCAAGGGAGCAAGCTTCTGGCTACTAGCCCTCCACTGGGGAGTGGCAGAGGACAAGCTTACGGACCCCATAACCGATCCAAGAACAGTTTACCCCTCCCCAGCACCCCCAGGGCCAACTGCAGTGAGGTGTGCAGGGCTGCCAGCAGCAGAACAGTTCATCCTCAGGGTGGGCTGCCTTACCAGTGCCGTTGGGAGTGGAGCAGATGTAGGTGGGCAACATGCGCACTTTGGCCTGTGCATGTGTCTGGCGGCTCAGCCCCTTGCACATGTCCTGCACCATGTGGCCCTTCATAATATGCAGCCTCTCCAGCGGGATGCTGAGCGATCGCAGGGCTCGTTGTATCTGGGGATGGTGCATTAGGGCAGAGGTGCAGAGGCAAAGGGCAGGGAATCACTGGAGTAGGGCTGGGCCTTACCGGTGTGCTGTGGGAACTATCACGGCGCTGGCTCAGATGGCTCGCTGACAACCTGCATGGAGGGAGGTGGTGTGTCACCCACTGAGCTCTGGCCTCCAGGACGCGACAAATGCCTGCCCTTGCCCAGTCTTACAGTGGGGCTGGGGGGCCTGTACCCAGCTCTGGTCCCACCTGCTGTCTATATCCATGCTCCCTGAGGCATCCATACTTTCGTCCCTGGGCAGTATTTTCACACTGCCTCTGCGGTCGTGGATGAGGCAGCTCTGCCCCATCACAGTCATAGGGCCGAGCGTGGGGGCGGCGGGAGGGGGTCCCCACACCCTGCAAGAGGCCAGAGGCTTATGTCTCTCCCCTGCAACAGCCTGAGGGATCCGGGGAGCCTGCGCGCCCCCATGCCCGGCCCCACAGCGGTCTCCGCAGGACAGGAGCCGCTCACCGGTCCACGTACCGGCGGTCCTGCTCGTGCGCGCCCGGATTTCGCCCTTGGTCTGCTCTGTCCGCCCCGCCGAACAGGCCATTTTGGAACCCGGGCCGGGTGCTGCGGTTGTCCATGGCGGCGGGGCAGGGGCCGGTGTTTGGGGCCGGTGGTGGCCGGGGCCGATGTCTCGGGCCGGTGGCGGCCGGGGCCGGTGTNTGGGCGGGGCCGTTGCCGCCGCCGTCCCCCTGGCAACAGCCGCGCCCCGGCCCGCCATTGGTCGCCCCGCCGCGAGCCGGCCCCGCCGCGGCCAATGTGCGGCGCCGCTCGGGGCCCCACCCGCGGGAGGGGCCGCTCCCCGCTCCCCGCTCCCCGGCGGGCGGCAGCGCTGCTTAAAGCCCGGTGTTTAATAAGCTCCGCACCAGCTCGTCCCATTAATTAGGCATGGGTCGCCCTCCCCCGTTCCCTGTGAGGATGCTCTCGGGGAGCAGGTCCCTCCAAGGCTTGCGAGGCAAGAAAAGCCCCGCTGCCCCGGCGGCCGGGGCGCCCGGGGACAGGGAAAGCACCAAGGACACGGGAACACCGCGGCCGTGGCTCCTCCGGTCCTTGCATCCGCTGACTGCGGCTGTCAGCTGGCACCAAGGTGCCCTCTACCACTCCCGGCTGGGAATGTTAGTGCTGTGCTGCTGCATAGGTCACGGGACACTGCAGCCCTCTGCCCTGAGCACCCCACCCCAGCTCCAGGAGAGGCCTGGGGAAGTGTGATTTGGGACCCACCGACTGCTGCTCCTCCTCTCCTCCCTCCAGCACCCTCTCATTCCCCAGACAAAGCCAGCAGAGCTCTGCTGTGGTGCTGCAGTTTCATAAAAACATACATAAATATATTTCCATTTCTGTAACAGAGAGCAAAGCTGCACAGGCACCTATAAAACACACAGTCGCTTCTCCACCCAGCGCTCCCCGCACAGGTCGTATAAAACATATAAAAGGGGCGCAGGAGACAAAGGCTGCAGGTGAAGCAGGGGTACAGTGCCAAGAAGAGCCTCGCTGGGGCACAGGGAGCTGCTGGGGGTCCCTGCAGCATTGCCAGCCTCAGAACTTGTGCCTTCTCCGGCGGCAGCCTTTGGGCCGTTGCTGGCTGCCCGCATGGAGAGCCATGCGTGGCTCCGAGTCCACCACACCATCCATGGCTTCCAAGGAGATGCCGGGTTTTGCAGGGGAGACATGGAAAGGAAGGTGCTGCAGGGAGATGGGGCTGTCTGCCGATGGCTCCCCATCAGCGGCTGAGAATGTGGGAGAGGACTGTTGGTCTCCTAATCCAGTGAGGGGAGTCCCTGCGTCAGCACCTGCAACAAAAGCACACATCAGCCCTCCTGTGTGAGCCACGGGTGCTGCCAAGAGCACCTCTCCCCCCTCTTCTCCTCCTGTCCTTGGATCCACAGAGGGAAGCTCTGGTGCACAGACAGGGACAGCAGAAGCCTCCCACATCCCCCAGGAAGCTGGACATGGCTTGGTGCAGTGGTTCAGAGTACACCCCTATTCCTGCAAGGGCTCTGGTGTGGGTCCGGTGGGCACACATCCAGTGGGTACTGGCAGGAATGTGTGCAGCCAGCTGGGGAATGCTGACAGCCAGCTAAGCCCACAGCCTCCTGCTCTGCTCAGAAAGTACAGACCCTTCCAAGGGGAATTTACTCTCCCAGAACAGCCCAGGCTGAGCCAGGACCAAAAGGGGAGAGCTGGGAAAGAGCAGCCATGATCCAGCCAGGCTGGCATAGAAAGCTTTCCACCTTCAGACTTGCTCTCCGAGAGCTCCAGCATCCTGAGGAGTCCTCTCTCCTGCCTTCCGGTATCCTGCCAAGGAGAGGAGAACCACCATCACAGCGCTGCCATGAGGGAACCCCATAGCCAGGATGGCCTCCTGGGCACTTGTTCCCCAGCCCTCAGCATCAGGCTGGGAACAAGAGGGGCTGCTGCTTATCCAGGGCCTCCAGCCACCTCCAGGAAGGGCACTTCTCTGTGCCCAGCCCAACTAGTGTTCAAGCAGAGGCAACAGAGAGCAGCTAATCAAGTAGAACCTGGTAAAGGGGGAGGCCAGGGTACAGGATGCCACCCCCAAGCCCAGCCAGCAATATCTGTCATAAATGGGGGCATCAGGGGCTCTGACACAGCTGGAACACATCCCCCAGAACTGCATGTCCAAGGGCAGACTCATCCCACTCTTTCCAAGGGTATTGGTTCTTGGTGCTGGAGGGAAGGGCCTTCCTTCAGGGCACAGCCAGACTAGGAACACACCTTTTGCCCTCTCTTTGCCCCTGGGAAGATGCAGCCATGCTGCTCACACATGCTAGGGGAAGACCACTTGGCCTAGCTGCTTTGAGCCTAACTGGCCCAGCCAAGTCCCCTCTCCTGGCTGCTCCCTGCCCCTAGAACTGCTCTAGAAGGCACTGGCATCCTGGCTGTGGCACTGGAGCTGCAAATCACCCCAAGATGGGCTGTTGCAGGAAACTACAAGCCCAACTGTGCCATTAGTAAGCTTTGCAATGGCCCAGCCAACACCCAGACTTCCCCAGTGAGCTGCCACCCCAGCAAAAGGCAGGGCCAGAGGTAACACAGCCTTGCTGAGCCTTCCCAAAGAGCCCCCTGGCTTCAGCATCTTTCCCCCATACCCTGTGCCTCCTTGCAGGACCCACACGCCAGCCAGCTGTGGGGCACAGAAACAGAGTCAAACAGCCCCCACAGAGCTGGTCACATGCAGGAGCAGCCATGCCCTGCAGTACTCTGAACCACACAGTGCTTGGCTGTATCCCAGCCAAAATCATCAACCAGAAATCTCATCATTTGCATCTGAATCCCCAAAGGGCTGAGGTCTGTGATGGATTTAAGGGATTATACAAAACGAAGACATCATGTTGCATCTTCATGCCATGAATCACATTTCTGAGCGCAGGCAAAGCTGCAGCACTTGGGTTTTGCCTGCAGGAGCCAGCAGGAAGGCCTGGAAGGACCCTCACTGTGCTCCCCTGGGACCACCACGAGCAGGAAAAAGCACGGTGGGGGCTAACACCTGGCGAGTGACTGTGAGCCAGTTGCCACCCACGCTCCTGCCTCCCACCTCCTCTAGCAAGGCACGTTCCCCACACCCAGCACACCTCCACCACACTCACTCCCCCACAATTCTCCTGGGACACTGCTGTTCTCTCCCAGCACTGAGCAATTTCCCCTGCTCTGGCTCTGAAGCCTTCCCTATGGGAATGGGCTTGTGGATATCCAGATAGGTTTGTCATCCTGATGCTGGCCTCCACTCCATCGACATTCAGTAGAGGAAGGCTGCAGGACTGAGGCATGCTGGCTGGCAGCAGGACAGCCCTGGCTGCCTGCCCACTGGAGAGGCTGCTGGCAGCTCTGCTGGATTAGCTCACCCCTGGGAGCGGTCCGTGCTCTCGCAGACCGTCGTGGGAAGGAGGGCAATAAGTTCTCTGTTCACAGCGGCCCACAGGGACAGGCAATCCTACATCAGGTCAGCTCATCCCTGCCAACCAGGGAAACAGCTCCTGCTGCCAACCCAGCCCCACACCCAGCGCAAAGCAAAGGGGATGGTGTGCAGGGTCACCCCTCACCTTGGCTCTTCGCGGCCTCCTGGTTCCCTGAGCTTGCCTAGCAGCCTGAAGGCAGCTGTCCACGTGCCTCTGATACTGCAGCAGTGGCACCAGTGACTTACAGAGGTAGCACTTCTCACACCTGCCAGGCAGCAAAGGACAGAGCACTGCATTAGGATTCACCCTGCACCAGGCTCCCAGACACCAGTGGTGACTCTCCTCCTCCAGGCCACGCCGTGGAGAAGACGTGTCACCAAATCCAGTCTCGCTCAGCGGGGTCAGGCCGGCACCAATCTCAAAGACTGAGTGATTATCAGTTTTCCCTGCCTGTTCCTCTGTATCCTGCTGCTGCAGCAGCGGGACAGTAATCAAATCTGCTCATCTAACTATCTCAAACACCACTGATTTCTCCCCAGACATAAAGCACCCTGTCAAAATCTACAGAAATGAAGTGCAAGGGCTTTGCAAAGGGGACTTAAATTCTGCCTGAAAAGCAAACCAAGTGTGTTAAATCAGAGAGACATTTTACCAGGGCTGGATGAACTTGTCTGACTAGTAAATCAAGCCTTTCTCTGCACTGTATCCATTTTACATCATGCCATGCAGGGAGAGGAATTGCAGAGCACATGCTCCTGCTGGGGGGTTGGCTCAGCTTGTTTCTCAAAGCCCCTAGTTTGGGTGGAAGATGCTCAGGCTTACGCAGGACAACTGAGTGTTCTTGGGAAAAAGATTATTCTGGGTGAAAGGAGATGAAGGTCAGGCATAGATTTACACAGCTACACTCACTCACACACCAGCTCTCAGCAGGGACTGAACCCTGCAGAAGAGGACACAGGCTCTTCAGGAGGGAAGCTGCATTCAGGAATGGACTATCTCCAAGAAGAGACAAAGCCCCCAGGGACCAGCCCCAGCAACACTGTGTTCAGTTTGATAGTGGTACTATCTGAGTGAAACACCCCAGGCTCTACAATGCATATGGAGAGCCCCCATCGAGCAAAACTCTGCAGCACTTTTTCCCGTATTTTCTTTCCAGTCAGTGCTGATTACCCAGATAATGTGTCTAAACAGAAGCTGTCCTCTCTATAATTAGCCTAATTCCATTAGTGATGTTGCCATCCACTGTTTGTAACAGCAAAATTGCTTCCATAGCACGGATTTTACTGTCAGATCCTCTCTTATGATGCTTTGTGTGGGTGGCAGGAGGAGGGGCTGTATGGAGAGAGATTAAACAAAGCCACTGCTATTCTGAAAGTCTAATTTAATTAAGAATATCACTACAGGTGCCATGTTGACAGCCTCCATGTCCTGGCCTCTTCTTTTCCTGGGGTTACCAAGCTCAAACCTCCCATCAGAAATTGGCTGAGTTAGCACCCCCCAGCAGCCATGTGCCCCTGACCCGCCATGGATTGGACTGAAAGGAAATCAGTGCAAGAATAAACAATCTGAGAACAGCAAATTCCTCTTGCTTTGGTTTAAATACAGCCAGCACTGCAACAAGAGGCACTGAGGAAAAGCAATTTCTTAGGGAAACACTGTTATAAAGCCAACAGCCAGCATTTGTACAGGAATAAAGACATCCACAGTCAAGCTAGAACAGAAGCATGGAAACAATCTTGGAGGAGCAGGCATACCTACTTACTTGTCAATGTCTAAGGATGGTGGGCTTTCACCACTGGCAGCTTTATTTCTTGCCTCTCTCTGACGTCGGGTGAGCACTGGAGGGAAAACAGAAAGGGTTAACATAAAGGGTTACTACCATCCACCCCAAACTATCCCTACAGCATGCTCAAATGCACCAAGTTTCTATCACTTCCACTCAAAGCTGCAGCAGAAGTGATGGTAGAGGTGAAAAAACAGTGGACTGGGACAAGCAGGGTCTTCTTTCCTGCAGAAGAGGTTGCTGGACAAGTGTCCTTTTTTTCCTGGGGGGATACTGAAAAATTTACCTTTCCCAGACTGGGGAGCCAGCTGACCATTTCACACCTAATTTGCCAGAAACAGCTGGATTGACAGTCTGTAGTTTACAGGAATTTCAGAGCTGATGACAGCAGTTCGATAGCCTGAGAGCAGCGTTATCCAGCTGCTCTGGCAGCACAGCACTGCTCCCTGCCAAACCAGGCTCCCGTGCCTGCTGCAGGGAGGGACAGTGCCAGCTGTGGGCTCAGGGGAATGCAGAGCTGAGGCAAGCGCTGTGCAGAGGCACCAGACCTTTGACAGAGAGCTGGGAAGGGACACAGCTCACACTGGAAAGGGAAGGTTACAACAATTAGCCCACACTCATCGCTTTCCCACTGCACGTGTGAACCGTAGTGATCCGTGCTCATGTCCAGAGACAGCCCTGGAAGCCCCTTGGATGAAGATCTCTAGCAGGAGCAGTGCTGCTCTCCAGAAGCTCCAACACATGGGTAGCCAGTGAGATCCCAGCTGAGCAGCTGATGACGGGTCCAATCCAAGAAATTTCTGTTCTCCCAGCAAGTCCAAGCAGCCTTTCCCAACTGGCTCTGCAGCCATCTGCAGGGAGCACGTTGGAGTGTTGTCCCTTTCAGTTGAATTCCTCTCAGCGTATTCCTGTTGACATACCACCAGCAAAGATCCTCAGGGAACATTTCAGATAGCTTAGCTTGCTTCACCAGGGACATTCAAGACTCCAACTCCAAAACAGATGTCACAGTAAGCGCTCTCAGGCATGCTGGCTAAGGGGACAATGCAGGGAGCTGTTTTACAGCTTGGTGATGCTGCTTCCCATACTCATGAGGAGAAAAGCCTGACTCCAAGGTACAGGCACAACAAACCTGTTATTGTTAGCACATCATCTGTGATAAAGAAAGTGAAGCACAGAATTTTGTGCAGAACAAAGGGAATTCTTCTGAGTTTTAGCAAAACCCCATTTCTAGAGTGTTGGACAACCCCAATATCTATCCACAATGTAACACAGCCTTTCCTTTAGCAGCAATCACTGATCTGCAGCTACAACCAGCAATGTAATGTGAAGTGCTCAGGAGCTGTTGGGGCTGATGGGAGACAACCATGCTGAAGAAACAAGCTCAAGCATTTCCTAAGATGGGGGTATTGTCTCATAGGCAATGACTGGTACCAACAGCTCATCACTCACAGGAACAGCAAACGTCTCTCTTTAACATAGCCTGGCCCAGATTTGAAGTGCCAGGAAGACTGGTAACAGTGGCCACCCCGCAGGCCATCCAGCCTCCCAAGAACCCAACCAACATGTGCGTTTGACAGCATGGTGAGAACTGCTCTCCAAATCAGTGTGTGCTCGTTAATATTCCTTAACGAGCCTTGTGCATCAGCTCAGGTGTTAATCAGTTCTATTTTCTTCCAAAAGCAGTAAACACATCTGGCATAATAGGCCCATTAGAGATGTCTGGGACTAGCTCTGCAGCTGCCCAGGAGGAGACCCTCAGCTGTGTTGCTGGAAGAAGCAGCAGAGGAGAGAGAACAGGGCCAGCTGGTGAGGCACAACCCCTGCCAAAACATGCTGGTTGCCCCCAAGAAGAGGGTTCAGAACACAGGAAAACACTTGCCACAGGCAAAATCCTCACCACAGAGCAGTGCTGACCTGCTTGTGTGACAGGAGCTTTGTAACTCTCCCAAATGCAATGCTCTTTGCTGGGTCAGACATACTCCCTGGCCCGAGAACAACCTTTTCCCTCACTCGGCATTTCTTCTGGTTGGCAAGTCATTCTTGGCCTGTTTGGCTCCAGCATTCACCCTGGGGAAGAGCAGCAAACCCTGCCCAGTATGGCCTTGCTATCAGCACACTCAGCCTGGGCACCTCCTGGGGCTCCTAGGTCTGGCTGGCATGTGGAGCTGTGAGGTCAGAGCCACTGAGCTCCTCAGCTTCCTGCTCAACCCACCTGCGGTCCAATCCCCCCTGTGCTCACTACCAACTGTGCCACTTCCCTGCAGGATCTATTAGTGTCTGGCTCGTAGCATCTTGTCCCTCCTCAGAAGCCATACAGTTTTCCTCTGCACCCTTTTCATTACTCTTTCTGCTGTATCAGTGCCACTTCTACTGATGTCAAGAGCTTTTTAATGGCACCAGTGCCGCTGCTGAAGACTGACAGCTGCATCAAGACTGCATTTGAGCCTTTGGGAGGAAGGGATATACCAAATCCTCATTTCCCTGGGCTCGTTTGGGAACTGAGAATGTTGGATGCATGTAGATGGAGGGTGAGAGGCATCAAGTATGTCACAAAGCCCAAGAGTATTTGCTGTGCTCAGCTGCAGCCAAGACTCGCTTCCAGATTGAGGCCAGCGGATCCCCGCGTTGGCAGCAGCAGTGGGCGATGGATGCAGTGACTCCAGCAGAGCCCTCTCACACAAGTGAGCCCCTTCAGTTGAGTGCATGAAGAAAGAGGGAGCTGGCACAGAAATTCCACAGCTCCACTCATTCACTTGGAATTAACACCAGTCACTGAGCTGGAAAGCCAAGACCTGAGCCCTCCCCAGCCTGGTACAGCAGCTAACACAACATCAGGCTCTTTTTTATTTACTCAGATCACAGGAAAGTGGAAATTCATGATAAGATTTTCATGCTGCCCAGGTATGTGGTGGTCTGGGCATCCAGCCAGGTTGACCATGTACGTAGGGGAAGTGACTGTAGCTCATCTTGCCCAGCTGCTCATTTGAAAATGTGCCCTTAGATATCAGCCAGACTGAGCTGGCCTCCTGAGACCTAAGACTGAGAGACTTTGGTGCATGATTATAAGAAGGAAGAAGAGAAGTAAAACCAGCAAGAACCCATCTTTCTGTAGTATTAAAATGAAAACCACTGACAGCTACAGTTTGCAGGACTGCAATTCTAGAGACATCAGAAGTAAGTCCAATTAATAAATCTGAAGACGGACTAAGAACCCCTGATCCAGTCCACCAAAGGAAAGCTGAAGCCATCTTTTCTTAACAGATCAGGGCATGGCTTAGAGGGCAGAATTTTGACTTCCTCTTACACAAGGCTGTTGCTGTACTTCCAAGGAAGCCAGCAGCCAGCCAAGAGCACACTGCTGCAGCAGTAGAGAACAGCTTCTGGACCCACATAGGAGCTGGCATTTGCTTCAGAAGACAGTTCTCTCACATCTTTTTTCTCCCCATGCATTAGCTTTACCTGTGGATGTTGTGCTAGTGGTGGATGCCAAAGTAACAGCTCTGGAAACAGTCCTTTTGTACCTGCACAGCTGTGCCAGGCTACTGTCTGGCCTCTGCTCAGAGCTGAACATCATCTTTGCCTATTTAACCCAAATCCCACAGACCAGCCCAGCAGCTGAGAGCCCTCTGGGTGACAGCTGCCTTCCAACAGCTGTTGGAAACTGGCCCGAGGTGCCCCAGGAGCCAGAGCCCCACAGGCAGGCAGGATTCTGCCCAAGCCCAGGAAGCCCATGGTACTGCAAAGAGTCTGGGTGCAAACAACGCAGGTGTCTTAGACTGTTATGGCTAATAGAGCCTGGTCTCTACAGGGAAAATACTAGAATAACTGGCAATAGAAAACTCAAATTACTGTGATTTTGTCCCAGACCCATTGCTCTGCTTACAGCCATTATTACAGAGCAAAATCCCTTTTATTCCAGGCTGGTTTTCTTACAGGGGGATTGTTCTGAACAAACCAGAACAGCAGAGTAGCAATTCCAAAATAACTACCCTTACAAACATCCCCAAGGAGACCAGCCTGGAAGCAGAATGGAGAGGCCAGCCTTGAACTCTGTCCTGCTGAAAACCAACACCAAAGAAAAGAACAAATTCCCTTGCACTGCCAAAGACTTCAAAGCCTTTTCCTGATCACAGTCAGGATTCCCCAGGATCAATGGATACACTCACAGTCCAGCCACACCAGGGACCAGAATATCACAGGGCCAAAGACATTCCTGCTAAAAGGCACACTAAAAATTCTGCTCCATTTTGTAACACAAATAAGACCGTTATTATTCTTGAGGATGGGAGAGGAACTATGATAATTTGTGATTTGCCTGAGCCAAATGCTTTGCATCAATAGCTGGGTTGTGCCTGCAGAGAGAACTTTACACCAAAATTAAGCACCAGCCAGTGTCAGCCTTTACTCTGGCTCCTGTTATCTTGACAGGACCCATGTCACATCCCCGAAGATTTAGTATAGCAGGAACCTTTTATTTTAAAACTACACCAACTCTGCATTAAGATTACATGGTGAAACCTCCTCCTGCTAGAGGAATGCAGAAGTTACAGTTCTTGTACTAGCTATGATTTGCTCAAATTGCTCAAACATCATAGATTTAGGTTGCATTTAACAAGCCAGTATGTAACTGAAAATTATATATTCACAGCCTGAAAAGTTAATCTTATTACAAGCTACTACTTTGATATTACCTGACATTGTGCTAACACAGATTTTACATTTCAAGCAGCAGCTAAAACATAACTTACTGAATATGTTGATAACCAACCAGTGTATTTGTTCACTTAAGCTCTACAAAGGTTGGCTATGGAAAACTGATATGAAAAAGAATACAAAGAGGATTAATATGGGCCTTCTGACTGTGCTTCTATGCCTCACTCTTCACATGAAGGAGAAAAATCCACACTCCCAGACTGATAGTTATCATTTTGCAATTTTAGTGAAACAAGAGGGAAACTTTTCTGCAGTCTCTGCCACCCTAACAGGCCATTTTTGCACATACAAATGTCAGACTTCATGCAGAGCACAGGCCATTCTTGCAGTAGCACAGAACATTCTCCCCTCTCAAGAGCCCTGAAGGACGATTGCCCACATGGCTCAAGCCTTCCATTTTCTACCACTGCCACATTCTCTGCAGGTCCTCAACAAAGCACATAACAGACAAATCTTATGAGTACTGCTTGAAGCATCCAAGACTAGATCCTGGGATAATATTCAGGAGCTGATAATGTGGTGAAATTACTGTGTGAAGTCAATCAGAAATGATGTCTCTGTGCAGGAGGCGCTGGAAATACCAGAGCCTCCAATAACACTCTCCTGGGCACATGGAGATGGAATAAGGCAGAGTGAACAAACCTCCCCATCCGCCAAATATCCTGAGAGAGACAAGACTGCAGCACCTGCCTGCCAAGTAACAACAGGGAAGGGGGGTGAGCATGAGGAGCAAACACGTGGAAGCAGCACTTGGCAGACCTGGAGCGTCCTCGGCAGGCTCGGGTCCCGCCGTGCCGTTGCAGTACATGGCGTGCACCTCGATCTCGTCAGCTGGGAAGCCGTGGTCACACAGCGGGCACGACACACGGGCAGCAGCTGTAGGACTGCACTCAGACACAGTCCTGCCAGCATCTTCATCCCCACCAACCTAAGGAAGAAGACGAAAAATTAGCCAGACAGGGCTGTTTTTCTTACTTTGCTTAGGTGCAGAGCTCCATGCTGTCTGGTAGCTACTCACCCTCACATAGACTCAGATTTCCTTGGAAAGTTTTACTCTTCCTTCATCCCATAGTGCTCAGAAATAACATCACTGGCTGAACAAACTATGCTGCACTAATAACTAATTCTTCTTGCAAAGGCAACGTGTCCTTCTGAATCATGGTGAAACTCCCTGCACAGCCATGCACACCGTTTAAGGCAAACATCACCTGAACTACAGTGGAAAAGCGGCAAAGCTTCCATTAATCAGGAAATCTCAGAAGCGAAACTGATGGAAAATTCATGGGGCAAAGCAAGAGTTCAACACCTGACTTGTGCTCATCAGTTTCTGGACACGATCCATGCTACACAGGCAGCACTGTCTGGCAACACAGCTTCCCCCAGGATGAAAGGAGGCTGCTGTGGTGTTAGGAAGCCTGGAGAGATCACTGAAAGCTCCTCCTTTATAGAGGAGGTGGCTGGAGCAGTCATGAGAGGGGACACCGATCAAGGAGAGAGGCAATACCATTAAAAATCTGTGTCACACAAAATTACTAGCAGAGGCTTTTTGCCAGGGCAGAATGTCACAGCTTGTGTACGTTCTCAGGGTGCCATTACCATTTACAGACACTCTCTTTTTGCATTGGTCACACAGCTGCAAAGCTGCTCCACTACCAACCCACAGAGATCCAGCCTGCTCCCTTTGCCACTGACATTCCCAAATGCAGCAGACTGCAGCCATCTCACTCATAACTGCATCTCTGCCTAGTCAGGCTTGCTGTAGGATCTTTCCACATTTAAGAAAAAAACCTTCCCCTCCCTGTGACGATTAAGAAAAGCTATTTAAATATTAACCATGTAGAGAAACTTATAGAAAAATAATATGGGAGAGGTTTCTGTTCTTAGAGCTAAGCAGTGACATGTGGACAGTACGCAGCAAAGCTGCTGTCTGCTTCCCTCCAACAGTATCATTTCAGGGAAGCAGTAATTGGGGTCAGCCAAGATGCTCCATGCCACTGGAGCGCTTTACTGTGTTGCTCAGTTTATAACTTCCTTTCCCAAATGAGGACCTGATCCTGATTTTTATGTCCTAAAGGGAAGGAGGGTGCTTTGTTGACTCAGAGGAGCTATGACAAAAATTGCAGGACTGGGCCTCAAACTGAGATCCCGACTCTCAAAAAGCATTTCTCCCCAAGACCAGCTGAAAGGCTACAACAGCGAGCCCCAAGAACATCCCTCATTCCCAGGGAGGCTCTCTGCCCTGAATTTCTGCAGAGGAGTTGCCACAAGAGTTCCTCCAGCCAAACACAGGCTGCTGAAGTACATCACTTACAGCATTAACACTCATACCCCTCTCTCACATCTCAGTGTCATTACATCTTGTGAAGTCCTCACTGTGGGGCGTCACACTGAAGAGCCATAAAAAACAAGATGTGTCAAATATGAATGATCAGATCAAACCTGCGCTACACAGACAACACACACAAAAAATATGATGGGAAAAGCAGCAGGCACTGCTCCTTCTAGCTGCCTTTTTTAAAGCAATCTTAGGAGATCACCAATTCTGCACACCCTGCCCGCCTACATTCAGCAGTAAATTACTAATTTTAAATGGAAATGCAATGCTCTGTAACAAAAGACTGCTTGTACAAAACCTTGCTGTAACAGTCTGGAAAACCTCAACTGCAGAACCAATCACCCCTGTCAGAGCCAGAGACAGTTGCCTCTGCTTTTTAGCAGAGGAAATTGCCTACAAGACATAGTACTTGCAGCCAACAGCCAGCCAAGAGCAATGCTAGAGGCTGAGCTCAACAACAAGACTCCTGTGTCCTGGCTCAGCATCTGCTAGGAAGAAGTCAGTCCCAGTGGTCTCTGCTTGGCTCCTGCAAACCACTGATGCCATGGTAGCTGTTTCTGCTGTTTTCCTGGAGGGCTGCGGGCTCCAGTCTGGCACCTGCTGCCAACCATAATGTTGTCAAACAGTCCCTAGGAACCCGCTCCCTGCCACCTTGTGCCACCCAGGCAGAGGTGTGAGACACAGGGCACCCTCTGCAAGGCACAAGGGGACAGGTCAGTGTCCTGGCCACAGCCAAAAGGGTCACAAATGTGCTTTGGTGGCCAGCCCAGGACCGCCTCTCTCCTTGCTGCAGTCCCTAATTGACTGAGCAGTGCTTGGAGATACCTGCAGAATGAAAGGCACATGAGAGCAGAAGATGGTTTATTAAGAGGCCTGTGAGAATGAGACATTGGAACTGCAGACGTGCTGTACAAGCTGCAAACTCCCAGAATGAGCTTTTCACAAATGAATCCTCTTGTCAAGAGCTGTACGATTCTGTATTCATGTACCCTGCACCAGAGGAGTACTTGGCAACCCCTTTGATATCGCTCTCTAAATTAATAGACAAAGGGAGTTTTATCAGAAGCAGGAACTGAAGTCAGATGTTGGTACAGTGACAGCTGCAAAGCAATTGCTGTGCAGGTGTAACAACATGGAGAAAGGGGCTGCACACAGCACGCATCTGCAGCAAGAGGTAAGAGGATGGCCCTGCCACTAACTTACTATTGCTTTTAACTATTACTGCACAAAACTTAGGATTCCCAGACTCAGGACACTCTGCTTGGCCTGAAAACCATCACCAGCCCTCAACACTTCAAGTACATCTTTATACCAATCTGATCACTGGGTGAAGCTCTCCTCTTAGCCTCTTGGGTGTGGTCTGTGGAGAGCAAACCGGAGTTCAGAGCACTGTAACAGGGAAAAGCAGGGGACAGCACAAGTGAGTGAGGTTTACTCGGACTCCCCTCAGAGTTCCTGGGGTCCCTCTGCATCACTGAGCGTCACAGCTTGTACCCCTGAGCATGGGCAAGCAACAGCACTGCCGCCCACGCTGATGGCATCCTCCAGATCAGCAGCACTGGGATATAAAAGAACGGGCTGGAATTGATAACAGCTCTCCAGCTATAGGACTGAAAGGCTTCAGAAGCAGCTGCATGCAGTCCCCAGCCAAAAGGGACTGGAGATATGAAGCAGTAGAGAAAAGCAAAGAGGGAACTGTTTGTGAGAATCCAAAAAGCAGAAGTCCAAGCTTCCAGCTACCTAAAGGGAAATGCCAGCACAGCTCAGCTGAACCAAGGTCTAAAAGTTAGGATTGGTAACAGGACCCTTCATCTTCAAGCTCTTTTACCTGCATAGGTGCACCTCTGCTGTCTGAACAGAGCTCTTCTCTCTCCTCCTCAACAGCTTCCAGTGGGCTTGGCTGTGTCTCTGCAAAAAAACACCTCCATGTCAGCACAGGTTTGCAGCCCCCCCAACTATCTCCTCACTTGTTGAAGTAGCTTAGTCCTTAACACTTTTTAAGAGTTTTCACAGTTTCAAAACATTCTTTAGACTTGCCACAAATGTTATCAGACAAAGTGCAACAACACAGCCAGATGAGGGGTTAAAGTCTCAGCATGGCAGTGTGAGGATAAAGGCACTGCAGCTTTGTAGCTTCATGGGGAGTGAGATTAGACACAGGGAAAGTGTGTGGGACACTTGCTGGGAAGGAGACAAAGCAAGAATAGAGCTGCTCTCACATTGAAACAAGCAGAGCTCCCATTCCATGGTCTGTCTCACAGTCACACCTTCTTCAGACCTCCACATCTTCGTTAGCAACAAAATATGCCTCCAAGCACCACCATGACCTATCCTGCTACAGCTGCGTGTGAACAGGAGCAGCCTCTTCATTATTTTTCTCACTTAAAACCCTGGACCAGAAAATCTCAAACATGGTAGGAGACACCAAGGAAGAAAAACTCCTTAGTCCTAAATATGTTTAATTAATATAAGACAAAAATTATTTCAGCTCTCATGCTTTGCACATTATCTTGACACTGAAAAATCTGAAAATTTGATTGCATTTGCAGAGACACCTCATTTTGAGTGATCCCTCCATGCCCATTGCACATCCAGGTGTCTCTTCAGCAAGTCTCCAGCAATCTCTGTCACAGAACTGTCTTAGAGGAAATGGGTCCAAAACTAGGGGATCAAACTAAATTACCTGAATACTTTTAGCTTTGAAAAATGGAGATGGGAAAGAAATCTCATTTTGTTCAAGCAACTTGAAAATTCTCTTTTCTCTGAATTTCCTAAGTGTGTAACTTCCGGTACAAAATTCGTAACAGTCTCAAGTGCCTCTTACCTGGGCAAACAGAGATCTCTTCTTCAGCAGAGTTTTCTGTGCCAATATCCGGGCTTTTTTTACTGCCAAGTGGGGTCATTGTGGAGATGCTGTTCAAAACATAAATATAACATGAATCTCCAATCCAGTAGATGTGAGGGCCACACCTGCCTTTCTCACACAGTTCAGAACAGCAGACGATGCCATAATTTCCAAGTGATCAATATCTGACAGCCAGAAATGACCAGGATAACAGCAAAATATGGGTCTAAAATGCCATCCTAAGCAAAAGCCCCAAAGGGAACTTTTTTTTCTTCTAGAAAGGCAGAAAGGGTCATTATCTCTTGT
Organism: Leptocoma aspasia; assembly: GCA_013399835.1. Taxonomy (NCBI): domain Eukaryota; kingdom Metazoa; phylum Chordata; class Aves; order Passeriformes; family Nectariniidae; genus Leptocoma; species Leptocoma aspasia. The sequence goes on along the minus strand of VXAX01005267.1, from coordinate 92,181 downwards.
CAAGGGAGCAAAAATACCTGCTCACAATTGTGGGACTCTGTGTGGGAGATGTGGGAGTTGTGCAGGTACCAGCACTGTGCCTCTTTCTGTCTGGGGAAGGAAATCCTCACAGGGGAAAGACAGACCTGCTTTATCCCGCATTATCCTCTCCCTCCTCACACTGCTCATTTTCTCCCTTATCCCTGTGCACAGCAGCCAGAAGCAGCACGGATGTGACACAAGGCATTTTCCCTGCAGCAAACCCCTTACAGCATTAGTACGGTGGTACCTCAGAGCAGCACCCAGCACTGCTCCTCTCATTTTGACCTTCGGATTACTCCTGGTTTTTTTCTCCCACCTCACTGCACAGTGTCTTCCTGACACAGGCAGGCATTGCTGAGTAAGTCTGGCACCCATGCTGACACACTCTGCGCCTTTCGTGGCTCTCTGATTAGTCTGATCAAGTATGCAAGAACACACTTTAAAAACATGAGTCCCCACACTGACAAACACAAGATTTATTAAGCTCAACCACAGGCCTTAGAGAAGAGAGAACAGCCGCTGCTGATTTATGATAAATAACAAAATTCTGATAGGAAATCACAAGTGGCTTTTCTCTCTAAATAAAGCATCTCAAAGCATTTGTTATGAATCCAGGCTGAGCGTGTTTTACTCTGTGTCTAACATCAGGGCTCTCTTCAAAAGAAGTCACACAAAACAACTTGCTATGACATTTATAAAATGGGCTAATCAATTTGAAGTCAAACCACATTTCTTGCTACACCAACTATCTCCTGGTAACAAAGCCTATAATCATTTATTAAAACCCCAATCTTCCATGCTCTGTACAAAGCATGGAACAAGCAGGGAGAGCAGCCCACAGAAAGCAAAGCAGTTTCTTCACAGGACTGGCACTTCCTGAACTGCTCCACTCCTCCAGACAGCTCAGAGCCATGTTTTCCTATTAAGTGCTGCTGAGGCCAGCCAGTTGGGGTGCCTGAGCCATACCCAAGAGAGGCCTGTGCTGGCAAATTACCAGGAGCCAGATGGCAACACTTAATGTGCACAAAACTGCGAAGACTGCAGCCATTCCTTGCCTCGCTGCAGATGTTCCAGCTGCTCGAGGAGGGGCCACCTGATCCAGGTGCATCCCACCCCAAGGCGGGCAGCCAGGAGCCCCTGGACAACTTGGGGAATGTCCCAGACTAACCCCACCAGCTAAAGAGGTCCCTCTCCTTTCATATCCTCCATTTCTTGGGCTCTCAGGCCCTAAGCAGGCAGGAGGCCAGCGCTGCAGAGCACACACCTCGCTGCCTTCTACGCAAGCTCAGAGCTCAGCTGTCACAGGCTCATCAGCCTCGGCAGCTGCAGGTTCCTCCTGCTCCCCAAGGCAGGTTTTAAGCTTGTTAGAAAGGTGCAAGCAAGAGGGATTTCCATACTCTGCATATTGATATTAACTGCTCAGGCCAAATGCTGTTAGATCAGAGGAAAGTTGGCAGTTTTGTTCCAAAGCAGGTTTAAATTACAAAACCCAGCAAATTAAAAACATGACATTATCTGGCCTTTCTTGTAACTTGCTCCCTGAATCCTCTCCCATTTGTCCTTCTTCTCCATAGCCTTTATGCGGAATTGCATCCCACAGGAAGGAGAGGAAATAAAAAAAAAGGAAAAGAGAAGTAGGCTTAAATCTGAAGAAAATCATGTTGACTTGCCCCACACCTGTCATCTGCTGAAGTGGCTTTTCTGGAGCACTGCACTCTATCTTTGGCTGATAGGCAGTGCCGTCTGGCTTCCTCCTCCCTGCTTTCCTCTTCAGCAGTAAGGCAAGAACATAAAAATACACACAGAAATCCAGTAAACCCTTCCCCGTGCTGCCTGTGCGCCTTCCCCGACAGACAAGCGATGGCATTGCTGTAACTCACCTCCAGCTCCCCACGGCTTTGCTGCACCATGTCACAGGAGCTTCAGAGGGCAAGGAGCAACTCCTTCAACTTGTACAATAACGCACCTTGCACATCTTATAAAGTAACAACAGCAACTGATCCCTTCTCCTCAGCTGTGCTCCACCTCTCCCATGCTGCTCCAAAGCCATATAATACTTAACAGCAGTGACTGCAGCCAGCCTTTCCAGCAAGCCTTACAGCAAGCTGTGGTGGGACTGCACCCCAAAATACTCCAGGGAGAGTGGAAGAGCCCATACCACTAGAGAGAACCTGTGAGCCCCACACTCTGAACACCCTACTCACCTCTGTGCAATTTGCATGGGTTCCCCATCTTCAGGCACATCCTCTGCAGGCAGTACCTGGGAGGGCTGGAAAGGAAAATTCTGGTGTTATATAAAACAATGTGCACAGCTGACTGGGGTCTGCTGGGTCATTGGATTCTGTCCATGACATTGCACCCAGTCTGCTGTATATTTTTATCTGAAAATGGCTCAGTATGCATCCGGAACTAGTCAGCTCTTTCCCTCCATCCCTGCTTTTGGCAAGGTACTCCCTGTAATAAAGCCTGGCAGTACTTTTTGTTACCTTGCTGCCTAGACAGTTCCTGGACAGTCCATGCCCATCCACTCCTTCCAACACTGCCCATCATCTTTCATGCTCTCTGCCTGTTCCCAGCATCCACCTCGATGTATTTGTAGGCAGCAATCAGAGCTTTTCTCCACCTCCACCTGTGCTGAGCTTGAAACACCCCAAGGTTTTTAGTGTCCCCTGCACTCCCTCAGGTACCCTAGCAGCACTCACCTACTCCACTTCAAAACTTATTTTCCTGAGCCAGACCGACCTGATCAACTGGTACAGCTGATGCCTGACCATGACAAGCACTTCTCTGAAATTTCCTAGAGATAAAATCTGTTGCATTTTTCTTGCCTGGGAAATCAGCTGTCCCACCTAAGGAAGGGAACTGATTAACCTGCACAATCTACAGCTGGAAAATCTGTGTGCATTTTATCCCATTTTTCATTTAGCTCTACAACTCCAGTTATTCTTTCCTTTAAAATTTGTTCAAAAGCCTTATGCACTGCCGAGGTCAGGCTAACATGCCAGTCATTACCCAGCTCCCTTTCTTCTTCTGCAGTATACACGTTACACTTGCCATCCTCTAATCAGGTGGAATTACAATGGTTTATTAGCAGTCCTTGCGGTCAGGCCTACAATTTCTCATGCTAGGTCTCAAAGAAACCCAAGGAGTTTTCCTCCCCCTTCCTTGAGTCTATCAAATGCTATGAGCTTGATTTCCACCAAAGGCTTCCACTTCGATCAGCTCCACTCCTAGATATACTTCCCCAGCAAGCTCCAAATTAAGGCCTCTCCTGTCAAATTTCCCTAACATGACTCCAACCCCCAAATATCCTGTTTTATCTACACTTTCTTTACTTCTTTGCAGCCTAGCTCATCATTAACATAAAACACCACACCTCCTCTTTTATTTTCATTTGTCTTCGTCCTGAACTGTGCATTTCTTAACAATGCCTCTGCCCTGGTGATGAACACTCATCCATGTTTCTGTTTTTCCTTGTACATCTGTTATAAAATATGGTACTAATTCAGGTCACCAGACTCTAAATCTCCATAACTGGATCTTTTCCCTCTGAATCTTTTAAAGACCAAGAGTCCCCTAACCTTATCTGAAAGGCTCTGAAAAAACTGATTCTATTAGCACTGAAGTTTGTTAGTGCAGGTTCACAGGCTGTGAGATCTCCCGACAACCAGGATTTGCTCTCTGCAAACATCCCCTGGCTGCAGGAGGCAGTGGCAGCAGTTAACTGCTGCCAGGGTGGAAGGTCTGTGCCCATTCCAGGTGAGGGTTTCAGGGTAGGAGTACAGACAGCCTCCTTCAAGCACATCACTTGCACCTTCATTTCACACATGGCATGAGGCCATGTCCTTTTTCAAGGACAGTTTTGAGTCCTCAAGGATGGTTTCTACACTCAGCACAGCCTAAGATCTCCCACCAGCCCCACCAGCAGAGCAGCTCTGGTGGCACTGGGGGAGCCCCAGGGCAGCATAGGCAGCAAAGGGTCTCCAAGAGATGCAGCAAGGTGGAGACACGACAGCTCTGGGCCCCTCCTTTGTCACTGTCAGTGGAACTGTATTTGATAGAGGGAAAAAAAAATGGAGACAAGGCACAAGCAAACATCAAACATATTGATTTTGCAAGTAAATCACCTGCTCTGGCCTCAGTGTGCAACTGCACAGAGAGGCGAGAGAAAGGAGCTACCTCTCATGCTGGAAGTGATAAAGCAGATGAAAAGGCATTTAGAAAATATTTTCTCTCGTGTAAATAGAAGACTGGCAAATTTTGGAAGAGGGTTGGAATTGTAAAGTCTGCTCCCCCTCCCTTATTTTTTCACCTTAAAAATATCAGAAAGGCTACATCTCTCAGCTATGGCTCTGAGACAGCTCCCATGGTCAAGAGGAGTAGGTTACAAGTTACCACTCAGCACCACTAAAACCTCTTTTCTCCCCAAGAATTAATTAGGTATTAGCATTAAACAGTTAATATTTTAAAAAATACCACACAATTTTCAGTACTGATTAAAAGTTCATGCCCTTCCCAGCTGCTGTAGCTTCCCAAGGGCTTTAGAGTACACATCCACAGACCTCCAGTCACCCCAATCTTCCAGTATAATGACACCTTCATTTCCAGAGGAAAAGCTACAGAAAAAAAAATGCAGTGTGCTTTAAGAATCTCTCAGGTCTTTTGTATCTATCCTAAGGAAATGAGAAAGGGCACGAGTCAGTTCCCTTCCTCTGCAGATCACCTCTAAGGCTTGTTTAAATCTCCATCTGCTAAACCCGAGCCAAAGCACTGTCATGAAAAGTCACATTTCAGCAAAGGCTGCTCTGCTCTTTTTCTGCAACCAGAAAATGCAGACATGACGTTTTTCCTAAGTGTTCAATATTACAAGACAGAATATAAATATCACAAAACAAGTTAAGTATCTTTCTAACACCAGGGTAAATGATCAAATACACTTGAAAACAGGAACAACAGAGCCAAGGCTTCAGTCATAGAGAAGATAAAGTTATACAATGATCCGGGAGTGAAGTCATTATGAAAAATGAGGGTTGGAAAAGGCTGACACAAACCTAAAATACAGCAGTAATAAATACTTCATCTGACTAGCAATCTGTTTAAACTTAGCAGTGACAGAAAGCTGCCTTCCGCTCCAGCAAGAGAGCCCTGACAGAGACAGAGGCTGACACCTAGTGTCTAGCACACCCGAGCCTGAGAGAAGGTGCCCAACACCAGGACAAGGACAGGGAGCACCACCGTGGTGACATATCACCAGGGCAGGCAGAAGATGCCTGTGACCACACAGAGCCTCTCCCAGCCATGAGGGAAAAGAGCACATCCAAGGGTGAAGCACTGATGGACACAGATGAGCATGGCAGAGCAAACAGGAAAGGCTGTGCTGCAAGGACAAACCCACATCTCTGTCTGCAAAGGGAAACCCAGAGCTCCCCACACAGCCACAGTGGGGATATACATATATAAACCAGAGCTGGTGGTGGTCAGCATCACCTCTGTGCCCTCTACCTTGACACACTGCCAGTCTGCACTCTTCTGAGAAGGATCAGTGGGATGTGTTGGTCTCTGGAGCACTAATGATGATTGCCAGGCTGCTCAATGGCCCCTATCTTGTGTGAGCTGGGTGTCAGCCTGTACACTTCTCTCCCCTCCACAGTAACCTGTGTGGCTGGGGGAGGAAGTCCCTAAATTTAAGAGAGGCATTAAATAGCAGTGCCTGCTTTGCAGAAGGGACTGAACCGTAAAATGGACAGAAGGGCATGGCTGCTCAACCTCTGCTCAGTGGCAAAGCTCTTACCTGGCAGTAGCTGGTGGTCGGTTCATCATCAGAAGTGGAGTTCTTCTCTTCTTCCATGCTGTGCCCTGGACCCTCTGCCTCCCTTCTCTTTGAAGGGTAGAGCCAGGTGATGTTTTCAGACTCCTGTCCCTCTGTGTCTCCATCTTCTGTACCATCAGCAACCCCATTCTCCCTGCTTATCTCCTCTCCTTTCCCAAGCTCGTTTTGGCTCAAGGAAGAACTGGGCACAACCGGGTTACCAAACTCCTTCTTATGCAATAGCTGCCTCTGAGCCTGCTTCAGGCTCTTCTGGTAAACCTCCAGCTGACACAAGATGACTTTGGTGTACTGGTTGGGGTCCAGCCCTTTGGGGCAGAAGGGGATGCCCCAATAATAGTGCACTGTGTCTCTTGCCTCCTCCTGTTTGTGCTTCTCCTCCACCGCAGTCAGCATGCAAAGATCTGGGGTACTGCCAGACCCCTCATTCTGCTCTGCTTGCTCTGTGGAAACACAGACTTTGGCAGTGTGCCCAGGCTGTGAGCTGTGTTTGGTACCTGCTCCTCCACCACTCCTCCTGGGGCTGTCACACTGTTCTGTGGTCCTGCTCTTCCAGAGTGTGGCTGAGCTCCCAGCACCAGCTTCTCCCACAGAATGGCCAGTGCAGGGCAGGAGCTGCTCTTTTGGTTCATGGCCTGCTGCTTCAGAAGAGCTGGAGGGGCTGGTGAACAGTCTCCGAGGTGTCAGTCGCCAGGAGCCTCCTGAAGCCACCTTGCCAAAGGTGGGACTCAAAGACATGAAGTCCTCTCCGAGAGTGCTGGGTAACATGTTACTTGAATCACTTTTTGCTGGTGAGGAAGACTTTTCACTTGACCTTGTCACAGGCTGGCCCTTCCCCGGAGTCACGATTATGCTGGATACTAGTGAGCTTTCAACGATTTCCTGGCTTAACCTCCTCAACACTACCAAGGGACTCCAGGCGACATCCGTCTGTCCATTCCCATCAGCTCTGGAGCTCTGTGAGTGGGAGCTGCAGTCAGAGGGAGGGGTGTCAGGGCAGAATGCCAGGCCTCCCAGGATCACAGAGCCTTCTTTCTCAGCAGGCTGGCTTTGGCCCTGTGAATCCAGTGCTTCCACTGACAGCTGAGGACTTGCAGTTGACGAGTCTGAGGGCTGACAGCTCTGAAAAACAAAAGGTTGACTCTCCTACAGATGTGCTCTCTATCAGCACAGCACAACCAAGGGCTCTCCCAGCACACTGGCAGCCATCACCTGTACTGCATATCCCCCTATCCCAAATCAGAACTCTGCACCCCAAAATAGGGACAGCTGGGGTTAGACTTCATGTCCCTCTCACTAAGAACAGTACAAAGCAACTACTCTGCAGCTGCTGTCATTCCAGTTTGTGCTGGGAATATCTATCCCCCTCAGTAGAAGTTTCTTTTGTGCAGCATGATAAAACAAGCACAGACAGCAATGTTGCTAAAGAACCCTAGTGAGCCTCTTCACAGAAGTGCACTTACACTAAGGCTCTCAGCAATGGCCTTCCTCAAGAGCTCCTCCTCTTCCTCTTCCTGACAGTTCACTTGTCTAGCCTCTTGCTCACTCATTTTCAGGGCCAGTGCAAATTGTTCCTCTTCAGTCATCTCTACAGCAGAAGAAACAGGATAATGTCAAGTCACAGCTGCAGGTGTATGTAAACACTCAGTGAATATCCAACATGTAGGGAAAAATGGGTGAGAGTCCCACCTCCCCAGGAGGAATGCAGAGAAAATCATCTAAACCTCAGCTGTCCTGAAAAGGTGTCACCAAAACTGGAGCAGGCAACACTAAATGAGAAAGGTAACTCAGGTCAGGAACTTCACCTCAGGTTTCTACAGCAATCTAAGCTCCCATTCCCCGAGTACATTAACTGCAACATGACATTTTATTTGCCGTCAAACAACACACACTGCAGCTGCAGAATGCATGTTCAAGGAGAGAAGAAAAGGACAGATTTCTAAAGTGTGCTCATTTTTGTATCAGATAGGCTCAGCAGCAAGGTAGGATAAACAAAACATCTTTAAGACACTTTTTTACTAACTGAATGGCACACCTCACTGTCTTCTGACACAGATACCTACAATACCACAGGGGACCTATCCAAGAGAAAAAGAGATACATGTTTTTCACCCCGAGCCGCAGGTGGAAAGCTCTGTGGAGGATAATGTTACTTGCTTGGTGGTATTATAGAGGATATTTCACATGCATACATCCCCCTTCTGCTCACATCACCACTCCACTGCATCACTAAGTCAGTCATGCATGGGAAACAGGTTTCCTACAGTTGTAACTGCTATTTCAGCAGAAAATTTATTCCTGAAATATTCCTCGCTCCAATCAAACCAAAAGTCTAGACTGGCTATGTAGAAACAAAGCAGTTAGTTACTTTGGAAAACAGTTATTTACTTAGATTCAATCCAACACTTTCACTCTGCTTAAAATATACAATGCCTGCAGAATGGAGTGCAGCTTGAAAAACAACTCAACAGCACTCTCAGGAGCTGAAAAATACATCTTCTCACTCGAAATAAATTGACAGATTTCCTTCAGAACCCGCTCCCTCCTCCAGGCAGAATCCTGCACGCGCCATCTCATGCATGAACCAAAGGCTCGACAGGCTACAACATCTTTAAGACATGCCATTTGAACAGGGAGGCTGCCCAAGCACGAAACATGCCTTCACTGCAGCCAGCTCCGGAGACAGGCGTTTCCCTGGATAAAGATGCATTCACAAGTTGCAGGCTCCCATTTTCTATCCCATCCTCTCCCTTCCAGCTGCCACTCAAAGACAGCAGTGCAGCTGTGCTCTGGCTGTACTGCAGCCTGTCCATGACAGCACTGCTGCAACCAGGAGCATCCACAGAGCAGAGCTTTGCTCTGCCCTTCCCCCAGCTCCTGGATGATGGCAGCCTCGTGCTCCCCCACCCAAGCAGGATCTGAAGCATTTTTGGACTGATTACCTTCAGATTCCTTTATGTGTCCTACTAAAACAGTACTTAGCTTCAGGTTGTTGGTTTGGGGTGGGGTGGGGGGTAATTCCTTTGAAAATTAAGAAAGAGGTTTAAGGGAAAGCAGACTGCAGCGCTCTCAGGGCTTGTGGGGATCCTTTGTCCTTGGACAAAGTCACTCTATGATGTTACAGCCAGGAGGGACCAGGGCAAAAAAAAAAAAAGCATCCTTTAATGGAAAGCACAGTCCAGTGTATGGAGAAAGCTCCCACCCCCAACAGCATATCACAGAGTCAATTAGGTTGGAAAACACCACTGAGATTGAGTCCAACCTTTGACCAATCACCACCGTGTCATCCAGACCATAGCACTTAGTGCTACATACAGTCTTTTTCCATAACACCAAACACCTTCCAAGCATTCTGAAAGTGTGTGCTGATTTGTTTTCCTGTCCAAACCATCACAGCAATCAGGCCAGACCCTGCAAACTCAGACATGTGCAGGAAAACTGGTGCACATGATCGGCACCCTGCAACACACGACTTTCCACGTGCTTCAACAGGGGCCTGAATGTTTGCCAGCTCAGGCTATCAACATCCATGAAGCTTAATAAAAAGAAACGTTTTTTGGCGAGTTACTGCTGTACATTTTGTTTTCTTCTCCCTCTCTGGCACAGCAATTTCCCCTCTGGGGACAGGGAATGTGCCAGACAAATGCTGCCTCTGGCAAAGAAACCAGTGACAAACAAGATGCACTTAGTGCACGTTCCAGTTGAGTAGGTGCTCTGGAGATGGGGAAAACTCGAGTTTAAATCCACGTGGCATTACTGTGGGGAGAGCAAAGAGCAGCTCTGCTCATGCCTTCCAGCAGACCTGACCTGCTTTTAAGTGGAGCTGACGGTATTTCATGCTCCAGGACTGATCACTTCTCAGCACCGTGTGTTTTATTAAACTTGATGCTGATTGCAGCCGTCATAATTTATGATGATTAGAAACCCAGAGCGCTGCGTTAGCCCCTGACCACTGTGTGCAAACAGAGCTGGGGAGAGAGCTCAGAGCGTGTGGTGGGGGCTCCACAGATCCCGGGAGAAACGACCCCTCTCCATCTGGACCGATGCTCAGCTCACACTCATCACTCGCCTGCCTTGCAGGAGCCCAGGGGGAAGCACCGGCACTGGGAACTCTGCATCTCACACTCCAAAATCCTCTTGTCGTCCATCCCAACGCGGCAGGAAATCCCAGCGCCTCTCTGGGGACCAGGGCATCCAAGAGACCCACAGATGGGAAGGAGGGGTCAGGGAGAAACTGTTTTTAAGATACGGCAGCACTAAACAAATTAAACCATTTCAGAGCCTTTTTAAATGCTAATACAGCAATTTGCAAAGCGATTTATGTTCCATTTTGACATTTGCAAAGTGAATTAGATGCAAAACCCCACTAGTTGTAGTTATAACACTTACTAATAAGAGATTTACTCAAAAAATAACAGAAATGCGGGATCTCAGTATTTTTACATGTCCAAAGTGCAATTACAGTAAAAACATTCAAATGTGCTTTAAAGCACTGACTTCCTCCAGAAAAAGAGAGAGAGAGAGACTTATTTAGGTTTTGTATTTCCATTTATCCTGTCAGGATGAAACGTCACAGATATATTTTAGTTATGGCTCTAGGTTAAAATGAATAAAACCACAACAAAGCAAAAAAGGGAGGATACGCTTTATAACAAGTGCCTGCCAATATCCAAAATTTTCCAGTTTTGAGGAGAAAGAACTTGCTCTACCCAGAAGCACCCAATCCTTACAAAAGACCAATTTGCCTCGCAATTCAAAGAATTTATTTAAAGACACTGGGAAAAATAATTACTACTTCAAATCTTAATTTGCCTAAAAGCAAACACCAACAGTCTAATTATAGCTTCCCACAAATGAGAACAGCCCCATCATCACACGTGCTTAAATAAGCCCCCACTGTCCAACTGTGTGGTGCCAGGTGGTACCCCCAAACTTAGATAAGCACACTAAGCAACAAAAAAAGGCAACTTTTGCCCCAGGAAAAGAAAAACTATTATCAATAATTTCAACATCTAGAAACACAGCAGAACTCTTCTGTTATTCAACCTCTGGAGAGCCAGCCCTGTCTCCTATGGATTTTCTGGAGCACACTGAACACCTTTTGCATAGCACCAGCTCCTAAAATGCTGCAACGAGGACATCCAACTTCAGCAGATCCCTGCTCTTACACCATATGCTTGGTCACATTTTAGTGGCATCTCCAAGGGGGGTTTCAGCTTTAATTTGGTGCTCTGTTTCCTTTGGGAGAAAAAGAAGAATGAGAAAAAGAAGTCTTTCCCCATCTCTGACTTTGCTATCTTACTTGTTCAACACAGACATGCACAGTGGACTGCAGTTCCCACAAAGAGCTGGGCTGTTCTGTGCTATGGCCTTAGGCCTCTATTAAAAACAATTTAATTCACACAAGCCCTGTGAGGACTGACAAGCCCAACTGCTGCTGCTTGCGGAGCACTGGCGTGCTCCACTTTGTTCAGTGATTGCTTTGGGTTTTGCAGGAGGCAACATCTCTCCCATTTTAAAAAGTCCTGAATTTTACGTGCTGGATGGACCACTGTCTCGCAGAGCACAGGAACACAAGTGGGGACACTCTGGGGCCTGGCTGCTGTAATGTGTGGGGCTGTAGTAGGAGCAGAGGTATGCTGGCCATGCTCAGTGGTTCCTTCTGCCTGTACATCAGAATATGAGCGGGAACATCCCAGCCTTTAGCATCTGTTCAGAGACTTATCGCCCATGAATGCATTTAATCCCTTATTAAAGCTGTTGATACTGACCTCTCCACGACCTCCTGTGACACAAATTTCCAGGAGTTCACCCCATGCTGTGTGAAACATTACTGTCCTTTACCCGTTTTAAACCTGTCTATTTCTTGCTATTTCCACTGATACACCCCAGGAGCTGGTAAACAACAGCTCTGTGCTCAGCTGAGGCATTGCCTTCCCGATGGGAACTTTGATCCCACCGTTCTCTCCTAACAAAGCAGCCCCAAGCTTTCCAGTCTCTCCTCACCAGGCAGCTGTTCTACCCCTCCATGACTTGGGCTGCCCTTCTCTGGATGTACCACTGTGTCCTTGCTATGCAGAGCCCAGAACTGCACACAGCACTGTGACAAGGGTGCATCAACACTTTATGTAACAGCAAAACAACATCAACCAAATCCCTGGTTCTTAAGACCCTTCCTTATGATGCCCAATGTTGCTGGTGCTCTGGCTGCCCCCACACTGTGAGCTGATGATTTGAGAGAACTGTCAGCTGCGACTCAGATCCTTCCTGAGCAGCAGCTGTCGGGTCAGAGCATTGTGATGTTTCAGGGACAGACAGGAGCAGAGGGGCCAGGACAGGAAAGCAGTTTGTGACTGACGGCGCTTTCAGATCAGCCTCAGACAGTTTTGAACCCGGTGAGGTACCAACACCTTCGCACACCTATTTTGGAAGTGCAAAATTTAGCTTTGTGAAGGGTCTTTTCTGCATCCCCAGCCATGTCACAGCCTTTCTGCAAGGAAAATAATCTCTAACACAAACACCAGAAGCTGCTCAACACCAGACAACTTCCCCAGCCCCACAATCGAGACCTACGTGCAATTTTTCTTTTAGCAGCAAACTTCGTTCGATCCAGCTGCTTTGTTCTCTTCTTTTGCAATCCACTCTCTTCCTTTGACTCCTGCTGCAATGGAAAAGAACATGGTGAGTGCATGCAATATGTAAGAAATACTACCAGCTCCCTCCCCCCAACTACTCAGACACAAACACTGGTTCAAGAACAAGCGTCTATTTGTGTGAAATTTGAATTTCAAACGTAATTCAAACACATTCTGTAACTATTAAAAGCTGTGTGATAAGCATAACGAGCAAAAAGAGTTACAGACTGACATAAACAGAGAAGTAGGAGAGACAATAGACTTCATGCCAGTCACCACCATGCACTGCACCTGCTACCCATGATTTTAGAGATAATTTGTTTGGCCTTGCTAGAACATTGATATTTGTAAGCACTCAAAAGAGAAAAACAGAACCTTTTTTATAACTGAGCATCACACACCTGCAAGCCAGGATTGTTTCCTGCCATGCAGCTTCTAGTACAATGCCCAGGCAATTTCAGGTGATCAAAACTAGAATCCCTAGCCATTTTTGGAGACCCACACCAATGCACCCCGAGGGCAGGAGGGCCAGCTGCATTTCCTCCTCATGCTATTCTCTCATTATATTCACAGAATAAAGAATTATTTGAGTTGGAAGAGACTTTAAAGATAATCTCATTTCAGCTCTCTGCCATGGGCAAGGACACCTTCCACTTGAACAGGGTGCTCAGAGCCCCATCCACCCTGGCCTTGAACACTTTGAGGGGCATCCACAGCTTCTTTGGGAAGTATTGCCACAAGTATTTAATTTTTAAATTTAAAACTTGAATACTTCAGAAACTTGTTGTCTCGAGGCTCCTTGAAACAATACTCCCACAAACAACTTAAATGTGTGCTGCTTTAAGCACAAGGACTGCAGCACAAATGAGCACTGGCTTAAATGAGACAAATTTCTGCAAGTTGCTGTCCTAACAGCTTAGGCGAGGGCGCACACATTACCCAAGGCTGGCACTGGACCCCTTCCAATTTGTCTCTCTAAATCAGGTAGGATTAAAATCAAATCTGGTGTTTCAGGCAGAGACCCATGCCTGGCCAGGATGGGCTTTGCACTTCTCCCTCTGCAGCTACATTGAGTTTTGCTGCCCATGAGACATATTGGCCACATGCTTGTGCCTCATTCCCCCTCCTGTGCCAAGAGGAGGGTTCAAGGAGGGGCACATGGCTTGGGTTACTTTAACACAAACAAATACATTGATTATTTCCGAGTGCCATCCGTTTCTTTTGTCCTTTGCCCACGTTTCTGAACCCATGAAGTCCTTCAGACTGCACCTGTGTGCTGAGTTTTGTTGAAGACATCTCTGGCTTTAGTGTTATCTGTAGATTTTATTAATCTATATACACCACTTGCTCCCTCTTACAGATCATTAATGAGGATGTTAAAACACACACAGACCTAATATTGATCCTCTTGGCCTCAGCTTTACATCTCTCCCAGATGAGCCTCTCCTTTGTTCATCAGCAGCTCTTACTGACAGTCTTTTAGCAGGGTTTCAATCCAGGAATGTTGCTATCTAGACCAAATTAAATTATTTATCAAACTAGATTTTGCAAGACATAATATTAGATGGTTTCCTGAAACCTTAATACATTACAGCCTTTACATGCCCTAATACCTACACCATTCCTCACTTCCACTGACTTAAGAATCACCTCACAGCACAGCAGCAATCATGCTTGGCAAATCCACACACTCATGCTTGTGCCTAAGGGTTTTTTTCTGTAACTGATTCCTTCTCTTCCCCACATACTGGTTTAGGTACCCCCTTTCCAAGATCTGCCACTGTGTCTCCAAAAGGCTGCTCGACATCCAGAGTCTCTCTTCGTAAGAGATGGATGCCAAGCTCCTGCTCAGGAGGTGAAACCCTCTTTCTTCCAGAGCCCTGGCATGGTGCCCCTCTCCACAGTTTTCCATAAACCATGGGATCTCCCACCCCAAACTGCCCTGCCTTGGTCTGCAGCAACAGCTCCATGCTGACCTTGTGGGCTGCTCACACCTCAGGGGATGGGGAACAGCGAGTGGGATCGCACCAGGATTGCACTAGGATGAGGTTCAGCAACAATTCACTGAAGGAGGTTCAGCAACAGCTCTCCTGCCCTCCCCCAAAACCCTGTCCAACAATGCTAAACCCAGCCCAGCTTAAAACAGGGACAATTTAATCCTAACAGGCTCTGTAAATCCCCAGCTCTTCTCTCTAGGCATCAATCTTCCCCTCATCACTCCCGCACTTGCTGGAAGGTCAACCCTGACACTCTCATCTGCAGCTCTCTTCCAGGGCACAGATGTGATTTATGAGCACACCAAACTTTCCATGGCTGTGAGTGCCTGCTCAGTGCACAGACACACACACAACACACACCAGGGGACAACGTGAGGCTCAAACACCTCCAGGGCTTCCCAGGGGAACGGCGTGCCCGGCGCCGGACGCGCTGCCCGGATCCACGGCACAGCCAAGTACGTGCCTCAGTTCCCCGTGCTGGTTCTGAAGAATTTCAACATTTCCATCTGTGGCAGGAGCAAAATTATTGCAGGACACGTGTTGTATGAACCTCATACATTCGAGAAAGATGTTTAAATTGCTCAGCAGCGTTCTACTGAACAGCCACGGTACAGTGAACCGCTGAAGCAAATCCAATTAATCCTGATGGGCCAAAATATATACACACATCTCAATTCCAAGAATTCTTAAATCTTTTTTTATTTTTAAACCCAGAAAATAAAACATACCTTTTAATTAGGATTTATGGCTGTTTGTACCTCTGCTGGGAGAGAGCCCCATAGGCCCCAGAGTGCTCTGCATAAATGCAGGCGGGGATGGTAGAAACAGAAGGGGCCAAGAAAATTCAGAGAAGACAACAGGGCTTGCTCTTCCTGACCCAACCTTTTAATGCTCATCTATCTACAAGGATAATAGGAACTCAAGGGGCCACTCAACCAACTGCCTTTCTAATAAGATCACTAGTCCAAAAATAATCTTAATCAATTAAAATATTCCCAAACTGCAGCCAATGCTCTTAGTTACAAGGTCATCTCCAACACATATCTTCCAAGGGAAACTAATTATTATAGTGGAGTCGAGGTAGGAACTGCACACCTCTGCTCAGTGCCAGCCTGGAGAGCATCCCTCCTCCTTTGCTGTCAATTCCAGGCATAATGGCCAGAAGGAACCCAAATTCTCTTCCTGTGTGTCAGGCTCTGCACTTTAATTTATGATGCTCTCTTATGAGCAATTTCACTGTCAGCATTGTACACAGATGAAGAAATAGACAGGTTTCCAAAGTCTTCCACGCATTTAGTGGAAGGCAGCCACTATTCTTCTTCCTTGTTTTTGTAACCTGCTTGGTTTCACCAGACAGCAGGAAATCAAATTCCCATTTTAAAAATGCTTTTGCACATACTTAAGAGAACCTGACTCTGCCAGCAGAAACAGATACAGCTCCACTCATTTCTAAAAGCCCATAAATGGAAGCCAGTAGCCAGCATCCCACATCCTGCTCCCTCAAATCCACATGATAAACCACAGAAATCAGCTTCTACTGACTCAGGGAAGAAAAGGCTACAGCAGAATGTCTCCACCCCTAACAGTGCAGACTGCAAAGTCAAAAGGTCTGGGTAATTTTATTGCTCAACAGCAGTTGGGACCATCTAACAATAGGGCACAGCAAAACGCCACACATCCTGCATGGGAAATATGCAGATGAAAACCAGACTAATTTATTTTTAAATGCCAATTAGATGTTGGAATTACCATGTTTGGCTCTTGCCAAGGCTGCTGCTGAAATTAATATCACACCCTACTTTATTAGTCTCTGACTTCAGAATCTGTTTCAGCTTTGCTCTTTCAGCTCATTAGAACAAACCTGCTGGAAGTGGAGATGAACAACAAGACACAACGGGGCTCATGCCAGGATATGCAGTTTCTGACACAGGGAGAGAGGACTTTGTTGGAAAAAGGGTTTTTACTGGGCTGTGAGGAGCCTGGATTCAGATCAATCTGATTTTCAACAAGTGAGCTCAGCAGAGCCGTGAAGCCTCCTCCAGAATCAACTCACATTGCATTCTCCTCTGGGAGATGGAGGCACCAGGTCCCTTGGCAGCAGCAGAGCCCATGGAGACAGCAGGACACTGCAGCAACACTCCCATGTGGCTCTGCTTCGCTCAGATGGTCAGTGGTGTGAGGTGGCATCCTGGGATTAAGTTATTTTTATTCCTAGTAGCTGGTGCAGTGCTGTTTGGGATTTAGTACAAGAATAATGTTGACGGCACACCCATGGTTTAGCTGGTGCCAAGCAGTGCTTACTCTAAATCAAGGACTTTTCAGTTTCCTGTGCTCTGACAGTGAGCAGGTGCACAGGGAGCTGGGGGAACTGGGCAAAGGGATATTCCACAGCACAGAACCTCGTGGCCAGTGTATAAACAGGGGGAATTGGCTGGAGACACCAACTGCTGCTCAGGGACTGGATGGGCATCGGTGAGTGGGTGGTGAGCAACTGGATTGTGGCACTGGTTTCTCTTGGGTTTTACTCAGAATCATGGAAAGGTTTGGGTTGGAAGGGACCTTAAAGATTATCTCACTCCAACCCTCCTGTCCTGGGCACTTCCCACAAGACTGGGTTGCTCATTACCTGGCCTTGAACACTGCCAGGCCAGTGAGGCATCCACAGCCTCTCTAGGCATCCTGTTCTACTGCCTCACAATCCTCCCAGTAAAGAATTGCTTCCATATATCTAACCTAAATTTCTCCCCTTTCAGTTTGAACCCATTCCTCCCTGTCCTATCACTACAGTTTCTGATAAAAAGCAGTCCCTCTTTCTCTTCTTTTCATTACAATTATTCTTGATATCACCATAAGGATTATTAATAGCATTATTATATTTTATCGTCTTTCAATTTCAATTAAGCTGTTCTTATCTCAACCCACGAGATTTACTTTTTTTCCCCACGATTCTCCTCCTTACCATGGGGTGGGAGTGAGCAAGCAGCTGCCTGGTACTTAGCTGCTGGATGGGATTCAACTATGACAGGTGGGCACTGCCATCCTGGCTGTGACACTTCCAGTGCCATCTTCTCCATAGCAAGATGTCCCTCAGGCCATGCCTGGTCCTGAGGTGACTGTCCACTGTCACAGATGATAGAAACAGGATAGGGCAGTGGCTGGGTATTCCAGCCTAAACACACCTCCCTGTGCACCACAGCCAAAATCTGATCTGGAAAATTAACACGTGCTGCTGATTACCCTGACTGTGAGTAACCCCAAACACAGGAACAGTCAGGTAAAGGGATGTTCCATACTGAAGGGAAGACAGGCCATTCAGAAATAGATAGCACCATCACCCTGGAGTCTTGTCATATGTTCCCTGAGGGCTGGCAGAGCTGATGGATCTGGCAGAAAGAGCTTGTGAGACTTGATGCCAACTTTATAGTGCAGGCAGGCACTCTCAAATCTCCCAAAGGATCTACCCAGGCAAAAGACCCTTCCAAAAGGCCCCAGACCAGATCAGCAGCATTTGAGGATCAACTGCACTAAAGGCTGCAGATCAGTCTAACAGGTCAGCACAACTTCTGAGCTGTGCTCAGAGTTCATGCTTGACCAGGCCCTGTGCTGAGGAACAATCATCTTGAAGACATGACTTCAGGGGTCAAACTAACAGCCCAATGCAAGCAGGAGGTTCAGGAGACCAGGAACTGTCATGCTCAGAGAGAGCATTGTTGGGCACAACTTGAAATTTTTTGTATTTGTGAATGAACATCCATCTTCTGGCACAGGCAACCAGTTCCCTGTGGGATTAAACAGCCAAGGGAGATGGGAACCACTCTACTCATTCAGCATGTCTGCGTTTTCAGAGACACAGTCTGCACAAAGAAGGTCATCTCCTCTGGTTTCCACAGAGCCAGAGAGACTGTTCTTATTTTGTCTGACCCTTTCCAAAAAAAGAGAAGTGTTCCCTGAATCCAGGATTATATATAGCAGAGATCAGAAAGCCTCACATCCAGAAAACTTTTTTTCTGATGCAGCTCTGCAGATGCCACAGCATAGACATGAGCAAAGAAAGGGAACTTGGCAAAATAACATGGATGAGCTTGATAATCCAGCACGACTGAAAAATTCCTGGGAGAGGCAGTCTGCCAAAGATCATCAAAAGTGAGAAGCTGGAGGCTTTCCAGGTGCAGCTGCTACAAGATCTGCTGGTCTGGAAGCAGAACTAGGGACTTGTTCTATAGATACCTGCCAAGAGACTGCCAAGGAAGAAAGCCATCGAATCAATGATGCCCAAATTGTCCTTGTAGCTTTTGATTCATAAGGAACCATGTCCTAACAGATGCAAGATTAATTGAGAATGTATTGTTCTCTAAAATTGCTATTGATCTGAGCTTCCCACACCTCTTTTTGAACACACAACAAGGTCTTACCAGTGCAAGAACAACAGTTACAACGTTCAAAATTGAAATTCAACTTGATGTACACAGAAGAGCTGAGACAGTTACAGAAGGCAGGCAGTTATTTTTCTGAGATCCAAGTAAATCAGTTTTGCGTTTGATTTTGCAGAAAACAACACGACAAGAGACTGTGGCACTGGATCTGGAAGCCGATGACTCACAGAAAGAGACTGAACTGAATAAATCCACTCATTCAACTGACTGAACTGTTGTCACTTAAACAGAACCTAATTGGCTCTTTAACGGCCTCTCTGAGCATATCCTTTTCTGTAATATGACCGATTATGCCATCAGAATTTATTGTTTATAGACAAACTTACAGAACAGTGAGGGAGCCTAACCTTTTTATAGATGCTTTAAGAGACGTTTGTTTCCTCTTTTTCAGATACGTGCACATTGAGATGAATAATTGCAGACAATAACAGGTCCTGATCTTTTATGTACTGCAGCAGCTCTTATAGCTGCTGATTTCTTTTTTCCTTATAGGTTTCACAATAAAGGCCAGTGATGCAGCAGACATCTGAAGTTAACTTAGCATATTGCAGAGCTAAGGGTTTAACCCCACTGAACTATTACTGCCATATGTTCCATTTCTTTCAGGGAATTTCCCAATGGGAAAGAACTCAGACAATGTGAAGAAAAAACATCCAATATCGTTTGCCCTACAGCTTCTTACTGTTTATTTCTAGTGATTTTCCCCTCCTCACATGATAATCGCCTTATTGGAGAGCAGCACACTGCAGATGTGGGAGCAAAAGGGACCTGATTTAAGATCTACAGCTTGAGAGTGAACTGAAATGCTTTTGAAAATGGTGGAATTACAAAAAGCAGCTTAGGATCCCCAGCCATCAGCAAGACAGAGCAAAGCCATAAGAGTCACACATAAAAAAACTGATTGTAATAATTTCCTCTTGTGTACCTCGCTCAGTCAGGCCCAGGTTCTGAGGGCTCTGGGCTCCCCTGGGGAGGAGTTCCCACGCTCATGCCATCACCCATGTAACCAACACAGACATTTCAATCTTGAGGGTAATGCTGATGTGCATAAGCCGACGCTGGGGGTCAGGGATCTGAGCCTTGATGCCTTAGCCAGGCACTCCCACACCACATTCACCTTTACACCCTTTGGAGCTAGGTTACAAACTCAGGCTCCTATAATTCAGAATCAGTTTACCAGACACTGCCTGTCTCTGAGCTACTCACAAGCCTGAGTTCTGAATCATTTTCTTATCTATTTGCACATAATAGAGAATCATGTTGCTAAGGTTTAGCTGGAAATCAATCAAATAAAAATTATGAAAAAAAAGATTTGTAAAGGGATTGAGGAAAGGTTACTTTTAAATTACATTTCAGATTCAGTTCTGAGAGGATTTGGTTATCAAATCCCAGACTCATAACTCACCCTCACGAAGCACACCATTCATTTCCTAGTCAAATAGGATTTGATTCATCTCATATGTAAGAAAAGGAATGGCACAAGACCCTCTGTGCAAAGCTTGACCCCAGCACGACAGCAAGGGCTGCTCTGGCACTGTCCTGCAGCAGCAGGGCCCAGCCCAGGCTCTGGGTACCCCAAACCCCTCACTGACCTCTCCATCGCTGTCGGATATAACAATAAACGCATCCACAAAACTGCGCTTCTTCTTGGCATTGGCTGGGTTCCTCTTCTCTTCCTCCTCTTCCTCCCCATCCTGACCTCGAGACTCCAGGCCCTCTGCAGGCTTCTTCCTCCTCGGCATCCTTCACTCTGAAACAGAGGGAAAGATTAAAAGCCATTTGTTTCCTTCTGATTTAGATTTCCCCTAACACGTTTTTTTTGTTTTTGCTATTTTTAGGCAAAAGACCCCAGGCACTGAAACCTTATTACAAAGTGTGGTGGATTTAGTGTTACTGGGAGCCACATGCACCAGTCACCACTCATGTAGTTAAGAACACTTTATTACAGCTGATTGCTAAAAAGGGGTTCCAGGGGAACAGCAACACAGACCAAAGCCACTCTGAATGCCTTGTTCCAAAGCAATGAGGCTTTCCTCTAAAAGCCCATCAGCAATCTCCTCCACAGCATCACTTCACAGCAGGTCTCCCACCTTCCAACACAATCTCCCCTCCTCAGCCCCACGCCTTGACCAAAACAAACAGGGCTGTGGCAGTGGATTGAGCTGAGTATTTGCACACCAGACCAAGAAGCCACCACAGCATAGCCCTTTGTCAGCTTTTGCATTCAACAAAACCAGGGGGAAAGGCATTGTTCGTTCAAGGATGCTGTCCTGCTGTCTGCACAGCTCAGTGCATGGCTGCTCCAGCAACACAGAGAGGGAAAACACAGGCAATGGCAGCAGGCAGGCTGGAAACAAGACAACAGGTTTATCTGGCAGCATGGATTTCTCAATGAGCAGCAGCCTCCGGAAGAACTCCATCCAGACGTGCCCAAACCATCCGCATTAACGAAGGCACTTAATGAGCAGCAAGGAACCTGCTGAGTGTTATTAGTGCAAACCTGAGTGCATGGAACAATTTAGAGCAGGTGCCCACACAATGCAAACTGGTACTTCAGCATCCCTTCCCTTGGCAGCCCATAGGCTGATAGAGAGGGATGCACAGCAAGCATTAGCTGCCTGGATCCAAAAGAGCTCAGAGGAGAGGACTGGGAAGAGATCTCAGTAAAGGAGAGCAGCAGGATGGCACAGAGTTAAATCACTCTTTCCTGCCTATGCTTGCTGTTTGCCTGGTAGCTCGACAATAACATTCAGTGCTTCTTGAACTGTGATGTAAAAGAGCCTTACAAAGCAGGCTGAGCATGACCAGCTCTGCTGAAGTTCAATTAAACATGTGCAGACAGAGGTTGAACAACAAGCCCCTCGTTCCACATCAGGGAACAGCAGAGCTGGAAATGCAAGTTAAGTTGGCCGGTTCCCAGACCAGTGTCCTTCCACAGAATCACTCTGCCTTCCTTCAAGATCACTGAAATAGCTCAGATGTGTGCCGAGATCTAAAATAAGAGTGGGAGAAGATGCAAGAGAAACCCTACATCACCCAGGATAGAGCCAAAGCCTTCTCTGTAACACCACAAAATTGCAAACAGCCACTGCATATAGAAACACCAAGGGAGGCCAAAATCCCCATCAGCGCCGAGAACAGCAGTGCATTGCTCCATCTACAGTCCGAGCAGCAAGGTGAGGAATAACCAGGCTCCCTCCCCACGATCTGCAGCCTTCCTTCTGCAAATGCATGCACACACACGCCCAGAGACAAAAGGCGATTATCCTGGTGAGTCATGATTTGCACCAAAGGTTTGCTGAGCCCTCTGAAAGCAGAATGTTGCACAAATGGACAGTCACAGCGCCAAAGTGACTGCAAGGACCTCTGCAGTCCTCCAGTGTTTGTCTGTTTAGGAATCATAGAATGGTTTGGGTTGAAAGGGACCTTAAAGATCATCTCATTCCAAACCTCTGCCATGGGCAGGGATACCTTCCATTATCCCAGGTTGTTCCAAGCCCTGTCCTGGCCTTGGACACTTTCAGGGATGGGGAAGCCACAGCTGCTCTGGGCAACCTGTTCCAGGGCCTCCCCACCCTCAGAGGGAAGAATTTCTTCCTAATATCTAATTTAATCCTGCTCTCTGTCAGTTTGGAGCCATTAAAGGAAGGGAAAATAGAAACAAGCACTGCTTTTGGTGAAGCACTAGCTCTTGAAAAACAAAGCTGTTCAGCTCCAGCTAAGCTGAACTCCAGTGCTATCAGAATATCCTCACTATATGTTCTCCATTTTTTATCTTCTGCTCCAAATGTTCTCTTTGCCCTTCCTGCTTAGGGAGATGAGCCAAGCCTCACACCTGGCTGCCGTGAGCTGCCCCCACGAAGCGCATCCATGGTGGTGGAGTATGTTGCCTTATCTTTGGATAACCACTCACTCATATGCCATGAGGAGCACAGAAGGGTCCACTGAGACTTTGGAGAGGCAGCCTATAAACCTTATTACCCCCACAACAAAAGCAACAGCAACAAACAACTGCTGTGCTGCCTTTCTTTTTTTTTTTTAAATCCATGCCAGTATCACCATCGCTCCTCTGACTCTGCGATACATCTTCTCCTCAGTGCTCTGTGCTAAATAAGAGATCACTGAGAAATATCAGCTGAAGTTATGATGAGTCACCTACCTTCAACATTTAAAGGAGAGAAAAGAGGAGATGTAAGAGATGTAACCACACAACTCCCACAACGCTTCTGAAAATGAAGGGACTTGTGGCAAAGAGACTCTCTGAAAATGTAACTAAGGGAACAAGACAAGTAAGAGATCACTCGTAGCTGTGCTAGTCTGAGGCTGTGAGTAGGAGAGCAGTAATAGCTTTTATTAGACAAGCTAGTGTGGCTGAGGGAAGACAACACGCATCAGAGCACAGACCTCCTCTTCAGGAAGCGAAGTTGAGCATATTTTGCTTTTAGCACTCTTGGAAAGGATAGTTGTGAGTGCCTGAGGGGAAGATACCTGCTTTCAGAACCAGCAAAAAAAAAAAAAAAGGCCAGAGACTGAATTATCTAAAATTACCTTTGCAGTCCAGTTTGCAGACTCATTTTGCAGTTATCCAGATTTTTTCCCAACTCTGAATTTAAGAGAATTTCTTTGTAAACGCTCTGACAGCAAAGGTGACCTCCTGACAAGGAACTCGCACATGCCATGCTTCTCCAGTCACATTTTTAGGGATATCCTTGAAGATCCCCAACTTGTGATTATTTGTCATTTTCCCTCTCATCTATCATTTTGATGAATCAGAAAGCAATTACCGACAGAATAATTCTAAATCTTGACACTGCAGCTACAGACCTGCCAAGCTGTGACAGCTTGAAAAATGCTCGAAAAAACCAAGCCAAAAAAAATGAATGACTCTCATCCCCGGATGAGTTCCTGAGTGGTTGGAGACACAGGCTGTCGCTTTGTAAACAACTCCCCCCACCTCGGGAAGCAGAGGCACGACGCTCCCCGAGCTCAGGCGGGTCAGCACCACACGCTTCCCTGGAAATATCATCCCCGGACCCTCGGCTTGACCCTCCGCTCAGAGCCCAGCTGATGCTCCGTGAGCAGGACACGAGGGCTGGCAGCGCCTCGGGGAGAGAGAAATTGTTTACAGGATTGATCCGTTTATAGAGCTGGCTCTGCACAGAGGGGACACGGGCACTGCAGAGGCCACGCATGGCCGGGCGTATCCGCACAGGCTGCTGAGCTCTCGGAGATGCTCCCTGCTCCAGTGCCCTCGAGTCCAGCCCGCAGCATCTCCCTCCTCCAAGGGCAGGGGAGGAAAACGTTCCCCCCCTGTACACGGATGGAAAGCGACCCTCGCCCCAGAACCCCCTCACGGTCTTTTCCTTTTCCCAAGCCGCTGCCGTCGGGCACGGAGGGCTCTGCAGGGAAATTTACAAGGATGTGGTCAGGGATACTCTACGAGCTGGGGAGAAGCGTGGGGGATGCCAGGCGGGATAGGGGTGAGCTCAGGGGAAGGGGATCAACCACAGGTGGGCAAACCTAAGGGAAGGGAGCGTGCAGGGGCTGCCCCGGCAAAAGAGGAGGGAGCCAGGCCTGGCAAGAGGAAGGAAAGGCAGGAGCGCCTCGATCTCAGGGGATGCGGCCAAGGCAGAGCTCCGGTTTTCGGGTCCCCTCCCCAGGGGACGGTCCAGGAGGAGTTCCGGGGTATCCCCAGGCACAGCACCTGGGTCCCCTCCAGGCAAAAGACAGAGGAAGTGCCCTTAGAGGGGGACGGGAGGTGTCCCTTCCCCAGGAGACAGCGCTGGGGGCCGGTCCCGGGCGGCCGGGGGCGGAGACCGGGAGTCATATCTGGAGGAGGTCAGCCCGGGGGCAGGGGCTGGAGAATGGCCCCGGGAGAGGGAAGGGGTTTCTCTCGCAGCCCCGGCAGCCCCGCGGCTCGCCCGGGGCCCATCCGCCGCGGGGCAGCGGCATGCCCCGCGGGGTACAAGGTACTTACCGGGCCCGGGCCGCCCCGTTGCCCGCGGCCTCCCCGCCGGGTCTCCCGCAGCGGCCCCGGTCGGCGGGTCCCGCACCCGAGCTCAAGTTGGCGGCGGAGGCCTCATTGCCCTCACCCAAGATGGTGGCGGCGGCTTCGCTGGGTCTCACGTGGTCATAGGGGTGCCGAAGCGGGCAGCGCCATGTCCCTGGCGGGCGGGCAGCGGGCCCGGATGCCTCACTCTGAGATGCTGGTGGTCTCGCTGTTTTCTCAGCCCGGACGCCGCTTCCTCAGGAGAAGGATGCGCTGCGTCGCTTAAACACCCACAAAAACGAGGCGCCACGGAGCTGTCCGCAATACAGCTGTGCCCATAACCAACATGTCCGCCGCTGCCTCTCTTCGAGGGTGCGGTGCTCTCGCGGGAGACAGCCTCGCCGTTGCTAGGCGCGGAGGGGGCGCGCGGGCGGCTTCTCGCGAGAACAGCGTGAGGCGGCGACGGCGGCCATGGCGGACGGGGCCGGTAGCAACGGGGACGCTGCGGGGCCGCTGGTGGGCAAAGAGGCGGGTGAGGCGGCGGGACCAGGAGCGGGTGGGTGGTCGGGCCCCACGAGGTGCCCTGTAGCCCGGTTGGATCCTGCGAGGTGCGGGCATCCCGAGCAGGGACGGCCCGCACCTCGCGGGGTCCTACGGGGCCGCTGACGCCCCCGTTTTGTGTCCCACCCCCGTCACCCCACAGTGGAGCGGCTGATCCGGGAGAACGGACACATTTTCACCGAGGCGCAGTGCAAGGTGTGCAGCGCCCTGCTCATCTCCGAGTCACAGCGGCTGGCTCACTACCAGGTAGGGAAGGGGGAGCCCCCCGCCTCCGCCCCAGCCCAGCCGCGGGCTCGGCGAGGCACCGAGCGGGGGTTTCTCTGTTTTCCGCAGAGCAAGAAACACGCCAACAAGGTGAGACGGTACCTGTCCATCCACGGCGGGGAGGAGGGTGCCCACGGGAAGAAGATGAAGCTGGAGGTGAAGCAGGTGAGAGGAGACCTGATCAATGTCTATAAGTAATGTCTACAATGTTTTAAGATATAGAGGGTAAGTCCTGTGAAGAGCGGCTGAGGGAGCTGGGGTTGTTTAGTCTGGAGAAAGGAGGATCAGGGCAGACTGTATTGCTCCCTACAAGTCTCTGTCAGGAGGCTGTATCCAGGTGGAGCTCAGCCTTTTCTCCCAGGAAACCAGCAACAGGACAAGAGGAAATGGCCTCAAGTTGTGCCAGGGGAGGTTCAGGTTCAACATCAGGAGGAATTTCTTCACTGAAAGGGTTGCCAGATATTGGAAGGGAGGTGGTGGAGTCACTGTTCCTGGAGGTGTTTAAGAAATGACTGGATATGGCACTTAAGTGCTCTGCTCTAGTGGACAAGGTCGTGATCAGTCAGAGGCTGAACTTGATGATCTTGGAGGTCTTTTCCAAACCTAATGATTATCTCATTCTGTGAATTGTCTGAAGGGAGAGTGTCAGAGGATAAACCAGATGCTGCTCAGGGGTGCCTAGCAACAGGGTGAGAGGCAACAGGCAGAAACTAATGCCCAGGAAGTTCCACCTGAACACGAGGAAGAACTTCTTATCTGTGCAGTGACCGAGCACTGGAAGATTGCCAGAGAAGGTGTGGGGATATTCCAGAAATGTGGAGTCACTCTTACTGGGGATATTCCAGAACCGTTTGGATGCAATCCTGTGCCAAGAGCCCTGGGATGACCCTGCTTGAACAGGGAGGTTGGAGCAGGCGACCCACTGTGGTCCCTTCCAGCCTGATCCATCCTTGTGTTTTGTGAGTGCAGGATCCACCAGGGCTAAATACAGCTCTGTGGGACCTGCTGGGCTAAAGGCAGTTGCACAGCCTTGTAAGTGAATGAGGAAAAGACTCTCAGAAGGGGCTTTGTGAAAACTGAGAAGCTCAGTGGCAGGTGTTTCACCAGGCCTTGTCCCAGTTCCTGATGCCATCAGGAGCTCAGACAGCCTCTCTGAGTTTGTCCTCCCCATTTAAACAAATACATGTTCCTCTTTTTGGTACTCTTGCTTGAAATGACAGAGAAAGAATAGGAGCAACAGCTTGTCAGGAGCATCATTGCATAACATCACACAGAGCACGTTGGGTTCACCATCCACAGGAACTCTCTTCCCAGAGCATTCTTTATTTTACTTATTTAGGTTCCCTCAGCTGGTAGCTGGAGCCTGTTGGTCAGTAAAGGTCCCACGTTCCTTTCAGCCATCTGTCTGCCCCGTGACTTCCTTGGGGAACAGATTCTACTTATATGATTGCTTCAGCTGTAATCCCTAACTCTGGCATTTGCAGGGAGCTGGGGGATAACAGCAGATGCCTTTGCACATAGTGTCAGGCTGAGAACTGCCTGCTGCTCCCTCCTCAGCTGGTGTTGTGTTGCAGATGACCCAGCTGATAGTGATGTTTGTGCTGCTCAGTTCACACCTTGCAGGGGACAAGGCTGCGTGGTCCAATTTTGGCAGCCACACGCTTAACCTTGTCCTTAACCCAAACAGGCCAGAGCTGCCCCTCTGCCTGGAGTGTTTGCTAACAGGTTAAAAACAGTAATCTGGTGCAAGAACGCTCTCCAGGGAGAGAGAGGGTGATGCTGCATCATTGAAGTTCTACCTAGTCACACTTCATCAACTTAACACCCAAATGTCTTTGATGATCTTTTTTTAGACCCCCAAATCCTAGTGTTTCTTCTCAAAACCAGGAGGCTGGATGGGATGACCTGCAGAGGTCCTTCCCAGCCTCAGCAACTCAGTGGTTCTCTGTGCACAGGACAGCAAGCAGGAGGGCAGCAATGGGGAGGACAGGAACAAGTGTTGTCCCATCTGCAACATGACCTTCTCCTCTCCGGCCGTGGCAACATCTCACTACTTGGGCAAGACTCATGCCAAGAACATGAAGCAGCAGGCCCCCAAAGTAGAAGGTATGAGTGTCTGCAGCACCTTCACGTTGTCCCAAAGGGCTGTTGAGATGTTTGCTGAACCACAAGTGTGAGCTCTTGAAAGAGTGTGTGCTCTTTGCCATGAAATAGAGTAAGCCAGCAGTACCTCCAGAGACCTGGCTGTGCCAGCCTGCTCAGTGGGCTGGCATTGGCAAGAGGTTGTATGGGATTTTTTTTGCTTTCTTTGGGGGAAATGCAGCTGACAGGCATTGTACCCATCCCTGTATGCAGGCACCAGGCGTGTGATGTTAAGAGGTAGAAATGCCTGTCACAGGGTACGATGTTCATTAAATGTTACAGAGACTGAAGTGACTGGTGAAACTCTGATATGGCAAATTCCCCAGAGCAGCTCAGCTACAACAATGTGGCCTCTGAGATTCACAGACTCAGGAGCTGCAGATTGCTGGGAGTGGGAGAATACAGCTGGAGAGCATCAGTATGTGCTTGTTCTGACCTTGTCTGCCCTGGCGCAACTGCCTGTGTGTCCCATCCCTTTACTAGCAGCCAGAAAGGCCTGGTGGGTGGGGAGTGACACCCTCTGTCAAGGGCTGGTAGGGGTAGCCATGGGCCAGGGGGGCTGCAGCTGGTCAGGACAGAAGGAAAACACAGCCCTTGATGCACCTGAGGATGGCAGCTTGTGCTAATTCCAAGCTGGGGACTTCTGAGTCACCCAGACATCTGACTCCTGGGATCTTCCAGGCAGAAACTGTCTGTCCCAGCATGTCTTCATGACTTTGCTAAAATGTGTGCACAGCAAAGCCACCTCTGGGATCTTCTTGTTCTTTGGAGTTCTTGCTTTTGGGTATGATAGGAGCCTGCAGGAAGAGATAGATGTTCACTGAGCAGTCTGGAGTGTGCCTTTGGTGCTGGCATGAGAGGAGCTCTCTGATCCCTAGCAGGTTACTCACTCTGCTGTTTGGCACCCTGGAGTGAGAGGGGTGCAGGTTTCTCCACCACACAGAAGAGCTGCTTCCCTGTGTGGATTCACTGTGTCAGACCTAGTCCCATTTATGCTGAGTCTCAGGCAAGACTCCTTATGAATTCAGGATCAAGTCCTGTGGCTGCACGGTGCTTCCAGAATCCCACTGCCTTTGCTGTGCAAGGGCTTGTGCCCGTGTTCTGTCTGGGAGATGATAACAGCAGGTGGAAGCTCATTCATACCCAGTGTTTCTTGAATACGGTCATGCTTATGTTAAGGAGAAATATGCAAATCTGTTGGATTTTTTAAACCCAAAGTTTTCCTGGCATACTCTGAGTTATGTTACCACATGTCTTTAAATTCTGCAGCCTTAAGGGAAGAGGTAGGAAAATTTTTAATTTATTGAGATATCTTCTATTGGCTAGGTTTGGGGTTTAGATGTAGTGTGTTACTGGTTCTAATGTGGGTTTAGGAGAAATAAAGTAACTGGTTTTTACCTCTGAGTTCTGTGACTGACCAGGAGTTTGGATTCACCCTACAGAAACGGTGCCCCCACAGAAACACCCTGCTGCCCTCCCCACCTCTACTGCATCTTCTAACGAAGAGAACAAGGACATTACTGACCCGGACAAGTTCTGTAGCCTCTGCCATGCCACTTTCAACAACCCCCTAATGGCAAAACAGCACTATGTAGGCAAGAAGCACAGAAAGCAGGAGACCAAACACAAGCTGATGGCGCACTATGGCCGAACCCCTGATGCACCAGCATCATCCTTCATGGGTGAGTTCTCAACAGGGAGGCTGATAACCAGCTGAAGAGCAGGGTGGGAGAGAAGCAAAATGTGTCTGACAGGCCTTTGGACAAGAGAGTCTGTGTGGAGGGAGCAGGGGAGTATTGCTTATGATGAGGAACTTGATTATACACACTAAGATTGATTTGGTTGATGTTGTAACCCCCAGCAGCAGATGTTTTAGACTGTAGCTACTCGTGACAAGCTTTGGGTTGTGTTATGCGGTGTTGTTTAATCGGGGACGTGTCCTTTTTATTCTCTGTGCGAATAATCCAGGGATTTTGGCCAGTACTGTGTCTAGTTAGGTGATTGCATCCAAAATGGAAAGATAAAAGTGGCATTTGATGCTTAAAAGTCATCTTTGAGAGGACTAGCCAGAGATGGAAGGAATAGGTTTAACTGCACCTGCTGCTTCAAAGCACATGAAAGCCAGAAAGATTTCTCCCTGAATGCCTTTCTGCCTCTGTGTGGGCACTTCCATTTGATGAACTAATGCAACTCTCTCTGGAGCAAGCAGGAATGTGGAAAAAAAACCCCAGAGCTATTAAGGAGGAACTTTAGGCAGACAGTTAAAACTCTTTGGGTTTATGATCTGCTGCTTATGAGCACTTGTACGTGATGAAAGCCCTCCGCGTCCAGTGAAAGCATTAGGCGCTCAGAGAAAACTCCTTTGTTCCTCCCAGCAGCCTTCTGTTGGCCCAGGAAGTCTTAGTACCTGCTGGATACTTGAGGTAAATAATAAGCAGACAGATCATCTTAAAATCTTAATCAAGAGCTTTTTTCTGTGTCGTAAAAACCCACACAAGCAGAAGATTAATTATTCTAATTCTTTGCAGGCCACCTTTAGATACCGGTAGCACTTATGACAAATGAGGCTCAATTAGCCAAGTAATGTTCTCTCCCACATTGCGTGGCCGTGTGGGAGATGGAAAAGGTGCTCAGTATCTCACGTTACCCATCTGCTCTGCACCTAATTAGTGGGGTCTGATGAATGGTTCCACTTGGGTGTGACTCAGGCGGTGACAGGGACAGGAGCCCCAGCCCAGGCGGGCTGGGTAGGTGGGCAGTGCTGTTGCCTGGGTAGGTGGGCAGTGCCCTTGCCTGTGTGATTGATGTGTCCCAAGAAGTGCCAGCAGAAGGAGAATATGTACAGTCACATCTCCAGGGCACTTCAGCTCTTCAGGAAAGGTTTCAGAGCCTGGGCTATAATCAGGAGCTTCTCAGATGAGATGGGCTGCAGTCAGGGATGTTTTGTCCCACTCTCTTTGCCTGTGTCTGTGTGCCAACAGCCACAGTTGTGCCTAAACTCTCTGCTGGGACCTGACTTGCAGCAGATAAAGATGTGTTCTTTGCAAATGCAACACTGAGGTGGTTGCTCACTTAAAGTTCTTTGGGAACGAGTGGTTTGGAGTTGAGGAGTGTCGTTTAGACAACTTTGTGCATGCACCTGTTGGATGGGTTTGCAACAGAGAAACCTCGACATTGATGGTGTGGGGAAGCAGACCTGAAGGCTGTATCAGCTGCCCTGGCCTTTACTGCCCAGATCCAGCTCCATTTGAGAGCCAGGTGTCCCACTGGAGACTGAAATATCTGAGGTGCAGTGGCCACGTGGCAAAGTGTCCACTACATCCAGAGTTGAGCTTCCCCATGATTTACTGCTCTGCACACCTGGGGTCCGTCTTCTCTTTCACATTAAGGAAATGTTTTCCTTGTGAGATTCCCAACCAGAGCCCTTCCCCAGTGAGCAAAACTTCAGGAACACTTAATGTCTTAAGGACAACTGCCAGAATTTTTCCCTGTTAGAGACTCCTGTGCTGCCATACTTGCCTATTTGGTATCTGTGACCCCCTGAACTTTCAGTCCAGCTGGAGTTGTCATGTTACACAAAACCATTGATCCTGTCGAGTACCACTATTGTTGGAAACTTTTTTTTTTCCTGGCAGTTAGCTGATCCACTGACTGTAACCAAACTGCTTGAGGACAGAGCTTAATATCCTCAGTTGGCATCTCAGCAAGGCTTAGCAAAATGCTGCATTGTGGAGCTGGACAGTGGGTGTAATCTCCTCTGGCTGCCTTTTTATTGAAATGTTATAAGCTTACAAATTCAATATCTTTTATTTTCTGTTTTGACATGTCCAGATGAGCAAAAGTGGGAAGATGGGAGAGAAATAGAATTGCAAATGCATTATAGCCTTTGGGGTTTGGAGTCCAAATCTGAAACTTTTACTATGCCTGATACTGTGAACTGTTTGTAGTGAACATGTGTGTGTTCTTTAGCAATGAACAAACCATGGTCTGATCAGGAAAGCTTTTTTGGCTTAGTGATTCCCTTGCAATGACTAGCTGATACACGGTGAGTAGTGGGATTCTGTGATCTCCCTGCCTGGTCAGATTGTTGACTGTTACTTGTCTTTGTTTAGGGTAGTTTAATAAATCAGGTGATTGAGTATCTTGCTTGTTTCTAACTCAGGCACTGGGATTGGCTAGCTGTTTGTGCTAATATTGCTGTCTGTTTCAGCTGGGAAGGGCTACCCCTGCAGCACATGTAACATAGTGCTGAACTCCATAGAGCAGTACCAAGCTCACATCAGTGGCTTCAAACACAAGAATCAG
Organism: Leptocoma aspasia; assembly: GCA_013399835.1. Taxonomy (NCBI): domain Eukaryota; kingdom Metazoa; phylum Chordata; class Aves; order Passeriformes; family Nectariniidae; genus Leptocoma; species Leptocoma aspasia. The sequence continues at coordinate 60,007 of VXAX01005267.1, read as the reverse complement.
TAAGTAATGTTCTTGTCTAAGTGTGTTTCCAGCCTTGCTGTTCAAATCGATGGCCTAAATATAACCTAAAATGCAGTTTTGAGCACGTGTTTCCAGCTGACTTCCAAACAGAACAGCAGGATCTGTGCAGGCTCTCTCTGTGTGTCCTGATGCTGCTCCAGGAGCTCCCTCTGCAGACAGCCCAGTCGTGCTGCCGAGGTGGAAGTGCCTCCAGTCGCTTTTGCTTCCTAAGAGTTCAGCTCAGCAAAGACCTTTGCAGTGAACCTGACACCTATTAAACACAGTTTCTCTTTAACAACTGAGATTTTAATTTAATTAAGGATTGGCTCAGTGGAGATCTGCTTGCCATTCTAATCTCCGTTGGGATTGCTTGTTTTAAAATTTGGCATATAGTCAGCACACTCCAGAAACCTGGACTGTATTCCTGAACTCGCTCTTACAGCTGGCAAGTTAAATAATGGCATCCCCTGCATATATTATTAATTGAAAAAAATTATGCTGCCAGATGATTAATACCAAAAATACTTGTTCTGGAGACTGCCAATCTTTAATTTAAGAGCCTTCACTAAAAGAGGTGCAGTAATGAGCCTGGGTTGGTTAGAAAGCTTCTTAGAAGGAGGAGGTATAAGGAAATCCTGCCTGAAGGGAGGGCAGGCTCCTAGCCAAATTCCTCAGAAGGGACAGGAAGAAAACTGGGATCTCTTGTTGTCTGTCTATGGAATAACAGCCTCCTGGTCCCTCAGCTCTGGGGAGTACTTGATGGGAAGATACCTTTCATCCCAGGGAAATTCCAGCTCTCAAACAGCACTAGACCAGTGAATAGGAAGTATCCCATTTTAGAGAGATAACATTGAGGATGTTCTCAACACACACACATTCATGTTCTCTTTAAGGACGCTGCTGTTGTCGGAGCTGTTGCAGCTACACAACTCCCTTTCAGAAAGCTGCTCTGGATTCGACTGTGCAGTCCTGTTCCAGGCTCTGCAGCCTGCAGAGAGGCAGGATGCTTGCTTTGTAATGGGAGCTCTTTAGCAGTCCTTGAGCTGTGCCACAGCTAATTCTGCCATGCTAAAGGTGTCTGTTTACACACAGGCACAGAGAGCAAGGATTCACTTGGAAGATTTTCTGGCAAGTTGTTGCCTTGGCTGCAGTGGGCTGTTGCTCTGCTGACAGCCTTGCCTGCTGAGCAGTGATTGCAGCTGGCACATTTCAGAGCATTTGTGACATTGTCTCCTTTTTTTCCTTGCTCCCTTCAATGTGCAGGATGCCAGGAGCAGCGCCGGTTGTCGGACCGTTCCCGCCACAGCAGTACGTCCGGGAAGAGTCAACTGGCCCAGGAGGCTACAGTTACTTCAGCCAAGACCTCTAGAGCAAGTTGCAGCACTATTCTTGGAGTTGTTGGTGGCCCCAAAATGCACATCCTTTGCCAGCCCACAATGGTTTCATTATCCCTCTGGATAAGCAAAGCCCTACCCTCCTGTATATACCCGTTGAGCAGAACGGGGACTGAATCTGTCAGGAAAAGGATCCAGCTGGAAGAGACTTGCTAGACAGCAAATACTTCACTCCCTTAGAGTAGTTTTCATTGTGTAATTGCTTCCTGTGAAGGTGGGTGCGGTGTGAGAGGAAGTGTGTATCTGGTATAAGGAGGGTTTGGCAGCAAGCTGGTAGTGGCACCTTCTCCCTGTCCCCTCTGGGGGGCTGCTTGTTCTGTTGCTGGACTGCTCTCAGAGGGACACCAGCACCCATGGGCATCCCCAGGCGTGACAGGAGGGGACCTGGAGCCTGGCTGTGGGACCAGAGCCACCCACATGGCTGGGAGGCTGAGGATGGAGCATGGCCCTTGTCCCTAGGTGTGCCCTGGTGTTGGTGTGCTGTCGGCCCAGCTCTGCTCCTCACTGCCCTGGGCCAGAGCTTTGGCTGCCTCACCAGACTGAACTCCATTGCCTTCTGGGCTGGCAGACGCAGGACAGAGCATAGAGCCACCCACCCGCCACATCCTCCACAGAGGCACCACAGTCCCCTGCCCAGGCCGCAGCCAGCTCTGTGGAGCCAGTTGCTTCTCCAGCAGCACACCCAGGGTCCCTTCCCCAGCCGGAGGAAGCACAGTCCTGGCCACAGCCCCAACCACTGCCATCCCTTGGGGCCCCGCAGGCTCCACTGAGTAAATCAGGTGCAGATGTGGAGTCAGGACCGGGTGCCTGCTTACAATTAAGGGCTGGGAAGATTGGGGTGGCCCCGTTCTTGCCTTGCAGTTCCTTGCCTGCTGCTTTACCAGGCTGAACCCCCAGTGCTGTGCAAGGAACAGGACTGGTGAGCAAAGCTCCTGCCTTCTTGGCCCCTAGGTCAGCACTGTGGTGCCCAACCCAGCACATGGTGTGTGCCATGTCCCCACGGGGAGTAGGACACGTTCTAGCCCATGCACCTCATTCCCTGTGCCAGCTGCAGCCACAGCTCCCCCACACAGCCAGGGCAGGAAGAGGTTCCAGGGCTGCAGTGGGATAAGGCATGACACTGCCCACCCTCCTGCTGTATCACCCTCAACTTGTATGTTCCCTGCCCAGCCTTCACTGCCCAAATCTGTGGATGCTCCTGTGCCATGCTGGGGGCTAGATGAGGCCTAGGCCCCTGGTGTCCCTGTCTTGCAGCCCCTGCACTGGGCCCCACATTCTTGGGTCCCCAGAGGGAGCAGCAGGTTTATGTTTGCCAAGTTCTGCCTGGTTAAACCTTAACCAGGCTGGGTTGCTCCATCAGTCCCTCCCAGCCGAAGATAAGGATGGGCAGGCGAGACCAGGACCTGGTGGGACGTACCGCCCCAAACCTGGCTGCTTGCCTCCAGGGCAGGACCCAGCCCCTGCAGAGCACCCTGCCCAGTCTGTGGCAGCTGCCTGCCTGTCCAGCTTGCCCCCTGCCTTCCTCAGCGGGTCCCTACTGATATGAGGGCAGTAGGTTGTGGCTGGGGCTGGAAGCTGCCATGTCAAAGCCAGTGGGACTGGATGGAGCTGGAAGCCCTTGTGCTGGGGCTCACCCCTGTGCTCCAGCGCTGACCCACTCCCTCAGCGCCAGAAGGTTCACATTACCCCAGCACATGGAATGAGCCTGCTCAGCCTCGGATCCTATGCACGTACCAGGAACAGTGAGCTGGGGCTTCTGTGCCCCAAACAAGAGCCGTTCAGGGGAGGCCAAGAGAAACTTCCAGGAGGAAAGAGCCCCCCAGGCTCCAGCCCCCACAGGAGCCACCGTGCTGCGTGGGCTCTGGCTGGCCGCAGGTGCCACCACAGCGGGAGTGGCGGCAAGTGCTGGGGCCAGGCACAAGGGGCGGCTGTGTTCCCGCAGCTCCGGCTGCCTTCCAAGAGCAATATTGTTGGCACCAGGCAGGCTCCCTGCACCGGCAGCACATACATGGGCCTTTCATGAGGGGAGTGGGGATGATTTACTGCCTGGGGGAAGGGGCAGGGGCGGGAGGATGGAGCCCCAGCATGCCGGCGCCCAGCCCCTTGTGCGTGCTCACTGCCGCGGGGCCCTGCACGTGTAAGCAAGGCCGAGAGTGACTAGGGGGTCGTCTCTCCCAACGGGGCATGGGGCAAGAGGGATCCCTCTGTACCATCTGTGGAGTTCTGAGAACACACTTCATCTCTGGGCACCCGGCTGTGTCTGAGCTAAGCAACCACGGGTCACACATCCCTTGTGCCACAGTGATGGGGGCAGCCCATGAGCTGGGGGAGACGGGCACCAGAGGAGGGTATTGGGGCAGGGGTGCACCCACGGTGCAGAGTGCTGTGCTGGCACAATCCCCTCTTGTTGAGCTGCTGGCGTGGCAAAGGCCGTTGTGGTGCTGCCGGCAGCGGGTGGCAGGCGGTGGGGCTGGGCTGCTGTGAAGGGCTTTTTGTTTGCCATCAGTTGCTGTTATAAATCAAGCCAGGCAGCCCAGCCCCGGTGCAGCGCTGCCCCACGGCAGGGAGGTGACCAGTTCGCAGCCGTCTACAGCAGAGCCCCACCAAGCCCTGGCCTGTGCCTGGCATTGTCCTGGCCCACTGGGGATATTTAGTGTGACACTGGGCAAGGTGCCCGCACTGGTCTGCTTGGCATTCTTCCACTCAGCATTGGGGAACCCTGGGATACAGGGAATCTTTCCGTGTCCATCCTAGGCTGTGGCTCCCACAGGTTCCCCAGAGTCCAGCTCTCCCCTGGTGTTCCCAATACTGGCAATGTCCCCTTCTCTCTGGTTTTAATTTGGTTTTGGTTCGAATTGAGCTGAACCCAACATTTTTCTGTGCTTCCGGCATGCTGTGAACTCTGCAGGGGCGGCCGCTGCTCCGTGAAATTGATGTTCTCGTCCGCTTCACGCGTCAGCAGGAATGAACAGCTGCTGGGGGCTGCTGGCCCCCGGGGACCGCTCTGTGCACCTCTGCACCCCAAGGGGACACCAGTACTCCAGATGGAGAGCAGCACGGGGTGGATGGTGCTATGGGAGATGGTAGCACCAACCATACCTCACAGTGAAACTGTCATGCTGGAAGTTGGTAGTTTGGCACAGTGGAGCAGCATGGACAAGGCTGTGCCCAGGACTCGTGGTGTGGCCATAATGGAATGAGGCATGACAGTGACAGTGCACCCCACTCACAGGGCCTGAAGATCAACACTAGGCATGGGCGAGGCTGTGTGTGGGGCTCAGCACAGCCCTGGAAGATCTTGCTGGAAAGCAGGTGGCAAAGCAGCGATGCAGGAAAGGAGAGCAGCTCTAGGGCCAGATCCTGGGCATGTACTGGGGGACACTGACCCCTTTTGATGGCAGCAGGATGCTCAGGGGACATTGTTCCTCGGGATCATGCAGCTCAGAGTGTCTGAGGCCAGGCTTCCCCCAGTGCCCAGGGGTCCTGCATGGGCCAACGAGCAGCAAGGCCTGGGCATGGTGGGGTCTGCCTGCCCCAGCACAGACAACAGCATAGGGAAGGTGAGGGGGAAGTGTTTATGGGTCGGATTAGGCCACTCCAACACTGGCTCGCAGCTTAGCCACGTTTTATGACGCTCCGTTATGGGCTCCTAATGAGGGTCACAGCCACTTTATGGCACCGACAGCGATAACGCTACAACTAATTATTAGCCCATTAGTGTGGGCTGCTGGGCACCCAGCAACACTCAGCGCCCAGCCTGGGCCACGACACCTGCTTGGGGCTGGAGTGCTCCCACTCCCTGGAATCGGGGGTCGCCTTGGCCCCTGTCCCATCTGCTGCTCCCCACGCGTGGCATCCGCCTGGAGGACTGCACAGGGGAGCAGCCCTGGGTGTTTTGCAGCCCCCTGCGTTCCCCACCCGCGAGGGGAGGCTGCACCGACGGGACCGGCACGGAGGAGCCCGGGGGCCGCCTCTCGCTTCTGGCGGGGGGGGAGGGCCGGTGCTACTCCCCCACTTCCCCCGTCCAGCTCGGCGGCGGGTCGGTTTGCAGAGATGCCGGCGAAGCGGGGCCGGTCCCCGTCCCCCCCTTCCGCCTCCCCAGCGCTTCGGGCGGGGCCGCTGTAACCCGAGCGCGTCCCTACAAAGTGCCCGCGCCCCCGCGGCGGCGGCAGAGAGGGGCCGGAGCCAGACCGGAGCGAGCCCCAGCCCTGCCCGCAGCCGGAGCCGCCTCGAGCCCGAAGCCGGAGCCGGAGCCGTCCCCGGCCCTGCCGCCATGGGGCCACGGTGTGGGGCGCGGCGGCGCTGAGCCCGCTGTCCCCGGACTTTGCCCCGGCCCGCGCAGCGC
>VXAX01005267.1:0-39822 GCA_013399835.1 Leptocoma aspasia | reverse complement strand
CGGAGCCCAACGCGGCCCCCGGGTGCGGCTGCCATTTTGCGGTGCGGGCTGGGCTGACCCCATTGTGCTGTGCCCGCAGGTGGATGCCCGCCGCCCGGCATGGAGCAGGCCTGCGAAGTGAGCCGCCGCAGCTGCCTCGTCCCCTTCGGCACCTCGCTGTCGGCCGCCGAGCCCAAGGGCGGCCCCTTCGGCGAGGCCCGCGGCCCCGAGCCGCCCGCCATGCAGCTGGCGGCCGCCAAGCCCGGCTACGGCCAGGACCCGTCGTCCTGCTACATCCCGCTGCGCCGGCTGCAGGACTTGGCTTCCATGATCAACGCCGAGTACCTCGGCGGTGCCGCCGACGGCGCTGAGGCCCTGCCCGACCCTGGCTCGCCGGGCTCCCGCCTGCCCGCGGCGCAGGACCCTGCGGCCGAGGTACCCCGCGGGGCCCGGGCCTTCCCCCTGCTCCTGCGGGACGGTGGAGAGGAGGCGCTGGAGGAGGAGGAGGAGGGCGCCGAGACTCCGGAGGAGGAGGAGGACGACGACGACGACTACGACGACGACGACGACTACGAGGAAGAGGAGGAGGACGACGACGACGACGACGAGGAGGCGGCGACAGAGCCCGGCCCGCGGAGCCGCGGCCGCTCAGCTCCGCAGCGGGGCCCCGACAGCCGCCTGCAGCCGGCCGAGTCCGTGCCGGACGGTGGCCCCGGGGAGCAGCCTGAGTCCTCGGCGGCCCTGCAACTCGTAAGCACCATCGGGGAGCGGGCGGGGGGGCCGTGGCCGCTGCCATTTTGCGGTGCGGCAGGGCCGGGCCGGGCCGGCCTCGCTGCCTCCCTCGCCTCGGCACCCCGGAGGATGGGAGCCATCTTACCGAGCGAGGGGACCCTGCCGGGGCCAGCGCGGGCTGTCACCGCGCTCACCGCGCACCTGTGTCCCGGCGCGGCCGCCCGCGCTCCCCCCACCGCTTTTTCTCCCGTCAGGAATAAGAGGCATCATCCTTCTGCCCAGCAACTCGCTGCGGAGTTCGGTGGAGTTTTTTCCCCGTTGGAGGGTTTTTTTTTGAGCGCAGTGCAGATGAGGAGGGCAGGAGGGAGCGTTCCCATCTCCTGCCGCTCCGGCTGAACGCTGTCAGAGGCTCTTTGTCTGGCCAGGCCTGAGGTTCCCGAGCTGTGAGACCTTGGCGGTGGCCGGGGACAGGCCGTGTCATGGCCTGACAGACCTCACGGGCAGCAAACCTTGCCTCTTATTCAGGCGGACTTTTTTTTTTTCTTAAATTTCTCTACACTCACAAATCTCTTTAATTATAATATAATTAATAAGAAGCAGAACTGGTGGAACTGTAGTCGGAGTTCTGAAAGGAGATAGATGCATTTGGTAATTTTTTTGTGTAATTTGCTTTTGAATCCAAGTATGGGAGATGTTTCTCAGTGTAACCTTTTATTTGCAGCCATATGTGTATATTTCCTGCAGTTTTCGGTTGGTTTTTTTTTTTTGTGTGTGTGTGCGTATTTCTTCAATATATTTTTCAGCCTCAAGGCTCCCTGCTGGAGGATACTCTGGGCTTTAAGTATTGATGCAGGGTTTGAAGATAGCTCCTTTGACAGGACTAATGCTGAAACCATCTTGCTGTCTAATTTCACTGATGCCGGACAGATCGTGCTGGTCGTGCAGTGCTTGGGAGGCAGGATTGTGTTCCTTTGGGAACACTCAGTGTTCCTGCTGCGTGCTCTGGGAGGTGGGGAGCCCTTGTCACAGAGTGCCCATGGAAGGGGCGATTTCAGGAAGATGCTGACAGCAGCTTAATTTGTTTGTGGAACAGTTCAGGCTTGTAGATACTCTTCAGCGTTCCTTGGGAAGAATCCCTCGGTCTCTGGTGGTGAGAGGCTGCTGTGGATCTGAGGTTTGTGGATCTCTTCAGCTTTGTTTGGCAGAGGAAAGCGGGGATCTCTCGCAGACATGTGCTCGGTGATGCAGTTGTGGGAGGGTCTCACTTTGTAAACAGAAGCTCGCAGAGGTACTTTCACAACAGTTGCCTTTACAACGTGCTCCACAGAACTGCAGCTGGTACGCTGACAAAACTGTCCTAGTGTCAGAGCCTGGTATTTGAATATGCAACGAGGGTTGACTTTTCAGTAAAACTTCCTTACCTGTGTGCTCTAGTTAGCCTTGCTGGGTTGTTCTGGTGACCTGAAAGCACAGCTGCATTTCTTAAAAAAAAGGTGAAGAAGAAAAGCAATTTTTTAGGCAGCCTGGGGTTCTGCTTTCCCTAAATCTTGCGTTCTTTCTTCAGTAAGTAAATGCATGTTGTCTGAGTGGTCCTTCATTTTAGCCCCACTGCTTGTGGAATGGGAAAAGACAGGGATTTTCCTCTGTGCCAAGTTACCATTGAGACAGTTCAAATTTTTTAATGGTTGAACATAACATAGTAGCTAGAAATAACCAGGTTTGCTCTTCAGGTCATGTATTCATTTAGGCATTTAATTTCAGTCTCATCTGTGTTTGGTAACTGGAATCAACTTGTTTTTTGAGAACTTGCTAAAACTTAAAACAAAAACGCACCCCAAAAAAAGCATCATGAATTCCTGGGAGTTCTGCACAGCTGTTTGTCATAGCTGGGCTACTCTTACAGGTATTGGCTTTATGCTGCTTGTTGATGGGGCTCCTCCACATTACAGCAGGACTGTCTCAGAGGTTTTCTTTTTGAAACTCATGGCTCTGAGTGTGCCACTGCCGCTCAAACTTCCTGTTTTGCCAAGAGGGAAGTGTGTGTGTATCTCTCATATCTGTGTTCTGCCTCTTGTAAGATTTGAATTTTTCAATAGATGCTTGCTTTGAAAAGGCTGATTTCTGAAATGTCAAGAGCAGAAGAGCCAGAATTTGGTTTAGTCTTAAGTGAGATGCAAAGTCCAGCATTTAAGTAATGCCTCTGGGCAGGAGGAGTGGTGGCAGGTATTGTTTTGCATGGGGATTTGTTAATAGCCCTGTCACCCCCTGCTCTCAAACATTGCCCCAAACAGGGAAGGTTGCTCAGGTACCATTCAGTTGTAAAGAGAGATGTGCATATTCTGAACTAAAACTATTTCAAGTGCCACCTTAATCTTCCCTTAAGAGTGTCTGTCTTCCCAGCAGCTCCTGACAGATTTTGTGTTGCTGAGAAGGAAATGATAGCATCAATTCTTGGGTCTTTTTCTCTAGAGATGGTGATACAGTGACTGCTGGCAGCTGCTGGCTTGCTGCCTTATGGCATGTTGGGCTATGACCATTTAAATTTAAATGGGTGGTTGTTCTTGAATATATCTGGTTTTTACCATCCTGATCTGAGTTTGTCTGTAGTGCTCTCCTGGCATTTCCAAGTTGCAGAGGCCCTGGACAGCATTATGTCTCCTTGGTGAGTCCAGACTCCAGTGCTGGGGAGGTTGGGTACAGCCACTGAAGTTCTGAGTGCCATAGATACTGCTTGAATTTAGATGCTGAGAAATTGGAGCAGGTGGACTTGTTTGTTGCAGAGCTCTTGTGGAAATTTTGCTCTTCTAATGTGACTTTTGATGCCTTAATACTTCAGTTTGTTGGCTTGTTGGTTTTTAGTTACTATGCACAAAGTATGTTTCAGTTGATTTGCAGAGTTGAGCATTCAGGGAAGCAGAGAGTTCTTGGATTCAGGTACATCTGGGCCACTCCTGCTGTGTGTACATTTTGCATTCAGAAGCTGTTTTCTCTATGGCACCCTGATGGTTTCAGACTTCAGGATGTGCAGAGGCTTGCATGAGGCTCAATGTTGCTTTTCATTATTATTTCCTTATTGTCCATTCCCACGATGCAGGAGTGTGATGTTTGGGTAATGACAGTGAGGAAGTGAGGTTCAGGGAAATCTAGAGCCAGATGTTTTATCCCTAGGAAGGGCTGCTTCCAGGGGCTGGATGTGAGGAATAAGTGAGGCATGTGTGTAAGCCTCCTGGAAGGTTTTTGCTTTACCAGAATCATACTGTTTGCATTGTGTTAGAAGTACTGAAGGCCAGCAGAGTCCTGTCTAGAATTAATCCATGATGAACTTGTGTTCTGCTCTGATCTGCAGCTGTGGGAGGGTACTCTGATTATAAAGTGTTGATGTTGCCTGTGTGAGAGTTACTCTGGTGCTTGCTTTATTAACTGATGTGTCTGGTGCCATTTCTCTCTGTGCTAAAAATAAAATGCAGGAACTAAAGCCATGTGATCCTCGCTACTCCTGTAAACATTTCTGAAAGAATCTCCTACTACAAACTCTTGATTGGAGGTGTAACTAACTACTGATCACATTATATCCCTGAGATACAGTAGACATGCCAATGGTTTGTTTTAGCGGGGGAATGTAAATTTCCTTGGTCAATTGACATCTTCCTGGTGAGGAGATGAATTCTGTTTGGCTGTCAGTGATTCCTGCAAGCATCATCTCTCACTCTGTGCATCTGGAGAGAACGGGGTCTTGGTGTGCTACTGTCCCCATGCCTCTGATCTTGCACACATCCCCCTTTGCCACTAGGATTTACACTTGTTTTGAAGATGGTATTATTTCACAGAAAAGAGCACGTAGCTGGATCTTGCCTTGCTGTGCAGCCCGATGGCACCAGCTCTAAACTTGCCTCTGAAGGACTGCAGCCATGGTGAGGGTCCAGAAGAATGGGAATTTCCACAGTGGGGGCCCTGTCCTTGCCTGTGTTATTGCTTGACCATAAATTTTTGAGGTCCTTAATGACTTGATGCTTTCATGGTGTGATGATGCTGCACTGCCACTTGGTCAGGAAGGAGGTGTGAGTGGGGGGTGTTAGGAGCTGTCATAGCAGGACCTGCGGTGTGTGAGGGTGTGAGAGCAGCTCATTCTGGGCATTTTGAACAGTCTGTAGGATCTAGAGCTCTCCTGCACAGCAGGTTGGATCCTGGAAACGTTTTATCATGGCATTTGGCTGAGATTGCCCTTCCTCTCCTTGTTTCATTGTATTTGTTCTCTGATTGCTGATTGGGTGTGAAATATCTGTTTGTGTACATTGTGTTACAGGAAATGACTTGGTTTCTCTAGAAAATACCTGGTGTGCAGTGTGAAATTTGAATGACTGATGCCTTTGCAGTTCGTGTTCTGAACCTGAACCTGTCTGCAAATAGCAAAACCAGAGGTATTTTCTTGCAGATTGGACAGTTTTGAAAATGATGTTTTACTGGATATATGACAGAAACCTCTGTGTAATTTCTGCCTTCTAAATTTAAAACTTACTTTTAAAACTTGAGCAGGAGAGAAGTTGTTCAAGTAATGTCCTGGTTAATATACTGTGTGCAGTTGTAAGTCTGGCAATCATAGCAATTAAATTAGCTTTTGCAGGTGTTTTTTGGGCTGGATGCTGCCTCTCAGGCTCTGCTGGCTCTGCTAAATGACTATATGTGCTGGTGATTTCTTTTGGAAGAGTGTATCTATACAACTTGAACCTTTTTTTCCTAACGAATCTTAGGTTGTTGAGGGTACAGTGGTTCAAGTTTTACTGTTACAACTTCTTCTCAAGCCTTGTTAAAATCAGTGACAGTGGCTCAGTTTGATGCTATAGCAGTAACCGTTGACTTCAGAGCAGCATATTCTGCATGAAGTCATGGGTTTGTTAATTGCCTTTTGCAATGTAGCAGCTTCTTTTTGTACCTTACTACACCCTTGTTCCTAGAAGTGGGGTTAAACTGTGTGATGTGCAACAATTATTAAGTGGTGTTTTTTTTTTTTTAATTTCCCCAAGTTAACTGAACAAATCTGTAACTCACTCAAGAGGTGGACTCTGAATATGGTCAACAAGCTACTTGAGTCCCAAGAAAAAAGCAATATTCCCTAAGATATAATTGAGATGGTATTAAAAATATATTTGTAACTCAGAAATTGGTGTTATGGATGATGATCAATTTTCAGTGCAGTTGCTTGGAATATACTTCTGCTTTTCTTGCCTGTGACTGACAGCTTATATATAGTAATTTTGGTTGCTTTTCAGTGATTTGCTCTGGCATTTAGAAAGGCAAAGGGAGTAGAAACATTGGAAAGAAGAAATCAGGCTGGGGGTTATCCTAGGAGTTAAAAAATTCAACAATTTAGGTGAATGCCACTTCTAATACCAAAAAACTGTGACCTATGTTTTGTTCTGTCTGCACAGAGCCATCTGGTGAAGAATTGTAACATGAGGGAGTTTGGCATGGCTGCAGAGCTGTGGTGCCATGCTGAGGAAAACTGTGAGGTGGAAAGTTTGGAGCCCCACTGGTTCAGTCCTGGGTAGAAGCACAGGCATTGCTTTGGCTGATCTGAGTGGGAGCTCCTGACCCCAGTGCCAAGGAGAGGGGAAGATGCTGCCATGTGTTGGAGCAGGTGCCAGCTGAAGTGCTCTGTTCTTGTTAAATTAGAAATCTGGTTCCAGTGTGGCTGCTCACAGTAGCTCTACAGCAGTGATTAAATGTGTGACAGAGATAAAGATGGCCTGGGTGTGCATCCATCTCTTTTGTGTCCAAAAGCATTGATGAAGTCAGGACGAATTTCAGCAGTGTGTCTTGCCTCTACTGAAGGATGGTAAAGCACTTGCTAAAATTGACATGTTGACTCTTTGTGGCTATCATTAAGATTTATCTCATCTGTTCTTTGGAAAAATGGCAAAGAGAAATTGGGAGAAAAGTCACCTTGTGTATCACTTCTTTCCCTCTCAAGGACAGGCTGGTCCTGGCTGGGTGCCTTCACTGCTGTCTCTAGCACAGCTGTAGCAGAAGGGTTGTGCTAAGTTGTCCAACTCATTGCTTGGACTGGTTGTAGCCTTGGCAGTGATGGAGCTGCACAATCCACAGGTGAATGAATGAATGGCTTTTCTGGGAGCCAGCAGCATTCCCTGCTGTCTCTGTGGGGCTGAGGTGCTGCTGGGGCTCTGGGTGAAGAGTAAGGCTGCAGGTGGAAGGGGCACCACATGAGTGGCATCAGGGAAGGGAGTGTTTTGGGAGCACTGTTGGTGGCTGAATCACAGGGAAAGGGCAGCACATTCTAGTCCTGGAGGCTTCCCCATGTGTTTTCCCATCCTCCTCCTGGTCACTGGGGTAGGAAGGGTTGGCAGGAGAAGCTTTGGGTGAGGTCTTGATAGGGAACTTGTTCTGTTGGTCACATGCAGTAATTGGGACAGCTGTGGATGCTGCTGGTGATAGCACATCCCACTGCTGGGCTCTTCAGGATAAAACAGTTTTATAGTAAAATAATTAATAAAATAGCAGAGTAATTTGTTTTACCTTTCAGACACTCATCAGGAATAATGCACTGAGGACTCCTTCTGTATTTTCAGGCATTGACTTTTGCATGTGAGACACCAGAAGTGTTGAGTTGGGTGGAGCAATTCAAGCGTTGCATCCAAGCCAGAGGATGGAATGACTTTTGGTGTGGTATTCTTTAGGAAAAAGTGAGCAGTGAATTTCCTGCACAGTAGTATCTCAGCAGACTGGAAACTGCCAGTTTCTTTTTCAGCTCCTGTGGTGCCTGCAGTGCTGAGTGTGCAGTGAGGCTCTTGCCCTCAGCCCCGCTTGAAGCTTCCATGTTCCACTTGTTTTGGAGGAATGTGTTCATGACTTTTCCCTGCCATTGCTGGTGGAAAGATAGAAACCTGCTGTTGCCTAACAGAAAAAGGGTGAGGAGCAGAGTGGTTATCACTGTTTCAATAGTTCCTCCCCTCGCCCTGATGTTATTTTGTTGCTTGGTTTTCCCAAGCACCTGTCCAGACTTCCTACTGTTCTGGCTAATGTGGTGACTGCCCTCAGATTTCTAAATAACAGCAGTAAAACAAGTCAGGTTCCTCTTCATTCTAGTTGGCAGTCTTCTCAGAGTATGTTCACAATGTTTAGGAAGCTGGATTCATCACAGGAAGGTTTGGAAACCTCTTGGAAGCATAAGTTTGTAGTACCTGGTGCCTGAAGCATGAACCTTCCTCAGGTCATGGCTTTGAGTGTGGATATCAAGAAATAAATAAGTACAAGATAAATTTATTGCCCTGCTAGTGTTCAAAAATTCTGATTTCAATTTTAGTAGGAATGCAGAAACAGCAGTTGAAGTTTTAAGTGCAAATTCAAATTTAATTTTATATTAATAGAAATTTTGTTTCTTTTGGAAAAATGGCGTTGTTGGGTAGGAGGACTTACATGCTCAATGCCACCTCATTTTCAGGTTATGGTTTGGTGTAAGAGGCATCTTTTTGTTTGGACTAGCAAAGTGGGATTATCCCTTTCTTTCCTGTGGGTAAATAAAAACTTCTGCAGAAAATGAGATTTGTAAGCCCCTCTTAAAAGTTTGTTGCTTTTAAAGAATCCCATGGACTTAAAAAAACCCCAAACAACATCAACAACCAAACCAAACAAGCAACAAGCCATTTAATTCAACCCAAACTCACTCTTTTTAGCTGTTGAGGTTCTAGTGCAGTATTCATTCTTTGCACTGTACATGTTGTTCTCTAGTTGTGCTTCATTCTGATTACAGCTTAATCTGTAATGAATAGAGCATACATATATAAATTAGAATAGCCAAGTTTCATTTTGCATAGTTTGAATCTGTTTTTCATTTCATGGATTTAGAAACTTCATGTGTGAAAAATGAGCACTGTGTTTATCCGATGTCTTGATTGTGAGCAATTTGATAATACACAGAGGAGCACAAAAGTAAGGCTGAAAAGGGGACAAATCTCATGACCTGGTTTCAGTTTGTGGTTTTTTTCCTTGTTCTCTGATATAAGAAGATATTTGTGGGTAATTGTTCTTTGTGAGAGTTTGCAAAGTTTTGGTCATGCCAGCAGTTCCTCGCTCACTGAAACAATTGTGCTGATGAAAAGAGCCAGATTTAAAGAGAGAGTGGTTTATCATTTAAAATGTGTGCAGATAAGCAAGCATGAAAGTCTGTCCTCTGCTTCAGGCTCCTCGAAGTGGTCTGAAATCTTCTGTGTGTTAGTGGATTTCTCTCCACTGAGGATCTGGGTGAGATCATACCCCTTCTCTCCCTCTTCCTCCCCCTGCCTCCCTCAAACCTTGCTGTCAGGTGCATTTCTGGTAGATAACATGCTGAAATGCCAAAGCTTTGCTCTTCCATCCAATCCATAAGGAAAACTATCTCCACTGAGTGAAACAGGGATACTGTTACCCAGTCATCTTGGAGACTGAAACTTTGTGTTCTCTCCTCAGTACATTCTTTACTTAAAATCTGTATGTGAATAGCTCCTGAGCTTGGTAGAAATGCTTCAAGGATGTAGGAATTACTCACAGTAGTCCAATCTGATCTCTTGATTTTAACCTTTCAGGGTAGTTCATACGTATATACAGACCCTGAAAAGCTTCAGTATTCTGCAAAATGATAGCAAAAACTGCTCAAAGACAACAAATACCCACAAGCATGTTGATAATAGAAGTTTGGTCTGTATCATAATCTCTGCTGTATTTTTCGCTAGTGAATATTTAATTAGTGAGTGTTTAACACTTCTGGATGATAATGGTCCCAGATAAGAGGTAGTGTACTTTTTCAGACATGAATGTAGGTCAGATGCCTGTTTGCTTTTTGCTGCAGTGATGAAGCTGAAGAAGACTGGAGCAGTTGGGACAAAGGGCACGTCCCCAGGTCCCCAGCAGCACAGGCTGCCCGTGGGCTTCCAGCAGGTTTCTCCAGCTGCTCTGTTTGATTTGAAGCTTGCCATAAAATGCCAGTGTGATTATTACTGTGGTTTCTTCAGATATGCCATTGTGTGCCACGGTTTGGGTGGGGGTTTTGTCCATATGGACTCCAGTTGGGCCTACCCCTTTCCCTGTGCAGGGATTGATTCCTGTAAGTTTTGTCACAGTGAGTGCAGGGTCAGCATTGCAGCCTCTCTCTGTAAAGGCTCAAAGCTCCTGTGCTTGGTAATGGTACTTTGTATGGAGGAAACTTTGGTGATCTCTGCTTAGTTGCAAATATTTCTTAAGCTATCAAGTACATACAATTTAATTTTCTCTCAGTTTTCTTGGTTTTTTTGGGTTTTTTAAAACTGATTTGGTTTTGATTTCAGAAAAGCTTATTTAAAACATTAATCTTTGCTAATGAGAATTATTATTTCTAGCTTCCATCACAAGCAGTTACTAATTCTGCTTTGTTGTTGTTCTTTGTCTCCTCCTTTTTACCTTTCCATGCAGCATTCCCAGGCAAAGGTTATTTCCCAATTCCTCTCTTGTCTCCGTGTCTGTTCATTTCTCAGTGCACAAGTGTTGGGCCTGAGTGAAGTAATGAACCATGGATCACTCAGACTTCTTTCCATTCTCCCTTCATTAAGAGCAGTACAGAGGTAGGAGTTGACCTTTTAACTACCTGTCAGCAGCAGTCACTGTATGGGAATTGCATCCATTGCTGCTTCATTTCAATGACCAGAGTTAAAGGGTCTGGATCCCCTGGGACAGGAGCTGTATGGACAGCTGAATGCTGAGGTTAAAACTGCTCTGCTGTGTCTTAAACTCTGCTAACTCAGTGAGGTTGTGTTGTATCTGGAGGGAAGTTCCATCTCCTGAAGACTCTTGGGGTAGCTTTAGCAATGCCCTTCCAGGCTTGTTCTGGGAGTATTTTAATAGGATAAACTTGCCCCAGTTGCTGCCTCTCCTTTGTGAGGGCAGAGGGTGAATAACCTGTTCCACCGAAATGGCAGGAGCTGGGAGTGGCCTGTCCTAGGCATGGGGCACCTGTGACACCAGCTGTGGGGTTGGTTGTGTTAGTGGATAAGAATCACAGAATGCTTTGGGTTCGAAGGGGCCTTAAAGACAATGTAGTTCCAATGCCCTGCCATGAGCAGGGGCACCTTCTGTTAGATGAGATTGCTCAGAGCTCCATCCAGCCTGACCTTGAACGCTTCCAGGGATCCAGGAGCAGCCACAGCATCTCTGGGCTACCTGTACCAGGGCCTCACTGCCTTCACAGGGAAGAATTTCTTCATCACATTTAATCTAAACCTACTCACAGATTATGGCCATTCCCCCTTGTCCTGTTACTCTGTGTCCTTGTAAGAAGTCCCTCTCCAGCAGACTGTTAGGCCCAGGCTATCCAGGCTCCTTCAAATGTCATCTTTCCCTTAAGTTCATTTTGGTAGGGTTTATCTCTGGTAAAAAAGCTGTTGATCTTCAGCCAGTTCAGCCATATCTGGCATTAGTGGCTCATAGGAATTAGATGGACTTCTTATCATCTCATCCTGTTAGGCAAAAATTGATGATCACCAAACTTAAAGGAATAAAAGGTGGTGGTGAGGGCAGGCTGTGGACTGATCCTCAGCAAGCTTCCAGTTCTAATAAGAAGTAGGTTTTGGGAACAACTTTATCCTGGGCATAGATGGAATGCAGGGAGAAGCACGAGAGTTGCTGGCCTGGGAATGAGGAGGTTTGAAGAGAGCACTGGAAGTTTATGGGGCAGAGTTGTTTCTGTTTCTGCCCCTGGCAGTGATGTTTGGGCCGGCTCATGTGTGGGGTGTGACTTACCTGCAGCTACCAATGTGGTGAGATCTGCTCAGGAGATATCCCTATGCCATGCTGCTGCTGCAGGGCCCTGGGCAGGTATCAGAGGAAAAGGTTATTAGTGTTATTGTTTACACTTGTATTGGTTAATTACCCTTCGGATGTGACCACCTCCTTTTATGTTCATCCTTGCCTTTGATTCTGTCCAGTTCGTGCCTGAAACAGGCTTGGCAGGATCTTCCTCCATTATTTTTGGGGAGTCAGTGGCTTCTTTCTTGCTTTTATTCGTTGTCCTTACACACAGTCTCTTTTGCTTCCCCAGCCTTTCTGCAGAACATGTTCTGTCCCTGGCTTCATTGAGTAACATTGTTTATAATTCAGTCAGCAATGAACTGTAATAGGCCTTTCTTGGCCAAGTATTTCCACGATGGCTTTCCAAAGCAGGTCTGAATTGGAAGAGTGCAGGGCTACAGCAGCTGCAGATCAGTGCTTGATCTCTGGACAGATGTCTCTTTGGGTATATGAAATTGCACATTTGAAATTGCCTGTAACAGCAGACATATCTCTGCCCCTTTGCGTGCAGTTCAGTCTTGCTGTGGCTCTGCCAAGGTGGTCACATCCCTGGTCACGCTGTTGGGGCACGTGGGATGTCTGCAGCTGCATCTCCAGCTGCACTGGAGAGGCTGATGTTGCTCTGATTTTTATTCAGAGATGTTCAGTGCTGCAGGAAAGGTGCACCCTGTGGCTGTCAGCATTGTCTGTGTTTGTGGGCTTCTGCTCTGTGCCACTTCTTCCAGCAAGATGAATGGATTGGACAGCAGCTTCCAGTGACAGAGCCAAGAGAGGTTACTGGATAAGGGTTATTTTTTCCACTTTTTAGTGATGTGGTTATTTTCAAAGGAAGAAGATTGGTGACAGACAGTTGAGGACTGACAGTATGTTTACCAAAATAAAAAAACTTGGAAATTTAAGCTTTCTTTGCTTGATATGTTTCATTATTGGCTGTATGGTGAGAATTTCAGGAGGGTAAAGGTACTTGGCTTTTAAATAGAAAGCCTCCTTCTCATGAAGGTGAGCACCAACATTTGGTATTTCACTTAGTGAATTGCAAACTGGTGTGTTTGGTTGGCATAGTACAAATTCAAGAGGTGGCTTTGCAGGTGGTTTTTGTGTCATCCTGCTGCTGAATCTTGGCTTGTGACCCCTTCCACAATGATCATTTGGGGTGTTCGGTGGAGAGGGTTTGATGAAAAACATCTGCAAGGTACAGTCTTGTTTTGTCCAAAATAGCACAGGGTGATCTGAAGTGCTGCATATCATCTTGAGTTTAGGCTGTAGCTTGTCCCATCTGAACAGCAACTTAATGCCAAACATTTGATAACAGAGTAGACAGTACTGACTCCCTTGAGGAGAGCATCAAACAGTACAAAACTGTGTTGTTCCTCATCAATGGAGGAACATTGTCCTTTCCTTTCTCACTGACCAAGGCTCTTACCTGGTTTAATTTCTTCAGTGTATCTCCACTGGAGTTACAAGATGGCTCTTACCCAGTCTGCAATGGCTCACAAATTTTCTTCTTATTTAAATACTTTAATATTTCCATGCTCTGAAGGTGAACAGTGCTGTGATCAGTTGTAGGGGACTACATCTGAAGTTTATTTTTTTAAAAAAACTTGGGCTTTCCTTAGCTCACAGAAAAGTCACTGTTACTGCAGGGCTAAATTTTTGGCCATCAGAATGTATCAGCGGTTTAATCTTGGCATAGTAAATGCTAATTTTAATAGGAGTGAAATTTGTTGTATTCTGACATAAGAAATGTATGCTTTGGGGCTATAATTTTTCTATCATGCTCCAGAGTTTAAAGGAAGAGACTTTAATGTACCTGGAAAGGACAATAACTGCTTTTGCTCCTCGGCTGTTGGCTATTCAGTGTTACACGTTTTGAAAGTCCCTAGCAGATTTTTTTCCCCGTGTAAAGAAAAAAATGTTAAAGCATCTCTGGCAGGTTGTTGGGATTTAGGGAGACTAGAGAGGAAAATTATTCAAGACAGTGACCTGCTGCAGTGCATCCTGTCACAAGGCTTTCCCTCAGGACATGATGCTTCCTGATCTGCCTCTGTGACCCACTGGTGGGGACTTTGTGGTGGGTGATGGTGAGTCCAACACCTGACTGCTAATGTTGGGGAAATGAGAGAGGAAACTGGGCAGGAATGAGAATAGCTGCTGCCTTCTTGGAAAGAGGTTTAGGCATTGTCTGAATAGTTTCCTGAAAGCCACCTTTTCACTCAGCTGGGGTGCTGGAGGTTGACAAAGAGTTGATTTAAATGCAGACTTGCCTAAGGGCAGGGGTTGTGGGTGTCCTTCAGGTGGATCAATGTGAATGGCTCTGGCAAATCTCCAGTGAGGTTTTACTGCTTGTCCAGTGACTATGCTCAGGTTACAGTTGTCAGTAAGATGCACATCTATTGTATGTGTATGCACAGCATCAGCTGGGATATACATGTGCCTCTCAAAGCCCAGGCTGGAATTCTGTGTAAAAAAAAAAAATTCGAAGTCACATTTACAAGAACTCAAGCGGGAAACAGACTAAAAAAAGGAGTTTGCATCTGAAAGTGCATCTGCATTTTAAAAGCACCAGCCAAGGCAGCACCTCTGGTTCCTGTGCTCACAGATACAGCTGGAGATACAGAGGCTGCAGCAAGGCAGGGGCAGAGAGAGGGGCTACAGCCCCCTGCCCCGTGCTGTTCACGTTCCCTGTTCCTGAACTCCTGCTCAGCAATAAGTTATTGTGTGGCTTTTGATGAGTGAGTGAGAAGAATTTCAATAATGTAGTCTGTAACATCATTACGTGCCTTTTTTTCATGTGACAGGGTTTATTCTTTTGTGTTTTCTTTAACCACATGAAGAAGACCCATAAAACTCAACGAGAAACGGAATATACCTTTTATTAGAGAGGTCTGTTGTGTTTTAGCTGCTGGGATGTTGAACTGGGTATGGCAAGAGACGTGCCTCGAGCAGGGTGGTTAGCAGGATGGAGAAGTGAAGCAGAAAGGTGTGTGTTTGTGCTGTAACGACTTTAATGAGGAGCATATTGCTTGTACTTACTGGCAGGAAAAATACCTAGAGTGCTTCTTGGAGCTCCTAAAATGCTAAACCCACCTGGGACATGTTAGTGGGTGCTGCTAAACAAGCAGGATACCTCACAGCTGAGTAAAGGGACTCTTATATCCTGTGAAAACCTATTGTATCTCATCTTGGGTCAATTATTCACAACACCAAAGCTCCTAGATCCTCTCCTTGGCAGAGGTCCTGCTGGTAAAGCACATCCAGCCAGAGAGGCTTCGAAAACAGCTCTTGGGCAGTGACACAGAAACGGCGTTAAACAGCTTTAGGGTTTGTGTATTGAAAAATTTCAGTGTTCTTGTGGCTGCTGCACAGCCCTGAGAAGCTGAGTGGATTTGGGTGACTGTGTCTGTGGAGTTGATACTTGTGAGCAGGTTTTGGAGACAGGCAAGGTCAGTGTGTCCGTCTGTGTCCTAGAGAGGGGTGACTGTTCTTATACTCCCTTTCTGCTCTGTAGTTTTGGGGCAAAGCAACACCAGATCTGCTCATATAAGCTAAACATCAGTATATAAGATTTTTTTGTGATTGTATCTGTCTTTGGTTTCAAATATTTTTGAATATTTGAAAATATTCAAAATGTGAAGCTTTTTCCTGAGCACATATGAGAAGCAGGAAAGTTACTAACTTGTAGATACCAACCTTTTTTTTTTTTTTCCCCCAACTGATAAACACTTAATTTGCTGTTCTTATCACATTTCAGTCAGGAGAATTTCACTGTCTTACTGCTACATTTTCAGTATGTTGCAAACTTTGAAATGAACAAACTGGTGTTGGTGAAATAGTGGGGTCTAGTAGTGACTCCAAATATTTACCTGTTTTAATGTGTGAAGTTTGAGTGCAGTCATTTACTAGAGGTCATGTTACTTACTTAAAAAAATAACAAAAACCTTCTCAAATCCTCTTATTGTTTTGTTCTTTCAGAAGAATGGGGAGAACCATTGTGTTCTTTGAAGGTGTAGAAGCCACTAAGTAAAATCAGGACTTGCTTTTTAATGTAAATGTCTCTGCTGTCCCGTGTAATCTGCACACAGGGGGGGAGGCAAATCTCTTCAAAAGCATCTGGAGCTTTAGTGATTTCTTGTGTTCTGGTTTTTCCCCAAAGATCCGAGCCAAGAAGAAACCTACTCCAGTGAAGTATGAAGTTGGGGATCTTGTTTGGGCCAAGTTCAACAGACGCCCATGGTGGCCATGCACAATTTGTCATGACCCAGTGCTGGACTGTCACTCAAAAATGAAAGGTACTGTATCTACTCAGACCACAAAGTGGAGATGTTGTGTATGGCAGGATGCTGCAATTTTTAATTAATTTTAAAAGCATTTCTGGCCTTTGAAAGGTGTGAAGAAATAGACTCTGCTGTGGAAAACAAGACCTGGATCCATAAAGTAGAGCTAAATGAGGGAGGTGGCAGGAAGAAGAAAGGGCTGGGGGCAGTGAAGTGGCACAGATAGCTGTTGGACATCTAGGCTTTTCTTCCTAGACTGTAGGAAGGACAAGTAGCTGTGCTAAGCTCAGAGCAGTGCAGAAGAAAGAGCAGCCTCTCAAGAAAGTTATGAAGAGAAAAAGGAGACAGATCAGAGAGGTGCAACAGGTGAGGAAGCAGAGCTGGGAAGATTGGAGTGTGTGAGAACACAGAGTTGTTCTTGGAGGATGGAGGCTGGGGAGGCTGAGGGGTAGAGTGTGGGGTAGTGCAGCGTAGCTTCTAAATGCCTGAAGGTGTGATGGGAGCATGTGCATGGAAGTGAAATTTTTGGGTCTTGTTTGGCACAAGAAAGTAAGGGGCTGTTGATAGGGAAATTCTGTGAAAACCAAGAGATGGAGCCACGTATGTGAATGTTTAGGGTATAGTGTGAGTGAGCTGATTGTGAGGAGAAGAGATAGCAAATATAACAGAGCTGAGCATGCTTGACCACAGGAGAGAGCCAGGAATGGAGAAAGAGAGTCTTAAAAGATCAAGACAGAGATAGGTGAGTGATGGAGAGAACAGAAGGGAAGTGAGGAATTGTTTGCTTTTAGTATCATACCAGATGCCACGGGGAGACTGCCACAAACAGAAAGGCTTATTTGTTCCTGGTTTTCCCTTCTGATTCTTTTTGTTCTGTGGGCAACTGGGAACCCCTTGAACTGGTGTCCTCTGCCACTGACAGCTCTAGACTGGTGAAATTGCCACTTACTATGGTATTTGTCTTCAGCTTTTGTGGCCCTTGCCAGCCTAAGCACAAGTGCTGGGCATGAGTGGAGTTCTTTTTGAGTGGCCATCAGCTCAGAGGCAATGCTGTTTCTCTAGAGGCATGAAGTAGCTTTTCCTACATGGTGCTCACATCATCCCCAAGCCTGGTTGCTGAAGTCTTCTTTCTTCACCTCCCCCTTCACCCTTTGGGAGGCATTTATCCTGATTCTAGAAAATATTGAATGTGCTGTTTTAAATAGTCTTTTTGCAGCTCTCAAAATCCTGTCGGAGGTGTTTCCAGATGACATGCTGATATATATTCTCCCCCCAAATCCCTCCTCATGAAGTTTTGGGCAGGATTTAATGTATATAGCTGTCCAGTATTCCCCTCTCAGCCTGTGCATGAGGATTGATAATAAAGAAATTCTGCAGGGAGGAAAAGCTCTGTCAGCAAGTTCCAGGAAGGCCTGATCTCCAGCCATATGATGGACTCTCCCATCATTGTTTTATCAGTGTTCAAACCAATGGAGCTCAGGGGAAAATTGTATTTTCCAGCTGTGGCTCTATGTAATCTCCTTGTCCTCCCTTCCCAGTACCAAGGTGGCAAAGCAGGTGGATCTGAACTCTGGCACTTTTGGGCAGGAAGAGCTGGGCTCTGTGTGCACTGTAGGAAGCACAGTCCTGCTGCCTTGGCTCTCCTGTTGTCAAGGGAACAAGCCCTTCAAAACAAGGCTTCAACCTCATCACTTGTGCTAAAAGCTCTTCTCTTGGGATTTGAGGAATGGTGGTAGTTAAAGGCAGTTCCTTTTCTCAGCAGGCCCTTGTCTTGGAAGATTTTTGGAGCTGGAAGGTATAGGCTCAGTGGCTTGAGTCCCAGAACTGTGAATGGGGTGGATGAAGCTTGTGATCTTTGCACTTAATTTGATGTTGTTCTGCTCGTTGTTTGTCATCCTCTTAGTGGTCTTGGTTAGAATCTCAATTTCAGCATAACTTAAGGCCAGGCTGCCACACTGTGCTGGCACCCTGGAAGGGGCAGCACAAACCAAATGGGCTGGAAGTGTAATCTGCCTGTTCAGAGGGAGAAGGTGTTTCCAGGAGAAGGTTCATACACTGCAGCGAAGTGCAGGGAGAAGTTTGTATCCCTTGTTTTCAAGTGTTGTTTGATCTGTTCAAATGCTTGTGACCTGTCCTTTTCCACCAGCACACCCAGTACTGATTCAGTTCTTATTTGTACCACGTGTGTTCAACATTCTTGCATAGAAAGTACCTTTAAAGAATCTTTGAATGTGTCCTTATGATTGAATTTCTTCTATTTCTCTGCACCTCTTGTGCCTGAAGTATGGAGAGACTCATTGCAACTAACGTTGTGTCATGTTGCACCTAATCTTTTCAGTATGTGTGCATGTTTTGTCTCCTAAATAAAGCTTTGTTTGGTATTAAAACACTGAACAAGATGGGATGTATTGTGATGGGGGAGGTTCAACCTGTGTGAGTAAATCCTATCCAGAAGGATGTCAGTTCTGGGTGTTGCCAGCACTGTTGTGTTTTCCCAACGGTCAAGTGCTCTGGACTGTTTAATCATTAATCAGGGAGTAGCAGAAAAGAAATGTTCTGCCTAGTGTGTTGTGTCTCTCAAGGAAAAAATATTTAAATATTTTTGCCACCTTTTTTTTTTTTTTTGCAAGCAATCTTTGCTGTAGGAAGATGACCAATCATAGGCGTGTTAATCAATTGTTTATAAGAAAAAAAGCCCAAACAACTTAAAAATAGAGTAGCAATGTAGAATACAGACAGAAGCAATCAAAGGGGTCTCCCTTAGTTGTGGGTAGAAAGCCCCAGAACTGGCATTTACGTGGGAATGTTATTAAGCAAAATGTAATTGAAAATTACTTCTCAAATTGTTACTGTTTTCTTTGTTTCTTTTTGTGTCTTCTTTCTGTTACATACAAGGGGTAATTCTGTTAAATTTCTTGAAATAGTTTCCAGTGGGAGACCATACCGAGAGTACTATGTGGATGCCTTAGGAGAACCTTCAGAGAAGACCTGGGTTGCTGGGAAAGCCATTGTCCTCTTTGAAGGGAGACATCAGTTTGAAGAGCTGCCTGTTCTCCGGAAAAGAGGAAAGCAAAAGGAAAAAGGCTACAAACATAAGGTGAAAGAGCTGTTTTCTGTAATATGTTTTTATTTCTTTGAATCTGCACAGTACAAAATATTCCTTTATGCCTGGATTTGTACTTTGTCAGCTTCTGTGAGACTGACTGCAGCAAGGCAGCCAGGAAAAGGATTCTTTACATCCTTACAGCAGCATAGTTTATAAACTGCTGGGAGTTTTCAGGCTCTCTTCTATGCTGGGGTGTGGCCTGCTGCTTCTGTTGCCCTGGACAGCTCTGGAAGGCAGAGGGATCTGGGCTCTGTTGGTGTGGGATCTGTTCAGCAGCGCAGCCCTCTCCTGATGTGGATTGCAGCACTGCTAAAAAACTTTTGTGCTCTCTGGCAGCCTCCTTTGGCTGATGTGAATCAGAGGTGGAGTTGCATGCTTCACTAGATCACTGGCTGAGATAAAGCAGTGGGGTTTTTAGCACTGCTTCAGTAATTCTCTTTATAGAAACCTGTTAGGACTTATAATTTGACTTGGAAAACGCTTTGTCAGTGAGCCTGTGGGAATGAGTTTTGTGGCTCATCGCACCATCTCCATTTCCAAACATAACAGCCCTGAGCAGTTGTAGCCAGTTAATGTAATGTGACACAGGGGTCTGGTCTATGTCTTTAGGAAGGTGACTGCAGAAATTAACTCGTTAGAATTGCTGAAGTGAAGAACTACAGAGTCTACTGTGTTACTGTAAGAGAGCAAATAGTTATACTAGGCAGTGGTATCTGGTTTTTCTTCTACTCTAAAGCTTTATAACCTATGTTAGTGCAGAACCATCAGATTGAATGTGCTCTTGCAGATGTGAGTCCCTGGGGGCAACGGCCTAATTTGGTTTTTCTTTTCCAAGGGCATGTTCAGTATCTTCTTTAAGGACTTTTCTCCTTGTGCTCTTAGCCCTCCCAACAACTAGTGACATGCTCCCAAGTAACTTCTCTGGTCCTAGAAGTGCTACGTGGCTGAAATCTCATTCTATATGTAAATGGAGTGCCAGCATGCCGGCAGTGGAGGAAATCAAATGTTTGTTGCTCACATAAATGTCCAGGTTTGAACCCCTGGAAGCCAAAATTGATGCAAAACTGAGAGTATTTGGCCGGATTGCTATCAGGCTTCATGAAACTTATTGAGTCTGCTGAGATGAGACTTTGTTGGTTTGGGTTTTTCTTTAAAAGGAAAGTGTCAGCAATGTGAGTTCTTCCTGCTGCCTTGGAATAGTTTTTGATTTTAGGAGCAGTTGTGAAGCTTTTGGTTTGGTGTTGTGCAGCCAAAAACTACTCATGCAGATAAGAAACAAGTTTCTTGTTGATTTTGAGTATTAGCAGAGGTTCCTGTTAAGTATGCAGAGAGCTTTCTGGTTTTTCTAAGGATACAGAGTTAAACTGTGAAGTTTCTCAAGAATGGACATTGTGAACTTGATAGAGCACATTTTAGATGTGCGTGAATCTCATGTTTGTCCCCAGGTGAGTTGATGGAGAGGGCAGATCATGCTCTGAATTCAGGAGATGCAGGAAGAATCAGCAATGAGCACAGCAAACAGGTCTGCTCAGATATTTTGAGGCAAACAATGCTGCATTTGCCTTTCGAGGCTTGCTGGCTGTAGCTTTGCATTTCTGTGCCAGGGATCCATACCATATGCATTGCCCTTTACAGGCTGTTGTGTTCTGGATATGTCGGGGTGCCAAGACATCTGATTCTTCGGAGACCTCTACTTGCCAGGGACCTTTTTACTGTTCTGGGAATGCACAGGGCTCAGCTGGAATGCAGGGTGCTTACCCAGGAGCACTACTTCCTGTGTCTGCCAGACGCAGTCTCAGGGAATCCATGTGATTGTCTTAAAGATGCAAAATGCAGGAATGTCTCTGTGTTCTGTGCCTTGTGCTCCTTTTATCTCTTTGGGTGCCTTCTCAAATTTTGTCTTTTTTTTTTTTTTTGTCTCCCAACTTTTAAGGTTCCTCAGAGATTTAGGGCTAAATGGGAAGTCAGTGTTGGACAGGCAGAAGGCATTCTTCTCGGGGGGCCAGAGGATCAGAAGTGCAGCCAGAACTCCAGTGAGCCAGACAGCGAGAAGGACGTGCAGTTGGAATACTACACCAATGGCCCTGGAGCAGAAAGGGACACCCAACTGAACGGCTGCTTTAAGTCCTTGGCCTTTGACTCCAAACACGTGGCCAGTGAAAAAGGAAAATTGCACATCAAGCCACACGTGAAAACAACCTCTGAAAGCAGAAAAAGGACTAGAGTAAAAAAGAGTGGTGCAAGAGGGGAAGCATCGAGGGAAGAATTCAAAGACAAAACACCAGAGAGCGTAGTTAGAAACGTGATTGTTGGGGACCTACCGGAGAAACACGCGTCTCATGAGCTTCGCCGGATTGCCAACAGCCTGACAGCTTCCAGTAGCACCAGGGAAAACCATTTGCTTTCCTCCTTTGGAGAAAGACGTTTTGAAAAGACACCTCTAAAACCAGACTATGAGAACCGTAAAAGTGATGCTCTGAAAAACACCCTCCAAGGGGATTTGTTTTCCAGCCCGTCTTTTGAGAGAGAGAAGAGCTCCCTGGGCATTTTGTGCAGTTCCAAGTTACAAATACACTATTCTGCATCTGATGCTGGTGTTGAGAAAAAACAAACGGAATCAGATTCATCTTCTTCCCTCTCTGATGGTGGGAACAGTGATATAGATACCATGGACCAAAGTTCAGAGAGAGCCTCTAGTGCTCTTGAAGTTAGTGATTCTTCAGATAAAGTGGAGAAGGACTTTCCCATGACATCAAGTGGAAACATTAAACTTGCCATGTATCTTTCTCAGAAGAGCAGCAGAAGGGCCAGGAAGAAGTCGCACAGAGATCGCAAGCCTCTAGGAGGTTCAGTAACCAACAGACTGGATGCTGAATTTGCTGATGGGGAGCTTGAAGTAGGTTTCTCTGATGCTGAGATGTCATTGGCACCTCTTGAGCGCTCTTCAGATGTGAGAAATTACAATCTTTCCCTAGCAAACAAGCACACTACCCCCCAAAGTGTTTCCAAGGACAGCTCCTGGCCTGCTATTACAAATCAAGTCATTTTGAAACCGAGAAGTGTGAAATTACCCCGAATCAGGAGTATAAAATGTAAACATAAAGAAAAGGTTGCTGGGTTGGAGTCTT
The DNA here is from genome assembly GCA_013399835.1 of Leptocoma aspasia. NCBI lineage: Eukaryota > Metazoa > Chordata > Aves > Passeriformes > Nectariniidae > Leptocoma > Leptocoma aspasia. The sequence goes on along the minus strand of VXAX01005267.1, from coordinate 17,794 downwards.
CTCTTGCAGAAGAGGAGGGTGGTGTGAATAGCTGTTCTTCAGATACCAAAACTTTCTCTGGCCTTCCGAGAGATTCTCTTCAGAGAAGTGGAAAAGCTGATGGTCAGAAACTGTTAAACAACATGCATGAGAAACCCAGGGATTCTGCTGAAATCGAAACAGCCGTGGTGAAGCACGTTCTGTCCGAGCTGAAGGAACTGTCGTATCGGTCCATGAATGATGATGCCAGTGACTCTGGCACTCCAAAGGCCACAGTACCTTTGCTTTTCTCTTCTGCCTCTGGTCATGGTCGTTTGCCTATTGAACCAGATTACAAATTCAGCACCTTGTTAATGATGTTGAAGGATATGCATGACAGTAAGACAAAAGAGCAGCAACTGATGACTGGTCAAAATATAGTTCCATTTCGAAATACCAGCACGGGTGATGGTTCTGGAAGCAATTCTGCAAGTGGTCTCAAGTCTTTGTCTATTGTAGGTCCCCCATATAAAATAGAAAAAAATGGAGATTGTGTCCAGGAAACAGCAACTCCAAACTCCGCTATAAGCAACTCCTCATTTTCACGCAGTCCTCCAACCAAGTTGACAGGGATTGGTTCTGGTAAAAGGGAGCCTGCGAGTGCTGCTGTTTCTGGGACAAATGGCACAAATTGCATGTCCAAACGCAACTGTTCAAAATCTAAGCAGTCATCAAAGCTTGGAGATAAAACAGTTTCAAACAGAAAGGACTTAAAACCAGGAGGGCCAAGTAAGTTGCTAAGTCGGTTACCCAGAGATTCAGGAGAACATTCATTCCGTGTGCACAGTTCGGTTACCAGTCCTCTAGGGAATGAGGCAGAAGATACTGAGAGGAAAGAGTGTATTGATTTAACAGAGCATTCAACTGATGAAGACTCTGCCTGTTTATCTGATGACAATTTAGGTCGTATTGGAAGGAGACCTGAAGCTGGTAGAAATAATGAGAGCTGCAATTCTGCTGAAAATGGGGAGAGTCCAGACTTGGATTCAGAGGCAAATAGTGAGAGCTCTCTTGGTGATGAGTCTAATGATATCAATCACGTAGCACCCAAAAAGCGATGGCAGCGTTTTAACCAAAGCAGTGCTAGATCTAATAAGCACATCAGTAGATCTAGGGAACAAGGAAACTTGGAGAGTGCCTTTGGCCTGAATTCTCGTGGCTTTTCACTGAAGGGAAATGAGTGCTTGGGACGTAGGCATTCCCCTCATTCAAAGGTGCTTGAGGGAGACTTGGCAGTTCAGGACTTTGAGAATCGTTTAGACTTAGTTGATAAACGTTTGAATGTATGTGGTAAGCCAAACACCAGTGTGATGGACTCAGAAACAGAGCTTGGCAACTTTGCTCCCCAGTCTGAATTCTCTGCACAAGGTAAGGGAGCTGGACTTGCGCCAGAGTATTTGTATACATTTTACACTTTTTCATTTAAAGGATAAGTTACGGAACTTATGGCTGTCTGACAATATGAAGATGTCTACGTCTGAGCAGAAGAAAGTGTGGGACCTTGGTTTGAGTTCTCTGTAAGCATGGAGAACAAAGGAGGCAGAGTAATTATGAGCTTGTACTCATTTTCTTGGTCAGAAAATTTAACACACGTTAAAAGTCTTTAGTTCTTCCACAGTGAAAGGTAAAATAAGAACCCTTCTGCACCTGGGATTTTTTTTTAACTTGCACCTTCATAATGTGTTCTTTAGAGCCACAAGTGTGGTGTTAGTGGGATAGGTCAGTGCTAGAAAGTTCCAGGAAACTGAGTCTCAATGGCTGCTCTGTTTTTTATCTCTCATAGTGCTGTTTGACATAGTTTGTCTCTGGTTTGTTCTGTAGGATTTCTTCAAGACAGTGTGTTGGGAGTTTTTTGTGTTTTAGTGTGGAGTTTTATTAGCTGCTCATAGTGACTTGTGGAGCCCCACAGATTTCCTAATTTACAGTTCTGGTGTGGCTGCCTGATGGGTGAAAGAGAAAACAGGAGAGAGGGAAGCTGCCTGGGAGGCTGGGCTGGAGGTGGATCTGGAATATGGCAGACAGAAGTTAAGCAGCAGCATTGGAAGGGAAATGACCTAGGAAGGAGGACGCTTCTGAGGACCAAAAGGCAAGAGAGCCCTGCCTCTCCCACAAAAGTGGGGACATTTGGTTAAAGCCAAGGGAAGAAATAAAAGGGTGTGTGGAAGGAACAGGGCCAACAGAACCATATTCAACATGTATCATCCTCTGGCTTCTGCAGGGAATCTGGGGAAACACAACTTAATAAAACCAATAAAATGAGGTTTTTGCATAGGTTTCACCACACTAAATTGCTTTAATATAATTGTGATGTCATAAAATAATACAACTCATAATTTTGAGCCTGTGTGCATTCTGTCACTTATGTGTTCCCTCAGTGCACATTTTGGTGTGTGTATTTTGCTTTTTGTGGTTGCTGGAGGCGGCCTGCACTTCTGTTTCGATTGTGGCAAAGGCAGCTCCTGGCTTGGTGGTTGTGGGACCTGCTCAAGGCAAGCTGCAGCAGGCACAGAAAACAAGCCTATAGGGTGTAACACATGGGGTAAAAGTTCTGGTTTTAAGTCATGACCAGCTTAATCATTCACTGACTCCTGGCTGGGTCTGTGTGGTTTTGAGGACTGAGGTCTCTATAGAGCAGGTGAGAGGATGCACATTCTGGGCTGTGCTGCGGGTTCTTCCTTCACACCGAGATCCAGACGGGCTCTTACGGCTTCATGGTGGTTTGGCACTTGAAGCATCCCTGCAGTGATGCTGTCTGAGGCAAAGAGAAAGGTCTGCAGAGAGAGCTAGGGAAGAGGAGGTGCTGAAAGGCAGTAAAGTTAGGAGGGTAGTGGCAGAGGAAGGCAGCGGGCTCTGGGTGAGGTAGTGACAGTGGAGAGGAGTGTGCAGGGTCTTGCTGCAGCACACAGGGATGCAGCAGCAGCAGCTAGGGCCTGAGTTTGCTGGCAAAAGTACCAGATCAGCAACTGCAGCATAAACTAATTCCCCTGTCCTAAATAGCACGTGAGCTCTGTGCACAGCCACCCCCTTTTGGACAGATGTGCTGTGGGGAGGCTGCTGTGGGCTGCTGTAACATCCCCAGTGCTAGTGGGACTGAGTAAATCTCTAATCCTGCGTTGAGACCATTCTTTTATGTTGGGCAAGGCCTAGGAAGTAGAGAAACTGATGCTCAAAACTGGACTGACTGCAGTGCTGTGCAAAGATGTGACCAATCCTTGCCCACAGCAGGCAGCTTCAGTGTAAGAGATCAGAACGGATTGCAGTCACAACTGTGCCATTTCCACTAAGCTCAAACTACATAAAGTCTTCATCATAGTTAAATGGCAGCATTGGGCATAATTTTGCCACAAACCTTGTACAGTGGTTTAGAGCAAATAAGGCAGACGTGAAGATTGGTGGAATTGGCTAATGCAAACCAATTTTATATATAATAGTTTCATCAGCTCTGTCATTTGCCACTGTCAGTCTACATTTGGGATTCTTGTATGGGATTCCTTTTGGGAACAAAAAGCAGTTAAGACAGCCCTTCTGGTACAGTGCTGTGCACTCTGCTGCATGGCTTTCGGGCTCTAAATAGTTGCCTGGTGAGGATACTCATCCCATAACTGCTTATGTGCTGAAATGTGTGTTTCACTCAGACACCTGTACAGAGTGTTAATAGAGGCTGAAAATAGCTGTGTTTGAGAAAGTTGTTTCTTTCTTCTCTTTTGGCCAAGTTTGACATTTTCATGCTTGTTTAACCACAAAGCCACAATAAAATGTAGCAGTCTTGTCCAACATCCTTGTTCTGAAGTGTTGCACTGAACTGCTTTGTTATAAAATGCTTCCGTTTTAAAGAAGAAAAAGCCACCTCCTACAAATGAAATGAAGCAAACAGAATATTTATTGTTTGTTCCAAAACTTCCAGGAGACCACAGGTGTTTTCATGACTAGAGGAAATCTTTGGGCAGTATTATTTAATGATTTTGAATGCTAAAAAAGAAAAAAAGTTGGAGATATTCAGAGGTATTCTGGTAAGTGAGAAAAAGACATAAATGTGCATCACCTTGCTTTTGCAGCTTGCTGAGAAGAGATGTTAGAGTGTCAGGGTTCAGTTTTTTGGAGCTTGCCTTGTGTTGGTGTGTTGAGGTGGTGTAGCACGGGTGGTTAGGGTTGTGGTGAGGAAACACCTTTTACCTTGCAATGGTACCACACTGTGCAGAGACAAGAAGTGTCACAGTCACTGGCTCCCTGATCTCATTGTGGAACAAACAAAGCAATAAATGGGTTCATGGTAGCAGATGGGGAATTTGTAGTATATAAAAAAATGCCAGGGAGGAAGGGAAGGAATTAAGCTTACGTGTTCCTAGTGAAACTAGTGACTGAACTGTGTTACGGGAGAACAGTGTTTTCCTGTGCCCCTGCACTAAAACCAGAGGAGTTTGGGTTAACAGCAAAAAAGTAATGAGTGGCTAATGGCCTTTGTATCGGGTAGAAGAACTGCAGGCAAGTTAGATGTAGCTTGTAGGGACATGTTGGGTGAAATTTCAGCAGCCTCTCAGTCTGATGTGTTTTGATTTCTTACCTGAACCTCTTGAAGTTGTTAAAAATCTCCCCTGCTAAGTTGGGATTTTGGAAAATAGGAAACTCAAAAATTCTTTGGGCTGTCTCAAAGAGAAAGAATTATCAGCTCTTCCCACATGGAACCTCTGGAAGAGAAGGCAGTAACAGCTATTGTCCACAGATGTCTTGTGATCGTCTCAGAAACACAGTCTTGAAGCTGCTTTCCTTTTTCTTAGCACATTCAGAGAGGAAGCGCCTTAGAAAGCCGAGTAAACGGCTTCTGGAATATGCAGAAGAATATGATCACTTGTTTGCACCCAAGAAAAAATCAAAGAAGGGCCAGGAGCAAAAGGTGGGTGAAGGCCAATGTGCTCTTCGTGGTTATTACTCCAGGGCTCTGGTCTGTGTGTGTTTATGTTCTTGGTGGCTGAGTGTTCTTGCTGTGTGCAGTGCCATGCAGGATGAATGTTTTCACCAACATATTTCACCATGCCAGGTGAATTCTGTGGCGAAATCTGAATTTGAAAGAGGCGTTCCAGCACAATGCAGTCCTGACAGAGATACCCAGCGGGGGCCAAGTTCTTTGGTTTCAACTCCATCTTCAACCAAAGAGTCCCCTCCCGTCCTTGAAGCAGAGTGTTCCTTCTCAGAACTAGGATCCCACTCCACTGATCCCCCCAGTCAAGTTCCAGGAGGATCTTCAGATTTTCCAGAGGTGGTGGTTCTGTCTTCCTCAGATGTTTCTGAAGTTTCTGCTTCTCCAGATGCAGAAGAGGGATTCCTGAAATCAGGTAAGTGGCAGGTTGTGTGATGCTGCTTTTGTGAGTGACAGTGACACAAGTTCAGTGGAAAGTGATGCTTGGGGCAGCATGAAAAGGCTGTTGTTCTGTTTGTTCTTGCCTTCCTTCACTCACTGACTGTTACTGTGTTGAGAAGGGAGAGAGGGCAGGTGCAAGGCTGTCCAGTGACCTGGTGCTATTGGCTTTCTATAGACTGTGGTGGTCCTCCTTAGATCCTGGCACAGAATGCCTCTTTTGTCCAAATGAAGGAGGCCACAACTCCTCCTCTGAGTCCTTGCTGTCTGTGCTTCCAAACAGTGATGTGCCTTTAGCTTGAGGGTCTCTTGTTGCTGTAAACCCCTCTGGATGAACATTGCTGTGCTGAGGGTGATGCACAAAGTCTTCATTGCTCATGGAGTAATCTTTTGCTCTCATAGGGAGCTCAGGGAGCTGTAGCACAAAATTCCTTCTGGAAAAACTTTCTCCTTAAGAGGTTCTAAGCATCTGTGGGAAATTTTGGAGACTTGTGTGAGCAGCAAGCCAGGACCTTGGTTTTCAGTAAGGCATGGTGTAGAAGGAGTGTGATCTGAGGGGCCTTTTCCCTTTCCAGCAGTGTCAGTCTCAGAGTCTCCTTTCAGTATGTTTATTCTCTGATAGCATCTAAAGACATGTCCAGAGTTAAAGCCCTGGTGTTCTGGCTGTGCTAGCTTGGAGGGAACACTGTTCCTAAAGGGCTTGTAGTCAAAAAAACTAAACCAAGCAGGCAGATTTATGGTCAGTGGGAAGTCAGTTAACCTGTCATATGTGAGGGAAGAGGAATTGCCTCTGGAGACTTGTGGGTGTCACAAGGAGGTGGGAAGTTTGAGAGGATTAAAGGGGGAAAAACTGAGGATGTGAGCCCAAGACTGGAGATGCAGAACAGAACAGGCTGCAGCAGTAGGAGCAAACATCCAGTCTGCAGAGGTTGTATAGCTCTTTCCCCTAATTTCCCCTCACCTCTTGCTGAAGCACACAGAGTGGGCAGAAGCTTGTTTTGAGGGTTAGGAGTGTGATGGATGAGCTGTGCCTACAGAGGTGTCAAAGGGCACAGCTGAGACTGTCGAAGCCGTTGGATGAATGGGTTGGGATGAGAAGGCTGTGTCTGTGAAGTGTGTGCACTCAGCATCAGCATTTCCTGGTTGTAAGTTTATAGTGTTGTCAAAATTAGTGAAGGAGCCCAGGTCTAGCAGGTTGCTACATCCTGAGGGCCAGGATAAAGCTTGAGTAGGAGATAGTGCAGGTTATACCTAGTTTTGTTGGGGTATCTTTTCTCAAGTAGGTTTAACCAGTATTGTGATTTTCAGCCTGTTTACTGCAGCAGCATGAATGCTGGTGTGAGGGGTGTGGGAGTGTAGGCAGGGCTGTGTCAGTGGTAGTACTGGCTTATGCAGATCAAAGTGTTTGGGAAATTATGATGTGAACTGTGCTGCCAGCATGTGTTACCTGCTGGCACTGAGTTCACAGCCTCTCTTCTGGGGGTGGATTTTTATATTACATATTGAGGTGAGCCTGAAGGTCATGGCAGACTGAGGTCTGTTTTTATTGAAGTTGTACAGAAGCAGGTAATTGGCATCTCTGCCCCAGGAGTTTATGATCCCAAAGACAGGGTGAAGCAGATTATTTTGAACTGTTGGTTTATATTTACTTAATGGTCTTAATCTGATTGAAGACAAGAAAACCCCTGTTTATCTGATGTGAAGGGTTTCATTGCAGGAAACTTTGAAAGCAAGCGTCAAAGGAAGCCCACTAAAAAGCTCTTGGAATCCAATGACTTGGACACTGCCTTTATGCCAAAGAAGGAGGAATGGACTCCCCAAAAGAAGGTACTTTCCTTCCAGCTCTTTTGAAAACAGGCCTAGACAGCAGATCCTGCCTAAACAAGACACAATGCAATGGGATGTGGTTTTTTATTGGCTGTGGCCCAGGAGCAAAGGTCCACCCTTCCCAAAGGTGCTGGTTGCTGTGGTGTGATGAAGTAATCCACTGTCCCCCACCCTTCCCCACTTGTAACGGGGATTGGGTAGTTTTGGTTTAAAATCTCTTTTTAAAAATCGATTTATATGGAAAAGGAGTCATCTGGATGCTGGCTGGAAAGGTATGAGCAGAAATGTTCTGTACAAGGCTTTCTGTCACATTACAGTGTTGCTTGAACATGAACCTAAGGCTTTGTCCTTTTCCATCACATTTCCTCTGAGCAGTGTTTTCTTTGTTACCTTCCCAAGTGAGCTGGTGAATGCACATAAGTGCAGAGATTGAAGCAGGGTGGAGGCTTGAGGTAAATGACATGTAGGATACCATGTTTGGTTCAGATTTTTAAAGAGAATGCTGCTCTTCTCCACTGAATACTTGATATTCAGTGACATGGTTTGGAAAAAGCAACTTGTATTTATTTCAGATCATGTACCTGCACAAAACCTGTTGCCACTGTCCCTAAAGTTGAGTAATAACACTTCTTTCCTTTTTCTTTCACTGTGAGGCACAGTCTTAGTACAGTTATCTCCATTGCAGTAATGTAGAGGCCAGTGTATTCAGTCTAAAGGTCTGTAAAAGTGTAAACTCAGAAGAGAATGTCTTCTCCCAGCACCTTAGAGAGTATTAGCAGCCTTCTTGGGAGAGCACAGGAAGCAGTGAATGGTGCTGAGGAGCACAAGACACATCAGACTCCACATTCCTCCCTTCCCAGAGACAGACTTTTACATGTGTGATTTATCACACACACAAACCAAATACTTTCTTGTAAAATCTCTAATGACTGATGAATTCATGACCTGGATGGTAAATATGGTAAATATATGGTAAATATGGTGTTGCAGTCATTCCAAAAGGTTTCACAGCTGAGGAGTGTGTGCCTCTGTTTTCATCTGGTGACTTGACTCTCTCTCCTGTGTGTTTGTAGGGTACTGGCCCTTCAGAGAGTGACAGCTCTGAGCTCTACTCACCAGCCCACTTCCAGGACCTGGGAGAAGGTAAGTGAAGGCAGGGATAGCAGGGCAGGCTGTTGTGACATTTGGATCAGTGCCTGTGGCACTCTGTGTGTGTAAGTGCTTGGTGCTCTGGGTTCAGCAGCCCAGCAAAAGTTGCTTAAACCAGCATGAACTGGTGGTTCTCTGATGGCTGCAGGGCAGAGGGCCAAGTGCCTGGAGGCTGGCATTGCCCCAGTCCTTAGGCCCTCAAAGAATATAGGACCCAGCCTGAAGCTCTCAACTGCAGAATTTGCTGGTGCCACCTGCAGCAAGGGAATTATTTCTGCATTTTCCTTGAATGGTTTTTCTGTTGCATCTCAGCCTCTGACAAGCTCTTGGAGAAACAGCGAAAGCGGAAGAGACAGCGCCATACCTCTGCTGCAGTCCATTCCAAGAAGGAGAAAAATGAGGAGGGGCTGGGGGAGACCCCACACTCTGAGGTACTGTTGGGTCTTCATGCTCTCATCCCTATAACCTGTTTGCTATTTCCCAGGGTACTTGGCAGAGCCTAAGCCAGAGGCATCTTTGGCCTGTGATTTGAGAATTTGTCCCACTGATGCAGCTGCATGAGCTGGGGTTAGGCTGAAGATACCTCCTTGATCTAGTAGCTATTTTATAATGATGCTTAACTCAGGCTCTGTTTTCAAACTGTTACTCAGCTGATTCTCTGAGAGAGGCTGTTCTGAATTCATGGAACCAGGTTTTGCCTGGCATCTTGCTTTGCACTTCAGAAAATCAAATTTTGTCAAAAGGTCTTCTCTGAGGGTGGGACTCTTGCCCTTTCACACACCAGTATGAAGCAGAAGCACTAGACTGGACTTCAGCCCCTTCTGCTTGCACCTGAACACCAGGATGAGCCAAGAACCCCATTGGAGGGGCTGGGGGGGACTGTCTGTGACTGCTCACAAGAGCCTCTGATTGCATTCTGCCATTCAGCAGAAAGGGATAACTGGGGCAATTCCCTCTGCTACATATTAGCAGGGTCAGTGTACAAATATCTCTGACAAGCACATTTTGCCTTTTAGGAATGAGCCAGTTATCAGCAAGTGTAGGGGAAGCAAGACTTCCTGGGAGAGGCAGGACACCTCTGGGCCTCTCGCCATCGCCTCTCACTTCCAGTGGCCCAGGTTCAGCAGCAGGCAGGATAGTCAGTATGTATTTCAGGAGCCAATTATAGATAAATATTGTTATATTTGTTGTTGTAACACAGTTTACAGGACAACACAAACCTCACACCACTTTAAACAGTTCCAGCCGTCCTGTTGCATTTTGGAAAGGACGTTTCTGATGAAGTTAATAAATTGGGGTAATACCCTTGGTCCGTGTAAGCTTTCCTGTGCTGGTGTTAGTGTTCTTTCTGAAGTGTGCTCAGCTGGACTAATGTTTTAAAACAGCCTGTAAAAATACCTTTGCCCGTGCTGGGCAGGGGCAGTTAACATTGTCTGCTGTACCCACTAAGAGACAGCAAATTCTCTGTGAGAAGAGGGGCAGTTCAGAGCAGCAAAGATCTAGGCCATAGCTCTGAATCCTGTACCCACCACTCACTGCAGAGAAAACCCAGTCTTAGCTGCCTCTAGCTGTAGACATTTGTATTGAGTACCAGAAGTCAGGTATGGTGTAAACCATGCCAAAAAAAAAAAAGTCAGGCAATACTTGGCACCTTTGCCAGCCTCTCTTTCTATGTAATTGTGTCTCTTTAGCTGCTGTGGTGGGTGTTCATCCCCTGGCTTAGGTGAGTGCTTGGGTTCTGGTGAGTATTGGGATGCTGTGGAGATGCAGTTGTGCTTTCATGTGGAATTCAGACCATGCTGGTCCCTCAGTGACTGCACACACTGGGCAGGGAACTCCACTTTGCTAGAGAAAATACATGGTCTGATGATACAGCACAGTGAAGCCTTGGATCCAGCTGCCTTCCAAGGAAAAGAGGGCAGAGGAAAGCTTGTCAGCCTGGGCTGAGCTAAGCAGCTTTCTCTGACCTTGCTCGTCCGTGGAGCCAAGGAGTGCAAATTTACAATGTCAGGGCAGTAAGAGACTGACAGAATGGGATGGAAATGCTGTTGAAATGGTTGTCAAGGTTGTGAGCCAAGGTCAGGCTGTGCCAAAGAACAGGTCAGGCTTTGCGATTGTGCCAGGCACAGCAGCAGGGGGATAGTTCTGGAAGAAGACCTGGGATGAGCCCTTCTTTCTGCAGGAGGTATGTAGTATTGCAGTTGTGCTGGGCAGAGGAAGGAGGGGAACCAGTGACAGGTCCTTGAGTGATGGCCTTGAGTGGCAGTGCCCTGTTCCATGTTCACAAAGGGTGGGCCTTGCCCATCCTGCCTAGCTCTGACATCCCTTCCCTGGGCAGTTTTGGGAGCAGTGTTAGGACAAGGCTGTACTCTGTAAGGTATGTTGGGCTGGCAGTAGCCTGTAGTTGGAACTTTGCTTTTTTCTTTTTTTTTTCTCTCAATAATGTCAGTTTGTACCATTCATCTTTGTAATGTGTGCTTCAGTATACCCTCAGTGCATCTGTGCATCATTGCTCCATTGAGGGCACATGGCTTTAAATTGTCCCCAAATAAAGTCATACTGCTACGTTTAGGGAATAGGGGGAAAAAAACCAACAGTTCCAGGCAAAGAAAGCATCATTATCTGAGCAGAATACTAACTCCAGGTTCTTTCAGCTTTAAACTTTAGAAGATCTTTATATCCTTTTTTTTGCCCAGATTCAGAATGTGTTCAAAAGGCATTCAGTTCAGCTTACAAGCTTTAGTAGCACCACTGCTCAGACTTTCCCATACAGAAGGTGGTGCAAAGCTCCCTCTCATGATTGTTAGCTGGACACCCTGCACCAACAGGCCTGGAGGTGTGGGAGTGATGGCTGCTGCTTCTGCCAGCAGTTTGAATTCCTCACAAGGTCTCTCAAGTGTACTATTTGTGCCTGGGTATACAATGGCTACAGCTTGGTGACCCAGGGAGGAACTGGCAGCTGTGCACTGAGATCACTCAGCTACCTGCAGTGAGCTGGCATATTTAAAAGTGGCAGAGTCCTTAAAATGTTCTGGCTCAAAGCACGTAGCTAAAGGCATCACTTTGGTGTAGTATTAATGGTCCTTAAATTGTACCTACTCTGGAGTGGCAGCTGGGGCTGGTGAGGCCACTGAAGTGTTCCCTAGACCTCTCAAGTGGGCTGGAAGCTGACAGGATGGTCTTTCCTAGCTTAGTTGCCTGTCCTTACAAAATCTGTGGCACTCCTGCCAGGTGTAGCTGCAGGACAGCTGTATTTTGTGGTAGAAACAAGTGTCTCTAGGATACCTGCTATTCTTCCTTCTTAACAGTGCCTGGGCAGGTGCCATGGACAGTGGGAAGCCTTATGGCAGGATCCTTGACTTGGCCCCCTGAGTGTGTGGTTGGGCCTTTATCATTTGAAACCCATCCTCTCCCCAGGATGCTTTCAGCAGTGCTGTACACTTGTACAGGACAGTGGGAGACTCCACACCTCAGTCAGGATGGGGTGTGAATGCCCTGCTGTGCTGCTCCTTTTGGGGTTGGCTGACTTCATACCAACACAGGCCTTGAATACCTTTGTGTTGCTATTTTACATGGGTTAGGGCAAGCTGAGCTAAGTGTAGAGGAAAAACGTAGTTCATTTAGTGTGTGACAGGTGCTGTGAAGAGTGGGGTTTTTCATTTGTGTTTCTGGTGCAAGTAGATACTGGGATATTTCTGACTTTTTAGCCTACCTGACTTGTTTCCATTCAGGGCTGACTCCTTGCTCAGAGAGGGGTTATGCACAGGAAGATAATTGCATTAAGTATGTATTTTTAATCATCTAGTAAACTAAGAGCTCTTTCCTTCCCTCTCGTGTAAATCTTCTGGTGGAACTGTAACGGGGGGTGTTCTCTCCAGGGTGGGTAACACACAGATCACCTTCCCAAGCCATTAAGTGCTCAGTGGCTGAATTTGTAGTTTCCAAGTCAGGATAGGTGCTACTAACAGTCTTAATTCTAGTTTTCTCTTTAAAGGGGGAGACATCTGTTCATGGGACTGCTGCAAGCCCCAAAGAGGGTCATGAGGAGGGGTCAGAGAATGACCATGGAGTGCCTTCGTCCAAAAAGATACAGGGGGAGCGTGGAGGAGGAGCAGCTCTCAAGGAGAATGTGTGTCAGGTAGTGTTCTTGAAGAAATCTCTTTGAAACTGTCCCACTGTAAAGTATTTTTGTGTAAGTTCTGGGACACATTGGTGCCCCAGGTAAGCCCAGGTAGCCTCCAAGTGCTTATTGTAAAATTAACCAGTTTTTTGAGCTCTGTATCAAGTATTTCTCCTGCAATAGCCTTTCTTCCTGAAGTTCACAGAGGTTAAGGAGATGTGACCAGTGTAAGATACATTTTAGCCAATGTAGGATATCAGGGAGTCGATAGTAAATGACAGTAGTTATTATACACAAACTACCCGAATTAACTGACGCAAGGAAAATGTAGCATTTTTCCCCAGGGTGTCTCTGCCGGCAGTTCCGGCCAGCATGGGGCTTGCTGCTGCCTGATATGTTGCAGGGAAGAAAATTGCTGAAGCTGATACTGTGTTTCTTTCCCACAGATTTGTGAGAAGCCAGGGGAGTTGTTGCTGTGTGAGGCGCAGTGCTGTGGTGCTTTCCACCTGCAGTGCCTTGGGCTCTCCGAGATGCCAAAGGGCAAATTCATCTGCAATGAGTGTTCCACAGGTAGGGCAGCTTCTGTGAGTGCAGGACTGTGGGCTTACTTGGTGCTTCTTTGACTGCAGTGATGTAACTGCTATAGGGCTGCTGAGTAGCTCTCAGTCCTCAGATTATTGGTTTGATGTATGATGATGACTTTCTAATTAGAATCATAGAATCACAGGGTGTTTTGGGTTGGAAGGGACCTTAAAGATCATAAAATTCCACAGGCAGGAGCACCTTCCACTAGACCAGGTTACTCCAAGCCCTGTCCAACCTGGGCTTGAATGCTTCCAGATATGTGGCATCCACAACTTCTTCAACCTATGCTAGGGCCTCACCACCCTCACACGGAACAATTTTTTCCTAATGTTTAATCTAAACCTAGTCTTTGTTGATTCGAAGCCATTAATAATGGCTTCAAATATTTACCAGCCTTACTGTTGACTCAGACTTGGTGTACAAAGAAGTGAATGTCCATGGTCTGCTGGGAAAGAGACAAATTCTTACCTGGGACTATGGAAAGGGGTCTGCTGGGGAGGAGGAGTCTTTTTTAGGCTTGAAAGAGGGAAATCACAAAGTAGGGTTATTGATTTTTTTATTTTCTTTTTTCCCTGGCCTGAAGCCCCAGCTATAATAATATTTATTTTGATGTGGAGTTCTACTCCAGCTTCAGGCCAAACCAACCTGATGCAGAGACCTGTGCTCTGGGATGGGTGCAGAAAGCTGGGAAGTTGTGCTGTGCTATTAAGCAGCCTGGTGACAGCATCAGGTCCTCATTTAGCCCTCCTGTGTGACCAGTGCATTGCTCTTTCTCCAGGGGTCCACACCTGCTTTGTGTGCAAGAGCTCTGGGGAGGATGTGAAGCGGTGCTTGCTGCCCCTCTGTGGGAAGTATTACCACGAAGCCTGCATACAGAAATACCCACCCACAGTCATGCAGAACAAGGGCTTCCGCTGCTCCCTGCACATCTGCATGACCTGCCATGCTGCTAACCCAGCAAACATCTCTGCCTCTAAAGGTACCTGAGGCCTCCAGGGTGGTCTGGGGGGGGTGCAGTCGCATGTTTTTTCTTTGTTTCATGTCCACCTGGTTCACCAGTTCTTTGCGTTGTTGCCTTTGTGTCCTTGCCACAGCACTGGCTGTGTTTGCTGAGGAGTAGCTGCTCCCAGGGGAGTGGAAGGGGTGGTGTCAGAGTGTGAGGCTCAGCAGCACTCCCCACGGTCGGACATGGCAGCTGGAATGTTCTCAGGCTGTCCAGAGGCTCGGATTCCTGCACGCCCAGCCTTGCCTCAGGCCTCAGTGGGTTTTTGAGTAAATCTCTGGAGCTGTACAGACATGCTCGTGTTTCTCCCACCTGCTCCTCACTGTGCCAGTGCTGCAGATGGTGCCTTGCTTAGCAGCATGGGCTGTCAACACAGCGGCATCAAGAGCAGCACAGGGAAAACTATGATATTGTTCAACTAATCCATTTTTTTCTATGTAAGCTCTCATCTTGTAGTGGAGACACCCTTGGGCTAAGTTTCCCAGGCAAGCATTTATTTGAGCTGTTTGCAGCAATACCTTGACCTTTATCTCATATGATCAAACTTAAAACTTTTGTGATTGCTGTGTATGTTTGTTTCTAAGGCTGCTTTTTTTTAATCCTTGGTATCTTAAGATGGGTGACAATAAGACCAGCTCTATTTTTATCCTCACAGTCTGTCAAAGTTGGCTTTTTTGCCCCCATTTATCAGTATTTGGTGTAGAAAACAACACCAAGGCCAAAAGGCTGCAGCCCACAGCCGGCCACTTCCCCACTGAACATTTGTTGACTGGCTGCTGCTTCTTGGTGGTCACATTTACCCCTTTTCTTCCACCTCTTCTTCCTGTTTATAGTCTGCTGTGAGGAACTGAAAATGGGCTCTCAGAAACCTCACACAAACTAGGCCTGTAGGGAAGTTTGAATTGCCTGGAAGTTCTGGAATTTCAGGGTAAAATCTGATAAACAAGAGGCAAGTGCTGTTTTTTTCAGAAGCTACATGGATTGATTCCATTATGTGCAGCTAAGCACTTGGAACACCCCATCTGTAATTACTGTCGGAGCTGATTTAGTAATTATTTGTGTATGATAGGAAGCAGTCCCAGTCTGTGAACTCTTGAACTGTTTCTGCACAGCATGCAGGAGATTTTTCACTTCTAAATAATACTATTTTATGTATGGTACAGGTATTACAGATTTTATAATTTTATATATATTTAGTTATATTAAATAACTCAATAGAAATCCAGTGAATATATTATGGGTGGTCTATAAAAATTCAAGATCAGCTTCATTCTCCAAAGCTCATTTTTGAGCTTAGGTATGAGTAGAATCTAGTTTTAGTAGGAAAGAGTGACGATGCTGCAGAGGCTGACCGTGTTGTGGCTGTTCAGGTCGCCTGATGCGCTGCGTGCGGTGTCCGGTCGCGTATCACTCCAACGACTTCTGCCTCGCCGCCGGCTCCGTGGTCCTGGCCTCCAACAGCATCATCTGCCCCAACCACTTCACCGCGCGCCGGGGCTGCCGCAACCACGAGCACGTCAACGTCAGCTGGTGCTTTGTCTGCTCGGAAGGTGAGGTGGTCGTGGTCAGCGCCGCGTCCCCTGGCGCCAGGGAGCGCCCTGGCAGGAATGCGTTACAAAGGGCAGAAGTTTTTCCCATCCCGAATGTCCCAATGGGAACTGCAGAGAGCAGGCTGCCTCCCTGTCGTTCCGTATTTAAGTGTAATTTCAGGCTAGGACCGTTTCTGGATCCTTAGAAGGGTTCTTTTTTTACTGTGAGTAGGGCCCAGATTTTGAAAAGGGGTTGCAGGAGACCATCATTCTCTTTTTCCAGGTCTGTCTGGAAATGGGGAGTGCAGGGCTTCTGCACAGTGACTGATAAATTCCTCCTCCTTCTCTTTGCAGGGGGCAGCCTTTTATGCTGCGAGTCGTGCCCGGCTGCGTTTCACCGTGAGTGTCTAAACATTGAGATGCCAGAGGGAAGCTGGTATTGTAATGATTGCAAGGCAGGCAAAAAGCCACACTACAAAGAAGTAGTCTGGGTGAAAGTTGGGCGCTACAGGTAGGTGAAGATAGAACAGACTTGTCCCCATTCCTTCTTCATGCAGTGCTCATGGTGATGGAGGTGAGGAGCTGCTCCTCTCTGCAGGGTTCATTGCAGCAGGCCTCTGGCTTTTTTGCATGCACATTGCTGGTAAAACATGAGCTTCCCTCCTCCAGTAGCCTCTTTTCTCCCCACCAGCCTTGCTGGTAAGCCCTCACACACTTTTTCCCATGTTTCCATGCAGTAGCATACTTTTAAGGTGGCTGGAAGTGGGGAATCCAGAGGTTTAATGTGCCCTCTCCTGTGTTGCAGGTGGTGGCCAGCTGAGATTTGCCATCCTCGGACAATTCCTGTCAACATTCAGAAAATGAAACATGACATTGGTGAGTTTCCTGTGCTGTTCTTTGGCTCCAAGGACTACCTGTGGACCCACCAGGCTCGTGTGTTCCCTTACATGGAAGGTGATGTCAGCAGCAAAGACAAGATGGGGAAGGGCGTGGATGGCATATACAAAAAAGGTAACTTGTCTTTATCCAGGGAAGTACATGGTCTTTCCCTCTTCATTCCTCTTTGGGAAAGTGTCATGCATGTAGCAGAGAAAAATGTCTTCTTAATAATAACGGAAGTGAAATTAAATTTGTAGAATGAGCTGCTGCATATGTGTCATCCAGCATGCTCAGAGTGTTTGTTTGACTCCCAGAGAGGGAGAAGGGTGTGCAGATCTCAAATGCTTGTCCAGGTCTGACATAATGTCTCAAAATTCAAGTGAGCTACAGTCATTACCTTGATATAAAAGTGCACTTGAGAGTTGTGGATGCAGCTGCCTGGCATCCCTGCCCAAGAGGGCAAGCAAAGATAGCCAGCAGATGGGATGCTTCATCACCCATGAGCAGGCCCTTGACTGTAATTTCTGCACTTCTCTGCTGCATTGGCCTTTTCTTCACCCTCCTCTTTTGAACCTTGTGAGCACTGGGTGGACAGTGGCTGCCCAGCTCTGTGTGAGCAGAGGGAGTTCCTCATAACAGAGCCTGTTCTCTCATTTAGCTCTTCAGGAAGCTGCTGTGAGATTTGAGGAGTTGAAAGCACAGAAAGAATTGAGACAACTTCAGGAAGACAAAAAGAATGACAAGAAACCTCCTCCCTACAAACACATCAAGGTGAGGGGAGGTGGTGGGGGGCAGGTGCAGGAGAGAAGTCTTGAGCTGTCGATGCAGGTGATTTACAGGTATACAGAAACATTTCTGATGTGGGTATCTGGCTGTTCTTGAAGGTTTCTTTGATCCTCTTTCCATCCTCAGCAAGCTGGGCTGCAGTAACAGAGGTGCTCTGATTTGCTGGAACAGATCGGATCATGTCTGTGCTGTCCATGTCAGTTGTGTGGTCTGAAGGAAGTGTCTCTCTGCCTTGAGAACTCAGGGGAGAGGGCTGGTAATGCTCAGTATGGTCAAATGCTCCGTGCTGCTGATGGCAAGGTGGACAAACCAGGTGATGCAGGACAGGAGGTGGTCAGGGTGCAGTGCAGCAGGGCTATGTGGAAGGTGGTAACCCACAGTATCTTCTATCATCTGCTATTGTTTTATATCTCTTTCTGTATCAGTTGGTGGCTGAACAGAAATACTGAAGCAGGTGTGTGTACAGGCTGCAATATCAGCACTTTTCCTCAGTTTTGGGGAACTATTCACGTTAAGGGCTGTTAATTATTATTACTATTATTATT
>VXAX01005266.1:27248-37744 GCA_013399835.1 Leptocoma aspasia | reverse complement strand
TATTTTTAATTTTATATTTTTAATTTTTTTTGAACAATTTGTTTATTGCTGCTGAGGCTCTTCCTTGAGTCTGTTTTCTTTTTTAAGTACTGTTTTTAATACCCTGAAGAACAAACTTACAGTAGCCCTATAAAATAGATTTTAAATATTAAAAGCAGTGCACTAGTAATGGTGTAGGGAATGATAATATTGTCTTTAAAATCCATTCACCAAAATGACCTTAATAAATAACATTATTACTCTGATGCTAGACTAAGAGCAATGAAATCATAAATACTTACATATTTGCTGTTTGTTGAAACAATTATTTCAAAAAATTACCATAAAAGATTTGAAATTTCTGTAAGACTTCAACAGCATATCCACTTTGTCTTTGAAGAGACACTACTTTCTCCAAATTAAGAAAAAAAAAAACATAGTGTTTGATCTCTCAATGTATCCAGATATATTGCTTCTACAATTACTGGCTGCCCAGAACTGTTCAGATCTGTTCTACCTCATTTATCCTTTGGCTAACACTTGTTTGCAGCGGCACCTGTAGCTGACCTTTCTCCAACAGCAAATACAAATCTTATATATTTGAAGGTGAATTTTTTGAGTTTAAGCTGCTGGCCTCTCCTGGCCTCCACAAAGCAGTGAGGCATCAACACAGACACCTTGGAACAACACACTGTGAGGGAGAAGAGCAATAATGGAAGACTGAGAGAGTTCCAGCTGTTCATGAACATAACTTCCTTCAGGAAGCAGCTGAGGACTTTGGAAGATGTACAAAACAGAATGTTAGTAGGTAGCTTAGATCAAGATCCAAAGTTTGTTGGTTTTATAATTTCGGAAGGCCAAGTCATATCCACGCAGATAAGTACATACATAGATAGGAATGTAGCATTCCTGCCTAAAGGCTGCCTAAAGGCTCAGGCTGACACTGCACTGAACTTTGCCATCATGAGCAACTCAGCTTGCTGGTCAAAACATCAGGACATTTGCAAAGAACACATCTGTGTGAGAGAAACATCCTTGATCGTGGAGCAAGGTACAGTTAATAAGGCATTTTTTGGTGCCGATATCCTGAGGAGAGAAGTTCAAAGAAATTTAAAAGACAAAAAATGCTTATCAGTACAGAAAAATGAACAACCTATCCAAATACCTGAAGGAAAGGCCTGTGTGTCATCAGAAGTGCTGCCTGTGTAATTTGATTTCTTTGGAGAAGGCCTTTGCTCCATAACATGACCATTATCCAGTAGCCAAAACATACAAGATTACAAGTATAACCTTCCTGCTCTTAATCTAATCTGGGTTTTTCAACCTCCTTTTAGCTTTGCAGTTGAAACATCTTCCAAGTGACTGACTCTGCAGCCTCCTACATGCTGAATGTAAACCCACCTGACAGGAGGATGGCTTTTGTGTTTGTACCTTTGGGTGGACCCCTGACAATCAGAGACACTCAGGAGCCCCCAAGGAAAGAAGTGAAAGGTATTGATTTAAAAAGCTGCCCTCGAGGAGCAGCTGGAGGTTTGCTGCATGGAGCATCCAAGAAAAATGAGGTAGAAAAGCATCCCGAGAGCAACAGCCAGAGATGAATGAGGTGGGTGGGAGCAAATGTAGAGCATTTGCTGGCTCCTACCTGCTCCCATGGTGGGAATCCTGCACCTACGCCTCAGGCTCATGTTGTACCCGCCATTCACACAAAAGCAAGGTGTGTTCTAAAGACTTGTTACAGCTTCTTTCCTTTGCACTAGAGATGTTATCTATGCCACATGCTGCCCTAATAAAGACCTTTGTTTAATGAATAATATGTAGGGGAAGATTCCATGATATAGAAGACTGGTTAGAACAGCTACAAATCCACTGAAGAGTTTCAAAGTGCTTTGTGTAACACTTTTCAAGTTCAGCTGTGTACTATTAATGGGTTTTTTTGTTTGTTTGTGTGGTTTTTTTGTGTGTGTGGTTTTTTTTGTTTGTTTGTTTGTTTTTGGGGGGGGGTTAATTTATTTTTTTTTTTGTGGGAAGTACCTATTTTCCTTTTACTGTGGTTCTTTCTCACAGTGCAAGACAGTTTGTGCCCCAAGAGGTGCCAGTGGAACAGAGATGGAGAGGCGAAAAGCCATACAAGGAAAGGTTCTCACACAGTTAATGTGACCACTTCTCCAGGCACTTACCAGTGCCCTCTACCTCTCAGGACAGAGGAAAGCATAACCCACCTCAAAATATTGCAAAATTAGAAGAAACATTTTGGGGAGGCAGGTTCTCAGTGTCTGAGGTGTACAATGCGTGATGGAGAAGATAATTAGGTGTCAACTCTTGTGCAAAGATCAAGGCCCTCAGAGCAGATCTGCAGAGACCAGGCACAGAGGATGGAAAAGCACTTTATCTTTATGGTGAACTGATGATTCAGTCCCATGATTTTCCAAAAATTTTGGTAACAGGAGACCAAAGTGTCATTTACTACTAAAAATTATTGTCAATCTTGTCCTATTGCTAATTAATTTTATAAAAATCACCAGATTGTGTGATGGAATTCCAGACTAGACCTAGCTTTTATACAAATCTGTTGACCTTTGCTTTTACAGGGAGTTCCTCAAAGACAACCTAGAAGGTGTTCAAATTTAGTCTTCCCTACACCAAAAACCTGACTTGTTGACTTTTTAGATCAGACAATGACAAGTGTCTAGGAGTCACTTGGACAGAGGAATAATTTAAGAGGTTTATAAACAAATCTCTCCCTATCCATTGTGTCCTAGAAAAGCAGACCATTGCTCTCAGGATGTCTTTTAGGGGTTTTTGGTGTGTTGCAGCTATGCACACTCAGCTCTCTAAGACATTTTCTCTTACATAAGCAGAGCTTGGAGTCTGCTCACAGCTTTGCTCAGCAGCCTTTCATTTCCCCACTGTGCTGCAAATTGCTGCTTTGCTGCTGCTTCCTCTGGTTTACTCCAGGACCCAAATATCTCTCTCCCTTGGCCAGATTCAAGTGCCCCTTAAGGGAAGGAGCATCCTTTCTTTTTTCAGAGACCTTTTTACACACCTACTCTCCTCCTACAGGGAGATAACCTACAAAGCAAGGACAATCAAATACATACTGTCTGTCACACAGAACTGTCACTCTTAGCAAATGGCAATAATATTTGTTACTCTCTGATCACCACGTGATCCAGTGACATGACTTGACTTTCCAGCCTGTGCTTGTGGGAGCTTCCAGGACCAGCACCAGGAAACTCACTTTCCAGGCTCATTAATACCCATAGGCAGGCCAGAGGGGTGTGTGCAGAGGGGATCAGCCATCAGGGCTACAGGCAGGAACAATTGATCTGCTACAGATGAAGATAAAAAGAGAGGACATCATCAGATCCTGCCACAAGCTAGACTTAATGCATCTGAAGAGGAATTTGCAGCATCCCAAACTTGGAAAAAGGGCATTTCTAAAGAAAGCCACTTGCTTTGACAGTATTTTAGGGGTTGTGGGTGTTAGATTCAGAGTGTTGAGACATTGAATTTGTCAAAAGATTGGGAAGATGCTTCAGCCAAGAAGCCCCACATATCTGTTGGGAACAGACTTCTTTTTCAGATCTGATGGAAGATATCAAAGGAGTCAACTTTAAAATGGTATCACCATATCTGCTGCCAGTAAATGTTCTGGGAGTGTGCTATAAAACCAAAACTAGACTTACTCTATTAGCTCTTATTTTCTGTCACAGTGAGCATTAGATAGGGCTGCAGAACCACACACCAGCAGAATCCTCATTTTTTCAGGAGGTTGCATAAATGTATGGCCAGTCATTGTGTGTGTGTGTGCGCTATGCATGCCAAAATAATTGTCAGCAAAAGCCTGATGACTGAAGAAGTNAACAAACTGAAGACCAAGAGAATCAGTGAGTCTCGCTCGTCCTTCATCCTCGGCAAAGAACTCACAGGAGGGAACCTCCTTCAAGGGCCCTGGAGGTAGGTTCCCAGCAGTGTGTGGGGGAAACAGCCAAAGCCGCCCACAAGAACAATCTCTTCCTTGTTCTGCTAGCAGTTCAGGATTTCAGTACTTCACATTTTTTCCAGAAAGCACCTTTATTTAACTTATGCTGTACTTGTGCATGAGAAAATAATTGTCACACAGGAATCCACATCTCAGCTATACTATGGAGATCTCTAGAGCACCACCATGATAACTACAAAGTGGGTAGAAGCTGTTCCACTTGCACAAGCATGATGTTGTCTCATGACCAGAGTAACCAGGAATTGTCTCATCTGTTGTCCCCAGGAAAAAAACCATTGTCCATAAAAAGACCTTTCTGCCCAGGAGAAAAGGTTCTTGCTTAGCCCCAGCAATTTCTCCAAGGTGCCCTTGAAGGAGCAGGAAGACACCAGAACCCATCAATGCTCCCCCAGCAGTCAAGAGTCTTTCCACACTGAGGAGGCTCCTTCTGCAGTCCATGGAGAGAGTGTGTTGCAACCACGCGTAAACCAGGCAAGGTCAGCAACATCTGAAGAGAAGCACCTGAAGCAGCCAGGCAAAAGCTACCCTGTTCCCTGGGATGGTGTTTGATGACAAACAACCACTGAAGGATAAAGTCTATGGATTCTTGCAGGAAAGGTCTTCACACTGTAGTACTACCTCCACAAAGTGAAGTAGCCATCACTTCTCAAAATTTATTTCTCCTGCACAGGCACATTAGTAACACAGGCAATAAACTCCTGGGACTACCACAGTGCTGTCACCTTCTGCCTCTGTGCTCGTTTAATCCATTTAATTGTGCCTCCTGTGGGTGTGCAGCTTTCCAGTAGGAGGGCCTGTGGCTGTATTTTTAAAGACGCAGTTAATTAACTGTCTACAAGCCCCGAGCAAGAAAACCTGTAACTAAATGAAGACCATTCATTCCAGGAAGTGGACACACCCAAAAGTGGCTGAAACCAGGGGCTTCTGAGAGTTCCACCCATCTTGCTAGCTTTTTCCCCCAAAAACCACTAAATTAATTAAGAAAGTAAGGCAAAAAGCCTCAGCAGCACACAACCTCACTGCAGAAAATTATTCCTCACTCAGCAAAAAAGGAAAGCAAGTAAAACAATGCAAGTGATTTGTATCATTCCGCTTGCTTTTCAAAGGGCTGTGTGAGCATTTTTAACTGTATCTCACTACTGCTATGGATTCTGTGAACTGTCTGGCTGAGGCACCACTCTATCCTCCCCAGCCCTGCAGAGACCCTTCACAAAATCTCATTACAATGTGTATAACTTTCATAATAAAAGAAATAGCTCATCCACAGTGGCATCACAGTTGGAACAATGAGCTGGGGGAATCCTGTGTGCAAAAGCGCTGATTCAGCTCTCACAACATCCAAATTCAGCATTTTGTAGCCGATCGCCGCAAAACATGGAGACACAAGGTGAAGTTTGTACTCTCAGAACTTCCTCGACCTACTATACTGTGAACATCAAGGTATCAGTATTAGCCCCTACAACAGGGATAACACTGGGGAAGAACAAAACACTTGAACAAAGAAAATGGCCTTGAAAAACCTTTCACTTAATCTTGCGATATATTCATTAAGTCACACAGGTACAATTAAGCACACCTCTGGGCAAGCACGTGGACCCAGAGGATTTGACTCTCAGTGAAACCAACAGTGGAGAACATAGACACCCTTTTGAGCCCATTTTCACTTCTGAAACAGTGTTAAATAGCCCCACTGTAAACAAAAGTTCTCTTTTCCTGAACTGCTTGGGCAGTGGATCACAACATGTGTTATGCAAAGGGTAGCAGATATTTAATTTTCCTCCACACAGCAGTCTTGCATATCACTCAGGGATGTTTCTGCTCCTTCATCTGGACTTTAGGTGAGCACCCTCTAATAAGCCCCTCTGCTAATGCTGTGCAGTTGTCAGGCATACATGAAAGAACTGATCAAAATCTTAGATTTCTTCTTGAGCTTTAACTGATGTTTTCCTTAATTAGAACATTCTTTTGATTTTTAATTCTTTTTTCTAAATGTCAAAGCTGGTTGCTTCAAAGGATCATTTCAGTCACCCCTGCAAGAAGAGAGAAATTTGCTTAGAAAGATTAAAGGGAGCATGAGAGAGGGAGGTGCAGACTGACAGCACAGAACAAAATATTTAATGAATGCCTGATCCTACTCCCACTACAGTGACTCTGCAGAGGAAATGGAGAGAACAAATATGATTTTTGCATCTAAGACACAATCATGACTATATGCCAGAATAGTAAAAGCAACTTTTGTGACATTCAAGAGAGATCTTTTGTGAAGTTCCTCTACTCCAATAAGGCAGATCCTGGCAGTTCCCTACTCAGGTATCATATTGCTGATACTCATTCCAGCTCAAAAGAGCTTCAGAAAAGCTAATTTGCATTCTTCATTCTCAGTTCTTTTCTTCTTTCTCACAGCAATTTAACTTAAGCAGGATAGGCTTAAAAATCACACCACCTCATTTTCTAAATACACACCACATAATATATTAAAGCTTTCAGATAGAAATTTATTGTTTGATGTATTTCTAATATTTTCATGCACTGCAGTTGCTCCAGTGGGTTTCTGTTGTAGAGCATATTGACAGAGAAATGTGTACATGCAGAAGAATTCAGAAGAATGAAATCCAGCTGCATTATTGTGCACATATAAAAAATATTAATCTTGCTTCAACTAGGCTTTATTATTCACTAGGCTTTAGTGAATATCCTTTGGCTGTTTTTAACAGCCAAAGCTGTGGACCTGATGTTTCAAACAGTCTGTAAATACAAACACACTGACTTCAGTGGGACTCTGCATTGAAATAAGAATAACTTTACACAGCACTGCACCATGCCATGCAGCCATATGCAGAAAGGAAAATTCACACCAGCTTCCTCAAGCATTCAGCTTAAGCTGCTTCCCTATTTGGAGTAATGCTTATGCTGCCTATGCAGCTAGTAAGTAACAGAGGCTGCATTTCCTAGTGGGGAGGGCATGACTCAAAAAACTGAATTTTCATGCCAAAAGCAGCCAATTTGATTAAACTTTACTAAAAACATTCAGCTAAAGTGCTGTGAAGGACTGGAAAATTTTAAGGCACTAAATAGACCCAGACAGCTCTCCATTCTTGTAAGAAAAACCCACCAATTTCAAAAAATCTCCTTAGAAAAACATGCCTGCATTGTATGACACAAGTCTAAGAACTGTGGATATTTCTAGTCTAAGTCCGGCATTTTCCAAATACACAGATTTCAGGAAAAGACAAATTCAATAGGAAAAATGAAAAGACTCAAAGATCATGGGGTTTCAACTTTCCCCCTTCCCATTTACAAGCCAGCAGTTTATCTGCCTGTGACCACATTTCAAAGAAGCCAAAAAAAGGTATAAGGATGAAATGTGTGACTTGAGGACTGGAAAGCCTGTCCTCATTCCATCACAAAAGTTAAGCACTTGAACAGACCTGTTAGTGATCTAACAATCTCCAACAGAGGAGACCTGTGATACTAAATAGATCATTGACCTAGTAGCAAATAGTTCTACAAAATGCATTGATTGGAAGTTGAAAAAGTTCGTAGCTAGACAAAAGACATCTAATTTTTTGAGGTATCACACCATTAAAGTAGTAACCAATGAGGGAACTACTACACTAGCATCACTTCCCACGTCCAGCTCTGCAGTGACCTAAACACAATCCAACCTCAGACACACAACTGTTATGTTTGGCTTAGTTACCTTTTTGGATGCATTATAGGTGTAAACATATGTGTGCAGTCATATAGGTACATACCCAAAAATGCCATGTGAAGACTACTGCTTTTCCTGGCTCTAGCCAAGAAATACATGGTCTAGATAAAAGCAATAAACCCAAAACCATCCTTGCCTCATTTCCTTGTTCTCTCTTGTTCTTTAGTTGGGACCCAGGATCTCGTATTCAAACATTTTCTTTTGATTCTTTGTTCTTCTCTTTCACCTGAGTAGTCAGGTCCTCCGGCAAGATCAGTGGCAAAAGTCTCAACCCAGGGAATTTTAATTTTGTTCAATTTATTGTCTATTGACACAAATAATTAATGATTCCTGATCATTAATTGAGGTCAATAATTTAAGGGGAAAGAGTACAAATACTAGAGACCTTTTCATCTTCCTAAGGGTGGGCATTGTAGCAATCTGAACATAAATCTATTACACATTCCACACCTTGCTCCTGTCAGCTGCTTCACTTAATGTTATAATACCTGCTGCAGATTTTGCACCTTAGCCCTGTAAAACACACAAGCAAGAACACCAGACTGATATAAACTACTCGTTAAACCTTAGCATAAAAAATACAAACTTTGTTCCAAGATTAGTGTAACTACAATGGATACAAATATGTCTGTGAGCTCAACAGGGCTTTGTCCAGGGGACGCCAAGGGGATGGTGAACACTGTTCATTTGGTAAGCATGAGCCCTTCCCCTTTTGGGGAGTAAAATGATGCACTGAGGGGTGCAGGTATCCTGGAGCTTCCTCCATGAACTGTAGCATTAACTGAGATCTCACTTTGTCCCATCACTTGCAATTCCTTAACCCTCACCTCAGATTCTTTGGGGCTTTTTCTCTTACTTCATCAAACCCTCTTCCTCTTCAGGAATCTACGAAAGGCCCTGCAAAAATAGTAGAAATGCAAAATATTTGCTTGCAAGCAAAGAAGAAGTTGAAGAGAGCAACTATGGTGTTCCATTTAATTTCTTTTCAGGCAATTCTGGGCAACAGAGGAAGACAGATTCCTAACTGGGATTCCTAACATATGTCTAATCTTTACATCTCTTTGGCCTCAGAAAGAGTTGTGTAGAATGAATAGGATAGTTTGCTGGTTTTTTTTTCCTTCTGCTAGTCTGAGGATATGTTGCTCATCACAAACAGAAAAAAAATTACATGAGAGAAGCTGCTTAGATTATTGAAGCATTAGCTGTGGATGTGAAAAAAGAGGCCTCTTACTGCCAAAAATTAGGCTACAAGACCTTAAGCCATCTGGAGCCAGGATGAAAATTCTAATGATATCACAATGAAATAATAATTTGCCATATTTACTTGCTTTTCTCTCTCTTAAAGAAGGAGACAAGTAAACAGTGAGGGCAGCGGGCTTCAGAAATAATTTTCTAACACAAATAAATAAATAAATACATAAATAAATCTTCATGCTTGAAAACTCAAATGCAACAGAAGAGAAACCAATTAAGGTATTTGTCCTAAGCCTCCCCCACAGGAAAGAAGGCAGAAACACTTCGCTGCATTTCTTTACTTGGTATGCCCATATGGCAAGTGACAGTCCTAAATCTCTGCCACACTTACTAGTTCTTTACATGTGCCAGGTTTTGCTTTTTGCTGTATTCACAGACATTCTCTGAGGCAGCTGTCTTTCAGATAGATTTGCAGATGAAAGAAACAGGATACATATTTTTAAGAGACCTACATCACTTCGTGCAGGGATCCTCCAAACTCTCCTAAGTCAACGCATTCTTCATATAAGCTGTTTATCATTAGATTACTATGCAAAAAAAACCCCAACAAACTGAGAAAAGCAAAGAAGAAATACGATCATGAATGGGAATACTGATATTGATCTGCTTGCAGAGTTGAACTGTTCATGCCTCAGGATGCAGACATGACCTGAGGATATGCCTTCTTACCTGAAGAGAGGCACGTTTGAGATAAATGAAATCTAGATAGCAATAAAAACACGGTAAGTAAATAATTACATTAGTCACTTGTTATTAATTATTTTTCCATATTCTAGTCTCCTATTCAGGGATTTAGGAGCAACTCAGCAATGTAAAACCCAGGTACAAATCTTTACATCAACACCCAGTAAAGACAAGGGCTGCAAAAGCTGCAGAAGGGATTTGGTGAGCAGTTATGAACCATAGAGCCAGTGCTCTAAACGGAATTCAGTTTGTGAAATATTTGGAAGCCAGAAGAAAAAAAAAAAAAAAAAACCAGAGCCAGGGAGGGTTACTTTGGAATGCTTTGGAATACCATGCAGTGACTATGATTGTCAACCTATTTTCAATTATAAATTCCTTAAGACATCTCATATTTCTTGTCCTATTTACAACAGAGCAGTGATCATGCTATTAGGTATCAACAATACCTAAATGATGAGCATGAAATTAAAGCAATGAGTAAAGAGTGAAAACTGGATAACAACTATAATCACAAAGAAATAAAGAATGAAATAACTGAAGCTAGGTTGTCAGGGACAACTCAAAGACAAGCATGTCTTCCATGTAAAATGCCAACATGTTTTAAAAGGGAGGAGCTTTAACACACTATGAAATTGAAATGATTAAACAGATTAAGTATTCACAGCAATATATAACGGCTGAGGAAAAGCATAGGCCTTAGTTTGGCAGGGTGAATAGGGGTGTCTTTATGCATATACAGACCAATACACGTATTCTGAAGGTTTTCGAACTGCAGTCTGTGATCCAAACCTGTATTCATTTGGCTGCCACTCTGAGCTCCAACACACCTAGAAAATACACTGAGACTGTGACTTATAATAAAAA
>VXAX01005266.1:16780-27231 GCA_013399835.1 Leptocoma aspasia | reverse complement strand
AAAAAAAAAAAAAACCTTCATTTGGGTCACAGAAATAATGGTTATAACAAATCCATATGATTGATAAAAAATTCCCATGTCATTAATTTATAAATAGAAATAGATAATTATGGGTCTAGTGCATTTCAGAAGAGTTGCATTAAAAGTAAACTGCTACATCTGTTTTATGAGTGACCTGCATGCAATAAATGCAGTTTTTTCTTTTATTTAAAAAACCCCAACTTTCTCAAAATGCCTTTTTCTTTTCAGACTAATTTTTCTGTTCATTATTGCTGACCAAGCACATTCTGAAAACTCCTATATAAAGCACAAAGGCACCCTGTCAATAGACACTCATATGTACTTGATAAATTCCACATGATTATCTAGTCTGTTATTTGCATTAATTATTGCTGATTTGCACTGGAGATTTCCAGCAGTCCAAAGTTAGAGTGCTGACGAAAGCAAAGAGATTTTATCCACTTTTCTAAAAAAAAAAAAAAAAAGAAGAAAAACGAGCAAAGAGCAAGTCTGGAAACAGGCATTCATGAATAATTCAAGTTTACTGCCTTGGCTGAAATTCAGATGATTTCTGAGTGGGCAGCCTGCCTCCATCCCACAGAATGACAATGTCATTTTCTGCAAATGCACCCCTTGACTTGCCTAGCCCTACCTAGCCCTCTCTTCCCTTTCACTGCCTTTCATACTGATCCCCTGCCTTGATCTGCCTCCTCCTTTCTTCCCAGGGGTTGCCATGCTTTGCCTTCCTTCCCTTAGACTTGCTTTGTGTTTCCTACTCCTCCCTTGCCTTCCATTACCTTGTATACCCATTCCCTGCCTTGACTTGCCTGCCCCTTTGTTGCCTGGCCTTGCTTTGCCTAGCCCTTCCTGTCCCTGCCAGGCCTACCCATCACTGCACTTACCTTCCTATGCCCAGCCTCACCTACAATTTCTGGGCCTTCTCCCACCTATCACCCTGCTTGCTTTCCTCTCACTGGTTGTGCCTTCCCTACCTCTCCCTTGACTTGACTACCCTTTGCATTGCTTTGCCTGCAAAGGCAAAAGGCAGTGTAAGGCAAGGCAAAGGGTGGTAAGCGAGGCACGGGTCGGTAGGCAACACAAAGCAAAGAAGCTGTAGACAGGGCAAGGCAAGGGAGATGTAGGCAAGGGAAGGCAAAGCAAGGGTAGCAAGGAAACGCTAGGCAATGGTACTGAAGGCAAGGTGACATCAATGACTGAGAGTCATTGATGAGGTAGCATGGGAAGGTAAATTCCAGCAAGAGATTTCTTATAGTTCCTCTCTTTGCCAAAGAACCAACTTTGGTTGTGCACATTATGTGGTTTTAGTGGGTTTCATGGCTTTTCCTAAGAGGCAGTTCCATGGGCTAGAGCTGTTGAACTGTTGCAGTGGGAAGGCAAAAGCCAAGCTGTTGAGCTTTTTGTCCTGGTACCTGTCAGAAACGGGCCAGGAGACCTTCTGCTCCTTTAAACATGCTTTTATTAAGGAGGTCAGCTCTTCGGGGGGGGGGGGCGCGGATTCCCACCGCTGCTCTCTTGTATCCAGCGCAGAGAAGACTCCAGCAGCTCAAGCCAGAGAACTAAGCCAGGATNCAGGGGTACAGAGATAAAAACATGGCGTGGGGGTGTAAACAGATTAATTACAGAGGGCAGTAGTTTAACAAGCACTAACAATAACATTAACAATTAATAAAACTTAATTAACTTATAACAACATTGTAATAATGGTAGAATTTACATTGGAACTGGGGATGTGGGTGGCACAGACCCAGAGTTTTGTTCATAACAGTACCTTTGGAGTCTGAGCAGCCCCAGGTGCTGTTCAGTTTAGATCCTCACTCCGTGAGTCTAAAGAATTATGATGAGATACATAGTGCTGGGAAGGAAAGTGCAGATGCCAGGGTCTGTGCTGCTAGGTCTTTAGGTGCCACTGAAGTTGTAAGCAGCAACAGCTTTCTCAGCTGGCACTTTTCTGAGCTCTGTTTGTGCCTGATGTTTTCAAGTTTGTAGCCAGACTACGAGAGTGAAAAGATTTCCTAGGGCAAAGCAGGTCGTGTTGCCGTTTGAGTGTGCTGCAAATAGGAATTAGTACGTGGAAGGGGAAGAGCAGCGAAATCTTTTTGTCCTGACTCCTGTGGATTGGAGAGCAGTGACATTTTCAGTTTGGCTCTGCACGTAGGGTGTTTCCGGGCTAGGCTGGGTGCGTTCCTTTCTTTTGCGAGTCGACATCGCCGTCGTGTGGTTGTGTTGATGAGTGCTGGCAGTGCCCAGGAGAAAGACAAGTGCTCTCCTGGCCTATTCGTGTGTGAGCAGTGCAGGGAAGAGCTTGCTGTGGATCCTGGCTCTTGGAGACTGGAAGAACACGATAATCCTGGATGGATGGGGCTGGGAAGGAAGATGAGTCATCTCGTCGTTGGTTCTGCAGTTTATAGGCTGCAAAAGAAAATGCAACTTCCAGCACAGCCTCCTTCTTTTAGATCCCTTTCTGTGGGAGCAGCTGCTTAACAGGTAACTCACACCTACTGAGCTGCATCCTGCTCCCTGGAGATTTGTGCTTTCCCTCAAGCTCTATGTACCATTCTACACTCTCGCACTCAGCTGATCTTGGGCCCTTTCAAAACATCCAGCAGTTGCTCGCAAAGAAAAAGTCCAACAACAAAAAGCCAGTGCTGGTGTTCATTCTCCCCTTGCAGGCTGCAAACTAAACCAAACACACTTAGTGATCCGTGCTTTTCTTCTCAACTATACTATATGGGATGATAGCATCATCCCATTCTCTCAAGCTGGCAGAGTCCACCACTTAAGCTATGTGTGTCCAGCTGAGGGCTGCAGGTCCATCAGTCATTGCAGCAGCTCCCAAATGCTTCAGAAGAGAGTGTTGGCAGCTCTCTCACGTTATCTCATCCGCAAGTCTCACACTGCATCCATCACATTAATAAAGCAGTCCACAAGCTGGAAAAATAATCCTTCAGAACAACACCAAATACATACTCTTGACCTGTGCAGCTGAGATCTGGCAAAATCCCAGCCTCCTTGTTCTCACAAATCCAATAGAAGAGTCACAGGTTCCAAACAGTTCCCAATACATAGACATGGGGACCGTAAAATCTGAGACTCCTTCAAAATTGACTGAAAAAAAGGTTTCTCCCTGTTAGATTTATGACTTGGAAAGGCATTACAAAATTCCTTTCTCTCCAATAAATTCCACATCCTCTTTTAGGTTTCTGATTGATCCATAGGGAGAATCTCTGTTGTCTAAATGCTACGCCTGAGCTCAAACGCTGTTTTCCAAACATGATGTGAAGTGGTGAGTGGAGAGTTGTGGGAAATACTCATTGAAAAACAGCCTGTAAAATTTTGCATAGATGAGATAGATAGGAAAGAAATCCACAGACTTCAGAGAACCATATAATGGTTTGGGTTAGAAAGGACCTTAAAGATCACCTCATTCCACCAGACCAGGTTGCTCAGAGTCCCATCCAACCTGGCCTTGAACACTTCCAGGGATGGGGCAGCCACAGCTTCTCTGAGCAACCTCACAGGGAAGAATTTCATCCCAATATCCAATCTAAACTTAGTCTCTGTTGGTTTGAAGCCATTCCCCTTTGTCCTGTCACTCCAGGCCCTTGTAAATAGTCTCTCTTCATTTATCCTGTAGGACATCTTCAGGTACTAGAAGGCCATAATTAGGTCACCCCAAAGTTTCTCTTCTTGAGGCTGGTCCAGCATTCCTTGCTAGCAAATGCTTGAGGAAAAGGAAGGTTTAGGTAAACATTCATTGCTCTGACAACTCTCAGCCACATTTTTGTCCCAAACCTAGTTTTTTATCAATGTGTTTAATCCTTTTGCTCATCATTTTAACTAAAGGGTTCAAGCAGAGAACATTTATTTTGTAGGGATTTAAACCAGATTCTGAGCAATGCTGGAGAATCAATATCCAGAAGGTAAAATAATGTTGCTCAGTATGGCCCTTAAAATAACTCCAACTCCAACTACAGAGTTCGTAGTCTGAGGCACAGTGGCTTGCTAACCTCCAATAAATATCTTGGGAGACTGCAGCATGTCCTAGTATTACAGAGCAACACCAAGAGGGATCTGTGTCCTAGTTTCAGCTGGGATGGAGAGAGTTTTCTTCCCAGGAGCTGCAGCAGTGCTGGGGTTTGGATTTAGAATGGGAACAACATTGATAACACATTGATGCTTTGGTTGTTGCTAGGTAGAGCTTACCCTAAATCAAGGATTTCCTGGTTTCTCATGGTCTGTCAGTGAGCAGGAGTACAAAAAACTGGGACAGATGAACCAAACTGGCCAAAGGGATATTCCATAGCAGCATATAAGCTGGGACAAGTCGCCCATGAACTGCTCAAGGATGGCCTGGGCATCACTCAGTGGGGAGTGGTGTTTATTCCTTGTTTTATTCCTTTCTTTCTCTCCTTTTCCTTAATATGATAATCATTTTTATATTTTACTTTGTTCCAGCTGTTCTTAGTTTTGCTTTTTTTTTACTTTTTCTTTTTTTTTTTATTTTTCTCACCTCACCCCACCAGATCAGCATGGGGGAAGTAAGTAACTGGTACTTAGTTGCTGTTGCCACAAGAATCTGCTGAACAGTTTTCCTAATTCTGCCTTCCTCTTGGCATTCCTGAAAGGACCAGTGTGGAAGCCTGCATGCAAACATACTGGCATTTCAGTTTTGTTTTCTCATTGAATAAAATAATAGCTGCACTTGGTGTATAATTGTGACATTTAGAATTCCCTTTGCACCAGTCTTGTGTTTCTCTCCCACGACATGGATGATGTGGAAGATCCTAGTGTATGGATTTTGAAGCCCCAGCTCTGATTTACACATTGCTCTAAGGCAGGAATTAATGCTCTTCTCTGCTGCAGCCTCTTGATGGCAACAGCGTAAGGCAACATTTCTGAAAGTGTACGAAAGACTGCATTTTCCTATGTTTTGTGTTAGGTAGAAATCCCCTCTGGCAGGTCTGGAAAAGTTTAAAAAGATCCAAAGAAACTCAAGTTTTCTATTAGTCATTAGGCCCTCTTTCCTTCTGCTCCGACCTTCCCATCACTGACACCAGTGCCTGGCTTTAACCATATATGCACTATCCCAAAGGAATTCTGACTGGCTGAGGGAATCCCAAATCCTCAGACTTCCTGGGCAGCTATGCCAGACAAGGAGCAGTGTCCAAGCCAGAACAAGCAATCATTTTGTACTGAAGTGCAGGCTCTCAGCCCATGCAGAAAGTGAACACCACTGTTAAATGCTAACACACCACTGTCCTGACAAAGGGTGTATTCAGCCAACAGAGTGCATGCAATATTATTTTGGGGCTTGATTATTGGTTCCAGTGACCTCAGTCTGAGAGGTTAAAGAGCTGCAGCAATTTCTGAACCTCCTGTACATTAGAAAGGAACTTTTATTTGACAAGTGGTCTTCACCTGACAAATCATTTTCCAGCACAGTAGGAGGTTAAATCTGTTGCCAGCTAACTCAGCTCCTACACCACTTTCCTTGTGGTTGTACAGGCACTTTCATGACTTTTTTGCTGCCTCTTTGAAGAAGAGTGTATTCATGGAAGGTGACAACTTATGGACTTCAGCTCCTGACGGGTTTTACCAGCTTATTCCTGGTGTGGCATTTGCATTTAGTTGAAAGAGTGAATTGCTATTGAACAGCACTGAACAGGAAGCATTACCAGGTTTTCCAAAGATAAATGAACACTCAGGCAAGCAAATTTTCCTTCTGTATTCCAGGGTATTGCATACAGACATATAAATTGACTTTTTTTGGCAAATCCAAAAAAGAAGCTTAACAGAAAATATAAGCTGTAAATTTTCCTTTTATGTTTTTTTTTTCCCAGAAAGACACTAAGTTCATCATTTGGTTAGGAGTTAGCACCTGAGACATTTTTATTGGCATGCCTCTAGTGACTTAGAATTTCTTTTCACGATATTTGGTTAAACTACATGCAAGGAATACTTAGTGCTCACTGAAGATAAAACAGTATTTTAAACTTATGGCCTTTTTTCTTGCTTTGCTAGCACCACTTAGGTTTTAAAATCATGGTATACTTGGTTCATTGCCAAATTGCCACAATTTCTAATCACTACTAAAGGTGGGGGTTTGGCTCCTCATCCTTCAGGCGGTTTCCAGGTGGCTGAATTTGGGTTGTGTCGTATCCAGAGATGACATACAATGTGCCCCAAACTTCTGGTTATTCACACTACCTCTTAATAGCAAAGTCAAGGGCATCACATTGGGACTGCATCTCTAATTCCTTTTATTACCAATGTTCTATACTCTCTCATACTCCTCCTGCCTTCTTCTTGGTTGGGATTCCAATCTGGTGAAACCAGTGGCATTTTTTCCTCTCCCCTAGGTCCTCCTCTATTTTCTTTCTCCCAAGCTTTTCTGCCTGCTATTCTTATCAATTGTACCTCTTCCGGAGCAAAAAGAATATCTAAAATCGAATTTAACTCTTCCCAAGTATATATACTGGGTCCCAGAAATTGATCTACCTGATTTGCTATCCCCACAGGGTCTTCAAGCAAGTGTTTAATTTCCTTCTTAAAATTTCTGACTTCCGATGATGTTAGGGGAGCATTTACAAAACCAATTCCTCCTTGTATTCCTCCCACAGGGACCTCCCTTAAAGGTAACAACTTTTCAGTCTTAGTTTGTTCTGGGATACTTTTGTTTGTCTGATACCTAGTATTATATCTGTGACCTGAGGGGGTTAACCCTGGCATCTCTTGGGTTACTGTTATGAATTCTTGAGAGGGAAGAATAGGCGGAGGAGGTGTAGGTGTTACAGAAGGGTGTGTAGACTGACTTGCAGGAGTGACAGGGTTATCAGATGGAGATGACACTGATGTAGAAGGACGGACAGTTGAAGAGGGTAATGGAACTGAGGGTGGGTGTTGATCTAAAGAATCAGGCAAAAGGGTAGGAGGTGGGAGATGGTCTAGGGGGTCCCACTTCCTTTGGGGCTCTATCTCAGTTTTATCCTTTCCTTTGGATAACCTATACACCTCTACTTGATCTCTTTTAATCTCAGCCCCCCGCCAACAAGCCGCATATTTTATTTCCTCAGTGTTATTTGGTCTCCTTAAATTAACGTGTTTATTTAATGCAATGCATAACCATTTTTCATTAGACCCATACCAAGGCCAATATATGGGTCCTTCCTGTATTTCTTCCTTTGGCCAAATTTCAATACAATATTCTATCATTTTTATCTTATCCAGTTCTTTTACATCTTCTACATTTTCCCAATTCTCTATCATCTCACCAAGGGGACTATTAGGGAGAATATCTTTAAGTTTCTTGTTCCCCTTGTTCTGAGAGTTTTTGCCTGCACACTGTCCCATTTTAGGTACTTTTAAATAAACTTAATAAGAATAGGAGAATTAACCAAATTAATATTAGGGTGTATATAAAGGAATGCGTGGGACAAAATGGCGTTCCTGCCTTGACACGAAAAACTAAATGGCACTCCCGCCACAGGACAGCTACACAGACACAAAAACGAAATGGTACTCCCACCACGAGCACTGACAGACACTCAGACTACCAAGAACACAATGTGGCTCCTTCTGAGCCTTTACACACTCTCACACAAACTGGCTATCTTTTGAACCCTCACTTATACTCCCTCAAACATACAACTCACTAACACTCAACACTCAAACACAATTCAAGGAGCAGTTTGGAGACTTTTGACTACCAGCCTCGCTCTAAGACCTCACTCCTTCAAGGTTCCCGAATGCAATAGCCCTTGATAAATCAACCACGCTGAATAAACCAGTTAAATCTGATAATAAAATTGAAATTATAACTTATAAAAAAATTCAAAACAAAAATAACACTAACAAAATGCATCCAAGTAGTCTTAGATTCTAACAAAAAACCATTTTCAACTTATTCAATAACAAAAATTCACAAAGGTCCCTAATTGGCAGGTTCTAACCACTCTTTCACCCCTAGTGAGTGAAGGGCCTCCCCCAGCCGGCGGCCTTATGCTCTCGCCAGCCTGTCACCGCGTTGAGGTGTTTCCCTCGGCTGGTTCCCGAGTCCCCGCACGTAGGACTCCCAACCTTGGTCCTACTTCCCCTCAAGTTGGTGTACCCTACTCCCTCCCCCTGCCCAGAGAGGGCGACTCACCCAATGGTGGCCAGACTATTTCTGGTCTCCGGAGAGCGCCTTTACCTAGCGGCAGTCCTTCCCTGGGGCCACTCAGCCCTGCTGCCTCGAGGGTCCTAGTTCTCCCCTTCCCAGCAGTGACCCTATTCTGGGGCCGTCCCCCTCGAGTGGTATGCCAGGGAGAACACCTTACACTTCAGGACCTGATCAGCCGGGCCCTGTACCTCACCTATCTTGGGGCTCTCACTCGAACTTCCCGTCACTGCTAGGACCCAAAATGGGTCTTTGCCCTTCTCAGCACACCTCCCGACCTCGCCGTGCGCTTTTCCCCTCAAGGGTCTTGGTACATAAGCCACCCCTATAGGGATTAGAGGGAACTAAAAAAATGGGCAACTTAAAACAGAACAAATAACCGACCAGCTGCCCTTAACATAACTTGAATCACATCCACTAACAAAAATAATGTTGGAACTTAAATACAAGCTGGTTGGATGAAATCTGAAAACCCAGCTTACAAAAACAACGGGGCACCCTGTCCAGGGTATTCCTCTACACCCCGACAACTAAAACCCTCTAACCCTATGTGTGGGCTGGGTCTCCTAGGAGCCTCCTCTCTCTAGAAGGACAGGAGTTATCCTGGGTTATATGGCAATCCGGTGAGCACCCAGTCAAACCCGATACCTGTTCAGTCCAAACTCTGGTACCAGGAGCACCACACTCACTCAATCTCCAATCACTTCCCCCTTTTCCTGGCCAGCCCCCTCGCCTGAGTCTGGAAACGCAGTACTGAGGGGTCTGCTCTCGCTTCGGGGGTCTGCTCTAATGCAGCCCCTGTCTCACTCAGTCGCAACCCTCACTCACACGTGCTCTCTCCTTCTCGCCCCCACCCCTCACAATTCTTACCCCCACCTTGGGCAGAATTTGAGGAACTCCTTCTCGAAGGGCCTTTTCCTGGTCCAAGTCACCGAGCCCTCAGTTGTTCTTGGGCATTGTCCGCAGCTCCTGTTGACACCTCCGTAGGAATCCAATTCCAGGGCAGTTGAAGTTGAAGGCCAGCTCCAGCTCCGACTGGACGCGTCTCCCCAGTCCTTTCTTCCTCGGGGGGTCGTCTCTGGGTGGGACAAATCCCGGACGAGCCCCCAGTTGTAGTAAATGGAGCCAACAACTTTTTGGAAGAAAAGTTGAACTTGGTTTATTTTAACCACTGAAGGCAGAGGCCTGAGCTACCAGGTCTCATGCAGTGAGTTAGACCCGATACACTGTATAACCTCGGTTTATACCCTCTAGTTCATTCTGGATTGGTGCATTTTACAATCCGCCTGATAATTGGCTCATATTGAGGGTTTTTGATTGGTCGCTGTGGCGGAGTGTCCCCAGCCAATCATTTTGAAATGGCATCGAATGATTGGCTGATTTTTGCACCAATCCCCACTCTTGGGGATTGGCAAATAACGTCTGTCAACCAAACTTTCCAGAAAGGTCCGTGTCAGCCTCTGGTGGGGGTTACACCCCCTCGTCCTCTGGCAGGCCCACGCTCCAGTCAATCTCGCCCCTCCACGATCCCGCACACCCAATCGCAAGAGTCCTCTGCCCACAACTCCAATCAATGAAACTCCCACTGTCCTGCAGCTATTAACACAATTCAAATCTGTTTCCCTCCCCAACAAGTACCAACAACCCTGGTATTAATAAACTAATCAATGAACTTTTCTCACAAGAACCCCCCAATATCTACTACTCTGGCCACGTCCCCAGCCAGCTGCTGGTGCTGTGGCCAGCTGCTGCCTGTGGGCTTGGGACAAGGAGAAATCTTCTGAAAGGAGTAAAACAAAGAACTTTTTGTTTTTTGCCTATTTTGGTAGCTTGTTTTTACTTGTTTTGATGGTTTGCCTAAATGTTGTAGCTTTCATTTCTATAACTTAGCTTTACTCACTTGGTTTTGCTTAAACTTTGTAACTTTCAGTCTATAGTTTTGTTTTACCACATAACCGACTTTCTTAGCTTTGTTTTAATTACTGTTTAAAGCATTGGATAGTAGAATGAAAGGAATGAGAAGGAGGTGTCTTTACAAACAAACTGTGGGCCTGATGGTAGGTAAGGCCAGATACAGCAATGTGAAAGAAGCAGTGAATAAAAAAAAGGGTCACTCACCACAGTTCTAGTTTTTCTGAGTTTAAAGTTGCTGTTTAAAAATGTATTGATCTTGTTCGAGTGTATTATCCAGGTTAATCCCCCCTTTTTTGTAACCCCCCAGTTCACCCCCTTCCCTTTTGCCAGTGCCGTGCGGGCTCCCCCGAGCTTACCCACG
>VXAX01005266.1:791-13294 GCA_013399835.1 Leptocoma aspasia | reverse complement strand
TTCTCTAAATCCAGGGATTTAGTACGGCCTTGGGTGAGTAACAGTCTGCGTCAATTAGTGGAATTCTTATGGTTCCCCTCCTTGCTTCTTTCACGTCTCAGTATCTGGCTTTATCTACCAGCAGACCTACAGTTTGTTTGTAAAGACACCTTTTTCTCATTCCTTTCACATCCAAGCCCATTCTAGGGTTCTGTGATCAAATTTTAAAATAACCCGATGTAGTCATTATATTCCACCTGTTCTAAGTCTTATGAAAGTTTAAAATACAACAATAAATTTCTCACACTTCTGCAGCTCAGATCCCTATTGCTTAAACTTGCATAATATAACATGGAAGTTTTTTTTAAAGTTAAATAGAAATAATTAAAATTATGATAAAGCAATAATTTCACTGTAACATTAAATATACTTTCCTGCACTGAGAATGATTCATCTGTTCTGTACTTTTTTTTCTTTTTAGTAGTTTGTTCTGTAACTAAATTAGACCTACAGCTTACAGCCTGTAATGCACTGTGAGGCAAATCTGGGCTGTTGAAAGCAAGATTTATATGCTTAATAATTAGATATCTCTCTTCCCTTGCTTTTATTTGGTTTAGGAGACAACTCATATTTTGGTGTCAGAGTAATTGAATCATTACTTCTATTTTAGAAAAAGCTGGTTCTTGCAAAGGAACACACTGATCATAAGGGTGGCACAATGTCTATCCAGGGGGTTATTTTTACTTGCTAATTCATGTCCCAGTGCAGCTCTGCCTTTACACCAAGGACACACCAGCAACACACGGATCCCACCTACTGCTATTTCATCTATACTTCATCACGTGTTACCTCACCTGTTCCTTCTCTTTTGGGCACCAAGAAGCCCCAGCAATACTGAAAATGCACCACGTCTCCCAGTAAAAATGAATTTGGCACATTGCTCCTACCACAGCTTGGTTTCAGCTGTGGCCAAATGAACAATGAAGTTGCCAAAAGAAAGCAGTGTGGGGATACAGGAGTGATGTGGAGCTATTCCATCAGGAAAGCTTGCTGGGACTCTAAATGTCCATATAGACCAGGTCCATATACACAGGAACAGGAGATGAAGGGAAAAAAACCACATCAGTCATATTTTTGTAACAGTAAATTCCCTCCAGTTTCTAAAGAAAGAAGAAATTTTCTCAGCTCATGTGTTATGTTTAGGTTTCATCACAACTGGCAACTACACCCCACAGAGCTACATGCTCATTCCCCCATCAGCAGGCTCAGGGAGAGAATTGGAAGAATAAAAGTGAGAAAACCTATGGGTTGAGATAAAGGCAGTTTAATGGGTAAAGCAAAAGCTGTTCCCAGAAGCAAAGCAAAACAAGGAATTAATTCACTACTTCCCATGGGCAGGCAGGTGTTCAGCCATCCCCAGGAGAGCAGAACTCCATACAAGCTGAATAACATTAATAGAAAGAAGCACTATTGTGCTGAAATTGTCTTTTAGGAGCACAAAAACTTTGGTATCACTTCTCCTAAGAGCATCAAATGTGCCTTTGAAGGGGAGAGTGTGTTAGGGAACTCCTTCATGAGGTTTTTGGAGGGAAGTAGGTGAAGAGGTGGTGCAAGATCTCACCATGGAGAGAAAAGAGAAAAAGGAATAGGGAATTTGCCATAGATGGGGTTTTTTCCTAATTTTTTTAATCTGAAAGCAATGTCAGCAGATTATATTTCTATCCCCTGGCTCGGGTGCCCTGTTATTTGCTACTGAAGCATCCTGGATTCCTTATGATCCATGCCAGCCCACTCTTACATACCTCTGTCTTGCTGCACTACAGCAGGTGTACATTTCATCTGCCCAAAATATTCAGCTACCAGAGATGTGAAGAAGACTTCTGGCAGTCAACTGTAATTTCCCCCCGATCACCAGACCTTCAAGTCTTGTTTGCAATTGCAAAATCACAAATGGTTAATTCTTGATGAATTTATGTTTGTCCATGAAAACAGAGACAGATTGGCTGAAGGTTGTCTCCTGAATCAGCCGAGCTAAAATCATCTGAACCAACAGCTCTATTTTCCTTCAGTCCTGTATGTATTCCCCTGACATGTAAATGCATGAAATGCTGATGCTACATTTTCCCTAAAGGAGAGCTTTCATAAGCATTTTTCTGATTTGGAAAAACAATGTTTTATTAGAATTAGTGTATATGCAGTGGGAATAACACCAGCATGGGGAATTTCAAGTTTGTTGGGTAGTGTTAGTTAAATGTTTGATATGTTTCCCAGGAATGTTTTCCACTTGAAATTACAATTAATTTGTGCCTGTTATTCACATCTCTGAGTGTTTGCTTTGCACAACAGCAAAACATCTGCATTGCTCTAGGCCAAACTAATACTAAAAACCAAAAGAATTGTAATTTACCCATTTATACGACTGCTGTCAATGGTTTGACAGCTGAAAAAGTTCCCTGCTTTTTAATTATCCCTGTAGTCAGTCTTGCCCAGCTGACTAATTGCTCCATAAATGACGGGTTTTCCGTGAAGGTTCACACTGCATGGAAAAGAGGGAGCACTGACTAGAGCTTGATTAGCCAAAAGGTAATAGCCAAATGTTCCCCATGGGGACAATCAAAATGAACTAAGTCAAAATGTGTCTTTTTGTTTCATCACTGATTATACGAATATACCCCGACTCTTTGTGAGTGAACATAGAAAATCTGGGGCAGAATGTCCAACAGATACTAAAAGCATATAAAACTGCTTGTGCTGCTTTGGAATGTGCAACTACTGTGGCTTCACAAACCAAATCTAAATTTAATTGAAAAATAAACCTGCTCAGAGCAATGGTCTACATTTTTGCTTAGTATCTTGATGAAGTTTTAAGTCTAGGCTTAATCTGTGGAAAAATGCTGCACTCTAAACATACCCATTACAGATGATTTGACGTATGAAATCTATAAGAATATTAGGCTATCACCATATAAAAAATAATTATAAACCATATGAAGAAGGAAAGAAATAAAAACTTTTTCCTGAATTGATGTAATTAAATTCTAGCCTTCTGTCAGAATAAAATGGAGACAGTGATTGTTCCTACTCTATTAATTCTGCATTAATTCTCGTACAAATGCTTTGGGAATATTACAAGCTGCTTTGCTGCCCATATTTCAAGAAAGTGAAAAAGTAGAAGACTGAGAAGAACAATATGGGAGTTGTTAAAGTATTACACAAACATTCTGCAGACAGTCGTGAGGAGTTTGCATTTAAATATAGTGAGGCAAAAAGGGCACAATGATTGTAGGTCTACAGATACCTCTGGGAAGGAAATGAAGTGCGAGTACCGCTTTCTTCAACCTAGCAGCGAGGCACAAGAAGATCCAGGGACCTTTTTATGAACTCAGATGGCTTCAGAAGAATAGAATTGAGGTACACACAGTAGTCCTCTTTGGAATCCTGTAGCTGCTAATATAAAAAATACAACAATTTTACTCCATCTCTTCTTTTCATTAATGACTTTAGCCTATTTAGCCTTACCTTTAGCCTACTCTTTATCAGAACTCAAACCCAGTTTTCTCAGTAAGTGTGATCATGGCCACATAGCTCTGCTGACCCAAACTGGGGAAGTTTTGGTTCTGCTGGGAGAACATCTTATTTTTGATGGCTCCAGAGGAGGTGGGTGAAAAGCTCCACATCATAAAGTATATTACAAGCCACATAAAGCAGGACTGTTCAGTGGTCATTACAAGAATTTCTCTGGTAGAGGTCCCAGATGCTTCAGTCTTGGAGAGGCAGGGCATCATCCCAGCACAGGGTGTTAAGAACACTGAGGAGGCTACAATGTAGGTGTTAAAAAATCATTAAATTCATTTACCTCTCTGGTAGGCAGCAAAGGGGTGTGAACTGTGCTGCTGAGGGAAAGAGAACACTGACCTGTTCTGTGAAGCCTCTATGAAGAGTCTGGCCTGCCAGTGAGAAAATTTAATTGATCTTTCTCCTCAAGCAGAGCCAAAATACTGACACACCTCAGGTGACACCACTAAAAATATTTCTCCTCAGAATCACAGCTTCCCAAGATGAAGTGTGAGACCATTTCTGTGACCCTGGACTAATTACTGAGTGAAATTACTGACATGGGCTTTGCAGGGCAGCAGTCTTGCTGGGGAAGCAGTAGACACACCCCACAGCCAGGTGATCATTTTGCTTTCAGCCGTTGAGGCATCACAGCCAGTTCAACACTGATGAAGGTGCCGTGTAAGCCACTCATGAATTTTTATCCCAGCACTGACCAATGGCTTGGACAAAGTGAGAACATAATTTTCCTCCACTGGGTAATTGTCTCTTTAGGAAGATATTAATAAGAATCATTCTAATAAGGTTTGTGGGACTATTCCAAAGAATTCAGTCTTATCCTTGGGAAAACCCTCAAGCCCTCTTAAAATATTAAGGTAGAGTACATGGTATGTAAAATTTAGAGAGAGTAAGGTGCCCAAGTTCTTAACTTGTCAGTTAATTCTGAAAAATAGGTTAGATAGATACACTGGTTGAATCATAGTTCCTGAGACAGAGCATCTGTAAGATATTTTTTACAAGTAAACATAATTTCCAAGTCATCCTGTCACTACAGGTGTAAAAAAGAAACATTTCTGCAAGCTTCCTTGTTGATGTACAGCCCCATATTTTGTACACAGCCCCCTGATTATTAGATTTATGATTTAATTGAAATGTATTAGTTTAGTCTATTTTCAGTATTT
The DNA here is from genome assembly GCA_013399835.1 of Leptocoma aspasia. Lineage (NCBI taxonomy): Eukaryota > Metazoa > Chordata > Aves > Passeriformes > Nectariniidae > Leptocoma > Leptocoma aspasia. The sequence continues at coordinate 8,579 of VXAX01005266.1, read as the reverse complement.
CCTGATGACACAGATAGTTAAGGTTTTAAATCCTGCCTATCATTTGAGAATTCAGAAATCCCCAGAGGAGAGAAATCTACCTCTTCTGCTATTTACAGATACAGCAAAGAAACGCAAGAACTATAAAATTAACTGTAACATTTTCTTTGCAGATTTCTGAGACAGAATAATGTAATACTTTACTAAATCCAAAATTCCCACTGTGCAGGGAGTGCAGAAGGAGTCAGGAAGACTGGAACCACAAAGGGACCCACTGGTGTAGCCACACAGGAGTGTGCAGGCTGAGAGCAGCAGATTTTGGCACCAGCAGTGGGAAAAGGGAAGATGCCACTTCCCTGTGGAACAAATTGTGAGGCAGGAAAAATGTCACTTGGCATAACTATGGCAGCTATTTATTAATTGCTCTGAGGAGCAAAAAGAGTGCCCAGACTTCATACATCTCAGCAAAACGTTGACAGTAGAAATGGTGTAGTTCTGCTGGAGAAAATCCTCTATGCCTATACCTGAATTTCAGGATGAGAGTCAGGGGACTGCCTTACTTTTCTTCAGACTTCTTTCTGAACAGCACACAATGAACCAGAAGAGATTCAAGCACCTGTGTGGGAGATTGTCTTATCACACAAGATAAAATGCATGTGTCAAGTTAGTCTGGAAATGAAACCAATTCCTCTCCATCTTAGGTCTTGAGGCAGAAAAAGAAGTGAGGAATAAGGGAGGGCACAGGCAGAGGGGGCAGAGAGAAAAGAGATGAATGTCAACACTCTAGGGAGCTGTAAAAATTTGTCCTCTTGAAAGTTGTCTCTTGGCTACAGAACAGAGCACATGGAGGTAGAGCATGTAACCAGTAATATCTATCCCTGTTTGTTAGAAACTAAAGAAGTAGGTGCTTCTCTGAACCTACCAGTCCATGGCAGGGGTAGAGATGATCTTTAAAGGTCCCTTTCCACTCAGGCCACTCCACTATTCTGTGATTCTCTTTTGCCTGTATGTTGTGCTTACCACACACATACAACATGAGGAGGACACTAGATACCTTCCTTCTCATGTAAAGCCAACAAAACAAGCCCTGGGATCCCTGACTGTCTTCAGAAGGCTCCTCAATGGCCACTGTCACATATTTAGAACCACTTTTAGGAGGGAGAGTAGAATAAATGCTTCAGAAAGCTGTTGCTGTGTAGATTCTGTTCCACAGCTCCTTTGGGAGAGATAAAATTTCAGTCTCATCAGAGTAACCTTGCAATAGCAAACAGTAACCAAAAGCAAGTTGGACCTGGGGGTAATTTTGATTTCACTCATCTATATTGAGGCTACACCAAAATAAAGGTTACACCATTGTTTTCTCCCCTTCTGCCAGCCCAACATAACCAAGGAAGAAACCACAAAGGCTTAATTGCCCTTTTAAAGAGTGAAGCCCTGCCACTCACACGCATGCATTTCAGGACGCCAGAACAAAGGCAGGTTGCTCCAATTGGCCCTTTTCTGTGCCTACCACAGTCCCATGTGAGGTGATTTTCGCTGGCGGAAGATACTGATGTTGGCAAATGCTCCCCTCAAAGCTCTGTTCACCCTGGCAAAGATCTCCGCTGCTCTGGTGTGGGAAGAGGGTGGCTGACACATCCTGAGAGCTGCAATAGGGCTTGCCAGCTTGGAACAACATCTGGACGCTGTGCACCCAGTCTGTGCTCTAAACAGCTAAAAATAAATAAATAAAAAGACCTGGCCGAGCACAACAGCCGTGTTTGGCTTCAGATCAGCAAAACTCATCCCATTTGCAACATGGGAAGGCAGTGCTTCCCTGGGAGCATGGCGGCTGCGGGGAAATCTAGCTGCAGATAACCTGGAGCTGAAGAGTGGTGGAGATATTTTATTTTTATGCTAGGAATCATTTAGCTTCATTAAAGGCAGCAACTAATTTAGGAACTGGAAGGAGGCAAATCACAATTTTGGTCACAAAATAAATCATCCCACTAGTATCCACAGCTGAACAGTCATGACATGGATGTTGTGAACAGAACAGCAGTGGACAAACCCAGCTTCTTGGCTGCCTTTGGACCAGCACTCCTATCCTGGCATTTTAACAGAAGAGAGGAAAAAAAGTTACAATATAAGCTGTGCCTGGAGTAGGTTAAAAGAGGAAAAAAATAGTAAACCAAAAATTAAACAGTGGTATCTACATAAAAGATAAGCTGCAAAGTGTCAAACTAAAGGTAAAGACAGATCATCTTGGCTGCACAGCAGTGCAGCCAAGACTGCATTGACTTTAAGAGAGAAAATGAATGCAGAGAGTTTTCAGCTTTTCTTTTACTTCCTTAATAGTTTGTTTAAATCAAGGAAAAGAATTCACTAATTCACTTATATATGCTATACATGGATTTTCCCCTGATCTTCTCATGGGAATAGAACATTCTGCTATATGTTTGACTGTTCCGTGAAAAATATTTCAGAGGAACTCAAATTTATGTGTTGTTTTCAAGCCAGTCACTAGGAAACAATTCCTGGCACAAGAGCTTCTCTGTCTGAGCCAGTCCCAAGCTGCAGTTCCTGTCCTGTCCTGTCCTAGAGCAGGATGTTTAAAAGCTGCTAAAGTCTCTTGTTTTCTCACATGGGTAAGGCAGGGAGATGCCGATAAGCTCTGATTGACTCACTTCAAACTGAGTGAATCCAGGTGCTGTTCTTGGCTGTCTGGTGGAGAAGAGCAGGAAGCACGGAAGGATCTCTCCACCTTCTCTCTAATTTCCCTGGAGCTGCCAATGGGCTGATGTGCACAGAGGCAAGGAGGCTCTGAGTCTGCTGCAGAGCACCCAGGTCTCAGCAAGGCATCTTTCTGCATTTTGTCAGCTCTAACTCTGCTATTGAGAGACCTGCCAAATTTGGGGTGACCTAATTGTGGCCTTCCAGGTAGGCCTGGAGAGAGCCTACCAGAAAGATGGAGAGAGACTAGTTCCAGGGTCTGGAGTGACAGGAAAAGGGGAATGCCTTCAAAATTAGACTGGTTTTAGACTGAATATTAGGAGGAAATTCTTCCTTGTGATAATGGTGAGTACTGGCAGAGGTTGCCCAGAGAAGTTGTGGATACCTCATCCCTGGAACTGTTCAAGGCCAGGCTGGATGGGGCTCTGAGCAACCTGGTTTGGTGGAAGGTGCCCCTGCTTATGTCAGGGGGGTGGAACAAGACAATCTTTTCGGTCCCTTCCAACCCAACCCATTCTATGATTTTGTGATCCTATGCAATACCACAGACCATAGTATCATGTGTTTTTTGATTTGAGGTAGAAGATATAAAGAGATGTTCTTCATCTTCTATAAAGAGAAAGCCTGTTGTAGGCACACAGTTTGTGGTAATTGGGAGTGGGGCTGTGGCCAAGCCTCATCCCCAATAGGCTACAGCAGTGTCAGACAGGTGTCTAGTATTGAAGGTGATGAGACATGGAATGCTAAGGTGTACTGACCAATTACAAAAGGGCACACAGGTGAAACAGGTATAAGGGTATCATCATCAAGGGTATAAGAGGCGGCACCAGAGAACAGTGCAGGGGAGAGTGAGAGAAAATGAGCAAGGAAAAGCAGAAGCTTACAACACTCCTTGGTGCTGCCAGTGGTTCCACCGTCCCTTTGCTGCCCCTCTGCTATAAAAGCCCACAAACCATGAGAAGCCCATGCCTGGGATGTCTGGGTTTCCACCTGTGCAAATCCTGAGTCAGCCCCCATGGCTGATAATTGTGGTCCTCCACATCTTATCATGGGGATGTCAAAAGTCAGTCTTAGAAACTAAAAATAAGAAAACTCCAACCAATCTTCTCCTCCTACACAACCCAACCTTCTTCCTCCCTCACAGACCCCAAACTATTTCACCTCATTTTATAAATGGCCATGTTCCCATGTCCAGATCCAGAAGACTATGAGAGCTTTGCAGATGCTTTTGGTTCACTTTTGTCTACCATAGCTACTGACAAGTTTCTTCAGATTTGCAAAGCTAGAGGTATTATTCATTTCCAAATCCTTCTTTCAACAGATAGACTCAGAGACTACACCTATACCAATAAATTATGCCCAGTGATTCCCTTGAGCCAGTCTTGCCCACATCCATAATTAATATAAACTTTTGTCCAAAACAAGAGCCTGGCACACAAAGTGTTTTTGGGAATGGTCCCTGGATTATCCTAACTTCTAAACTGTGCCTGGAAAACATTTGGGAGACCCCCAGCTGACAAAGTCATGAGAGCCATGCTGACAGCTTCCCTGTGCAAGTGGTTGTGTTTCTGTGCCTGGGACCCAGCCCAGGCACTGAGGGGTTTACTGGAAGGTATACAGCCATAAAGTCTCTGGCAGTGGCAAATCGTGGATCATAACTCATCCTCATTTCTCCAGCATGGGAATCCACAGAGGACAACCCAAAACACCAGGAGTTACAGTACACTCAGACCCATCTCCTCCTGCTGAAGTGAATGCTCTTACTGCTGCCATCAGGTCATTACGAGACACAAAACAGCCTCACAAGTGATTAACAAAAAGCTTTGTGCATGGCCTCTGAGCGCTATACAAACTCCCCCCTACCAGTATTCAGATGTCCGCCAGCGTCAATAGCTGTGAATGATGGTTCCATTAAACACTTCCATGGGATTAGCCCTGTGTTTGCTGGTCTACCCATCTCCTGCAGAATGGGAGAGCTCTGCAAGGGATATTTACTTCTTTCAGGAAATCAAAATAAGAAGTCATCTCCAGAGCCAGCTGTATTTTTAGTAAGTTTGCAAGGATCAATCTTTGCAAGTTTAAGAGCCTGTTCAAAAGCAGCTCTGTTCTTAAAAATTGCAAAGCAGACAACTGCTGAAAACCAGGACCCAGAAATGCCCCAGGCTGAATCTGGGGACTTTTCTAGAATTTAGCTAAACTACCACTGGTTACATTTGAAAATTCAGACCATAATCTTTGGTTGTCATAACAAAAAGTCAAGATTAGGTATTCAGCATTTAGATTTTCACATCTGAAAAAGGAGATATTGAGAGAGTGTCAGTAACTTCCAGCTCTAAACTCTCCTAAGGATTTCTATTTCAGATGTGCTTCTCCAATGCTGCTCAGGTAGCATTTGAGTACAATTTAATCTTCCTCTGAAAGTCTGTCTTTGAATGAGTTAATATATATTAACCCTTTATGAACAATGATCCAAGTCTGACAGGAATTTTAAAGGCTTGGAAGGGTGTTGATAATTCCCAACAATTTAAACAGAAAAGCATACTACTAGCAAGACTTTTCAATGTTTATTTCTGGGCAGTTTTATTTCTGCTCTTCTCAAGTCAAACTGAAACAGAGTTTCTAATACCTTCTCCTTGAGATTTTTAGTGAACTGAGCTTGAACTCATCTTACATTTTTATTAATCCTGTGTAATTTTTCTGGAAATCCTGCTATTCTTCTCTTTAAATTCAGATCATCTGCCCGCAAGTTTCTTTAACAGAAGTTATAAATGTGGTCATGATAAAGCCAAATTAATAATCAATCAAGCCAATTTTTAATAAAGAGAAAAATAATTTTTATTTTCATGACCGAGATTTCGGCCGCGATAGCCACGATCAAAAAATGGGAAAGCACCGAGCCCGGGAGTTGGTGCAGGGAACACAGACTCAAGCCCCTCTCGCTTTGAGTCCTGCCTGTTTGCCCCCGTGGTCTTCGACCAAGCAGGTTAAATACAGTTTATTTTGCCGTAGGCAGAAAGTCTATTCATTTTTAGTTGGTGGTTCAAATGCAAAAGTCGATCCTTTCAGAATCCAGGACTGGACAAAAGGGTCTGGAGTAACGGAGATCATCCCGGGCGTCTTCTCCTGGACAGTGATGAAATTGTGAATGCTCTTCTCCGGTCCGTGATGAATATGGAGGAGTTTGGCTTTTCGGACTCCCGATTAAGATGAAGAAATCTGATTGGTATCTTACCTCATCCCAGGGTCAGTGATGGGCGTTAATGTCCCCCTTGTCACTGGGGCCGGTGTTAATGGTCTCCAGGTGCCCAGAGTTACCTCATCCAGAGATATTCATCTTGGATTTCGCGAGGATGTATCTGTACATCAGGAGAGAAGAGGACCCATCCTCCCAGGAGTTTCAGTCTTTTATTTTGTTAATGTGATACTTTTCCGTGGTCGGCCAGCTGCAGCCGTTGGAATTTTTCTGGGACTGCCTGGTGCTTGCAGGATTAGGTTTCTTACGCTTTATTTAAAAACATACATTACTTTCTTATAACAATTTATTAAACATAACAGATTAATCACCAGCCTGAATTACCTCATATTTATAACACACAGAATTGAACTTTCCCCCTTACACATCCATCTGAAAAGTCTAGTTCATATTCTATTTTATTAATTGCATGGCAAAAGGCTTATGAACTATTGAAAATGGATTAAAACATTAACACATTCCTTGTAATCACATTATATCTTGAGACAGACTTCAACAATCATTTCTTAATGAGAAGCAGAAGGAAAGAGAAAATATTTTCTGGCAAGTTATGAAATAGTAAATGCACTGCTCTGTAATCAAACTGGAAAAAGAGGAAACTATTCCTCCATGTGTAGTTGGTCCTATATTAGTCCATTATTAAGCAAAAACATATGCACACATCCACATATAGCAGGCAGGTTTGAGAAGATATTTTTTAAAAGAGGATAAAAAGAAAACAAAAAGAAGAAAAGAATCAGGGATTAAAGATCTTGCCTGAATTGTTTCCATCCTGGCAGAGCACTGCTGATGCAATGTCCAAGGCTCTTGCTCTGTGGAATGGACCAGTGACACAAAACTGTCCAAGCAAGCCCCATTGTTATGAATAAAATTTGGGCCAGGAGACACAACTCCCTTTGGATGGCCTTTATTAAGTGACAGCTCTTTATTGGGAATGGGGGGTGCCGCCGCCGCCGGAGTCCATTGGCAAGGAGGAGGTGCAGCCCTGCCATGACTGACAGGTCTGGAGGTCCCGCCCTCACGGGTACTCCTCAGGGACCTGTATTGGCTCTGTCGTCTAGGGGTGGTCTGTCTGTCGGTGTTACTCTGTATTCATGGTGAGGGTTGGGACCTGGCTCCAGCTGGTGTCCTTTGCTTCCCCAGGCTCCTGCTGTCCTGTAGGTGTCATTTGCGGCTGGTTTTGATGATTATTTGCAGTTTTAAATCAGTAAAAATCGGCCGGGCAGCTTGCTAATTAACATACAGTGGCACAAAGCCCCATGGGAGGGTCAGTCCTCTCCCCCACCTCGTGGGGATTGCGCAATCGAGGGAGGCAGCGCCGGGAGCCGGTCTGGAATCCTGGGGTCAGCTGTGACAGGCTCGGGGGTTCCAGCACATGAGCCTGTGGCAGGGGAATCTCAGTGCAGTGGGTGAGTCCTCCGGGGTGCAGGGGTGGTTCTTGGGGTGCAGGGGTGGTTCCCCAGTCACAGGAGTGATGGGGGGGGGATTCCTACACGGACGATTGCGCAAGGCGGCGGGGGAGCTCTGACCCCCAGCATGGGAAAGGGGAGGTACGGAGGGTACAAAGGGTAAAAACACAGTATAAGGGGGGCAAACAGGGGTACAGAGAATGTTAATTTAACAATTCATAATAAAGTTCTGTGGGAAAGCCTCTTTCCATGTGGAGGGTGCTCTGACTACAAAAGGTAGTGGCGGGCCTCCCCTCCTCGGCATGGCAGGGGAAGCTCTAACATAGTAAACATAACATAGTCTAACATAGTCTAACATAAGTAAAAACATAGTGTGGGGGTGTAAACAGATTAATTACAGAGGGCAGTAGTTTAACAAACACTAACAATAACATT
>VXAX01005265.1:123937-140186 GCA_013399835.1 Leptocoma aspasia | reverse complement strand
TTAAATCACCCTGGCCCTCACCAGGAAACAACCCCCCCTGCCAACAGCAGAGGCTGAGTGGCTGCAGCCAACATGAGGATGGAGGAGAAGGGAGAACCCAGCATACCTGAGACACCTTTCTGACCACGTCGCTGCCCACCAGGAAGCCCTGCGCGTAGGAGCGCGCTGCGATGAAGGCTCGCGTCGCCTTCACCTTCAGGTCCCTGGGCACCTCCCCGAAGGGTCTGTGCTGCTCGGCATGTTTGACCATGCAGTCCAGGTACTCGTCCGTGATGTGGTACTGGGGGTTCAGCAGCTTGAAGAGCCTCTCCAGCAGCCGTGTCCAGAACTCATTGAGGGCCTCTTCCAAGTTGATGTTGGAGCTGCGGTAGTAGCGGCGCAGCTCGCTGTACAAGTCCTTGAACACCTTCACGTTTTGAGTGTACAATTCTCCGTACATGCTTGGAAAGGCATCATAAAGGGCCTTTTCTGACTTGTTCAACAAATCCTGGAAATAACCTGAAAGATGAGAAAAAGGAGAGGTGATGCATCAGCTGGACAAGAATCCAACAGGCAACAACTGAATATCCTGAGAAAAGAGAAGGGCCCTAACAGAGCTTTTCCTCCGACCAACATTGCCCAGACTCTCAGGTCTGAGCCTTAGCCATGAAGATGGAAGGAGGAACCCTCCCCACACCCCTTCATGCTGCTCTGGGCCTCTCCAGCCCTTCTGGCAGCCTCACCTGGAAGCAAAGCTGGGTCTCTTTTCTGAATCCGCAAGGTGTCACAGTGTCACTCCTAAGTTTTCTTCACAGCTGGCATTGCTTACACATACCCTAAGCTGCCACATGTCATTTCCAAAGCCCTGGTGAGATCAAGCAGGGCTGCCAGCAGGGTGCCGACCCTGGTTGTGGCAGGCAGGCTGGCTCTGGGCACAGCCAGAGTCCAGGTGCAGTGTCAAGAACAGGCACATCTTCCTGGGGATTCCAAGGCAGGGCTGTACCCAACTGCTTTTTAACCGAGGCCAGCGTTATCTGGGCCTCTCATCCCATTTGCTTACTTGGGTGTGCATCCAGCTTTTGTTCCACCATAAATAACAGAGTGGTTTTACACCCGTGGTTCAGTGCTCCCGGATGTGACAGAAATGCTACACAAAGCAGGGTAAGAATGACAGATTTGACTCCCCCCTTACCAGCATCTTTAGATATTTCCATCATCTCAACTGCCAGCTACCTTCAGGCTGAGACTGCACAGTAGGGAACTCATAGCAGGATTGGCCTGATCCAATTAATAGATTTACATAAGCAACTTTAATCATCATTGAAGTCAGTGAGAGGAAAAATAACTTAAATAATAATTTTAATGTCAATTACACTTGTACTTTTAGGGTCTTTTTGAAGCAAACCTGATTAAACTTTTCTTTAAATCTAAATTACTATTTTTTTTTGTGATGCATGACAAGCTCTAGTTGGAAAGAAACTGTTATTCAATTAAAATCAAATAGCATGTATTTAGGTACATAAATTACCTTTACGGTGCTAGACATGTAAGAAAAGAAAGAGAAGCTCCTGAAAAATGCATACTGCATGTACAAAGCTTTATTAAACAAAGTATTTTTTGAGGGAATGGTGCTGACTACAATTAAAGATCTCTAAAATTATAGAACTAGTAAAGCTCAGATCCATAAATCTTGCTTATATTCACTGACTGAGAAGGGCCATACAAGCTTTCCTATATTAATAATCTCTCACTGGTTTCTCATATTTTAATGAAGCTAAAACTTAACAAGTGAATTGACCAAGTGAAAAGAACCCTCAGCATCTGCACCACAGGTTGCTAATACTGAAAATTCCTGTGCTGTTTTAACAAAGCAACATTGAGCATTAACAGCCTGGCCTTCTCCAGCCACTATCATGTGCTGCTTAATAGATTAAAATTTATTATAAGAGATTTTTGTTTTTAAAAGATTGTGAGCAAACTAGGTCTTAGCAGAAGTCTGGTTTAATTACTTATGCAGAAAGTAAAAATCCGTTATCTGGGATGTTGAATAAAAACTAGTTTTCAAATGTACTTTGGGAAGAAATTTATTCTTACTCAACACATGACTGGGTTGGAAGTTCATATCTCCAGCCATTTTTACTGGGATCCTTCCATCTCTCAAATGACTGATCATGCACCTTCCCTGCTAAAACTTGATTTCTCCCTACAGACACCAGGTATCAGGGCATCAAAGTCACCTATGACCTTGCAATGGGGAGTTCTCAATAAGGAAAAAAGACAAAAACTGATCCCATCAGATTAACAAAAAGAGATGCTGCACTCATCTGCAACAGAAACAAAATACAAAGTTTCTCTAATGCTGCTGAGGTATCTAAAAGCTGTTCCCCACCTTAATGTATCACTCCAAACAGCGCTGGTTGCCCATTCAGAAGTTAATTACACTGAGCTCAAACTCTCTTCCTTGTATAATCAGTGTTCTTTTCTGTGTGACAGGAGACACGAACTGAACAATTTGCTCAGCAATCGAGGTACGACATGCAGCTTTGCACTCACCATCAGGAGGAAGAAAACACCAACAAACACAGCCCAATTTGTCAATTCAAGACAAAATTACTTTCTTTGTTTTGCTACAAGAGAAACAAGATATATATCTGCCTGTCAAAAAATTGGAGACTGCTCTCAAAAAAGTCACAGCTAATTAAGGGCTGATGAACTGTTACTTCTCACCCAAGTGAGGGAACACTGATTACAGCCAATTCATTTGTGGCTGGCTCCCACAAAGTTCTTCTGGATTTCACACACTGAGGGGAAAAAATCTACACTAGCCAGGCAAAATTATTTAACAATTAAGTCTACACGTGTGTATGATGAATGGCTGATGTGGCAGGGAATTTAAATGCCCATATTGCAGCATCAGAAGGTACCACAAAGTGAGGTTTGTCAAGAGGGATGCCAACTTCCCTGTTCCTCAGCACAGTGTCAGCTGAGATCTCCCAGTAACACTGCATCTTCTCATTAGCACTCCCTGCCTGCTAATGCCCAACCTTTTAATGACTTCAGACACGTGTCATAGATTAAGGACATGCAGGGCCTTGGGATAAGACAACTTCCTGAACCACAGTTCAGGCTCCTGCCATTCTACTTGATTTCAGGTAGAAGGAATTATTTATTTGAGGGGGAGCAGCCCATTATCTGTAGCCATGGTGGGTGGGAGACCCTCAGGTAACGGGGTGCTCCAAGTCTCCAAAAATGCAGCTGTCCCACTGTTGCTATCAGGAGTTACCACTAACAGGGCCAGCAGGTCCCTTTGGATGTGTCAGCTCCCACTTGGTCACCACTGCTGGGTCTGCCCTGGCTCCCAGAGCGCGACTGGAGTGTTCAGCCAAGGCAGGGCATGAGCACATGGAGCAGCTTCACCCAGGTCACACACTGGACACAGCCCCGAGCCCCTGAGCTCTGCTGCCACCACGTTCTCTGTGCCAGCAGCAGGCTCAAGCCATGAACTGCACTCAGGCACTGTGGCACAGGGCTTTGTCACCTTGTGAATGGCAGGGATGGAGGGAAAGGGCTCAGCTGCACTCAGGCACTGTGGCACAGGGCTTTGTCACCTTGTGAATGGCAGGGATGGAGGGAAAGGGCTCAGCTGCACTCAGGCACTGTGGCACAGGGCTTTGTCACCTTGTGAATGGCAGGGATGGAGGGAAAGGGCTCACAAGGAGCCAGTGCTGCAGCTATAAAGCCCTTCTGGCTCCAGAAAGCATCACTGCCCTCCCATCCCTGGGGGCAGCAACACAGCTGAGGTGGCTCTGCAGAGGGTCCTTCCCTCTGAAAGGATGCATTTGCCTCCACTCTGAGGCACAAGAAAGCAGCTACAGATTCTCTGGACCTGTGCTGAAAAACCCATGGCTGTTCTTGGCTTCTGAGAGCCCCAGGAATTTGACAGTACTAGCCAGAGACACCTCCCTGTGAGTCACCTGCTAAATCCATGGCTGGCCTTCCCCTCTTTCAAAAAGTTTTCTTCAGGAGCCATTGACAGGTGAGTCCTTCCTCCCCACTGCCAGCTGAGGGACACAACACTGCCAAGCCCAGCAGGTGGCTTTCAACACCAGTTCTTCAGACAAATCAAACTCAATTTTCCCTGGGCCAATGCAAGGCACAGCTTCTCAACCAAGGTCACTCCTACATGAAACATCACCTTTCACACCCTTCTGCTGCAAAGTATTCAAAAGAAAAATAAAATGAAATGGAAGTCTGTTGTATTACTATTATTATAGCTTCTCACTTCCAGGCTCAGCAACAAGACAATTGGCTTTGCTCAAAGGAAATTTGCCTTTTGTCAGAGGCCAGGTCTGAAGAACTCTGCCTCAAATGCAAAAACACCAGAAAGTTATGAGTAAAGAAATGAAAGGTTTTTAACAACCAAAACAATTCTGCCACCTTGGCTGTGCTTTCTCTTGCTGTTGTAGTGACAAAAACTTACTTCTCAGAGAATTAAATTTTCCATCAGAATCTATAACCTTTGCATTCAAGAGAGATTGCAAATCCCCACCCATTTCCTTGCTTCACAGCTTCCCAGTGTTCGCAGCTCATATTTTCACAGTTTCCACATTTTCACAACTCTGGATTCAAATTGGGAAGCTGTGAACAGCGTGGCAGGGACTGGCAGTTTCTCTCTGAAGATAGAAAGTTTTGAGTTTCTCCTTCCTCAGCCCCCCAGCACCGAACACTTTATCCAAGCTCTCTGCTACCATTTGATCACTCAACATCTGGAACACACTGGGGTTTCTTAAACTAATACAATTATGGAATGGGAATGGATGTAGGAGAGAATGAGATCACTGAAGGAAGAACACCCAAATGCTCTTTAGGCAGGTGGCAGAGCTGGCTTCCTTCAAGCCCCATCAAATTTGAGAGGCATGCTAGAGGAAATAGGAGAAGTGGAGAAAGGTGACTGAATTACAATTTTAAGCAGAAAGCTGCAGCACAAAATGTCTTACACACAATAGGGAAGAGTTGAGACTGAAGGAACACCAATGGTGTTGTGAAAATGCTGCAAAAGTTTGGCAGCAATGGGTGAAATTAAAACCCTCCTGGTCAGACAGCTTTGCCTGGTGAGCTCTGTTTGTGGTCTGAGGGCCTTGCCATGAACTGCCAGGACAGATGGAGGTGGGGCAATGATATGAGGAGGAGGAAGTATCAGATCCTCAGTTTTGAGGATCAATTTCTCAGTTTTGAGCAAGCACATGAGCTTGTGGTGGAATTCACTCAGGGCCAGAGCCATGGAGCTCTGGAGAAAGGCTGGACAAATATGCCATGAACAAAGTGCTGTGTGTCAGGACTGGCCTGAGAACAGGAGAGAAAATGTAGCTGCTTCTGTGATGTCCTGAACCCCAGCCAAAGCAGGGAAAGAAACAGGATGGAGAGGTCTGCTACAGCAGAGCTCAGACCCTGTTGGTCTGAGGAAGAGTCTTTTCCTGGGCTGAGCTCCCATTTAATACCCTGGTGCACTTCCCAACACCAGTTTGCTTCTCCAGTTGGTTCTAATGCTGTTCTTGGAGTTAACCTACTATTAGGAGGGACTAATTCAGCAACTGGTTTAAGGCATTAAAATCCAAATCTAATGCATTAATGCCTATTTTATTCACTTCAGCAAGTACAATGACACTTTATTTATAAAATTGTTATTACTAATTTAAGTACTACCCGTGGCTGTGCTGAAGAGCTGATATCAATCCAAGAGCAGTGATATACTCTGGTTCATACCTTGGCTGTGTCCTTCCACAGGAAATAACCACAGTGAGACTGAGTGACTGAGGCTCCATGTGCAGATAGCCCTGGATGCAGCAATCCTGGTGCCATTTTCCTGGGGGGTCACCTCTCTCCTCACAGCTTCACACTCCTGTAAAACTGCTCCTCTGGGGCTGTTTCCTCAGTCCTGAGCCACCTTGGAGAACACAGTCCCTCTCTGCTGTCTTCTGGATCACTCCCATGTACATCCCTCCCAACGCCCCAGTTTGGTGGCTGTGACCAAAGAGGCATCAGGATAAACCAAGACTCAGATTGCAAAAAAAAGCCCAAACAAATGGAGATAAAATCAGCTTTTCCCTAGAAGCCAAAGGAAGAGCAGTGTGAATGAATGTGCTAAGACAAAAGGATTATGATGCTTTTAGGTAATACAGCTTCAGAACTTTTAGGATTTGTTCCAAAGAGCCACTTGACTGATATTTCCTCTGCACACTGTGTCCTGGGAGTGTGTGCTGAGAACTGTGTGGGAACACAGAACTGAAGAGATGCTGTGGGTCAATGACAAAAAGTGCCAGCTCTGCCATGCAAGATCAATTTTGTACTCTCCTAAACCTGCTCAGTGCCCAGCACAAAAGCACTTCAAGATTTTGACCTCAGTCCTGCTGGAAGGTTGGTCCAGGGCACCTCCTCTGATAGGAGGATTTCTTTTCTCAATTTCTGGTCAAAGTTCATTCTTCATCCACTTGGTCTTTGCCAATATGGTCCTGTAGTTTCAATTGTTGGTTTTTTTTCCTGGAGTTCACTCTTTGAGACATTTACACACCAAGTCTCACACTTTCGCAGCATCCATGCTGCCTTCCTACACAAATAAAAGTACTTTCCCCTCTTTACACCTGACAGGCTCTCCAGTTCTCTGGATCACTCCACTAGCTCTTTTCCTCACCTCTTCTGCTTGGCATTAACTCTTCTTAGGTGTGGGTGGTCAGAAGCACAAAGAACAACTCCTCTCCTTCACTGGCAATAACACTGTGAATACTGCAAGGACTGCACTTGCCTTTTTTAGGAATGCATCACATTAGCATTTCACAGACTTTCTGCCACCAACTGGTACATCCCTAATTGTCCCCCTTGCTATTTCCAACCAATTAATCCCCAGGTGTACGCCTAATTCTGAAATATTGAATTTCACCTTATTTCTATTATTTTTGTTGTCATGGTTATCCACTATCCTCTTCAATAGTGACAACTTTTCCCAGCACTAATGCCACCAATTAATCTCATGACTGCATTTCCTATCATTTGTGCCAGTTTTTAATGGGGCTGTTAACCAGGATGGGGTCTAGGCCTGCCTTGAGAACCATGACTGGGACCTCCCTCCAGGCCAGGAGCTCATCTTTCAACACAGTGTATTGCTGCTTCCCCCTTAGCTAGTTCACCTGATAATTCCTTTACTAATTTCCATCTCCTTCAGCTTTAATTAACTACTCAAGGCACAGATGCAAATGTCTTTGAAGTCTCCTGGGATGGATTAGTTGATAGAACAGACACACCACGAGCAACAGGGAAAGCAGGACTTGGATATAGGATTTGACTGAATCTCTACAATCTCTTACTCAAGCTGCCTTTGGGCAAGAGCAAAAGTTGGCCTTCCTTAAACTGGCTTAGACTGGGACACACAGCAGACAGCTTGCTTCTTGTGGTAGGGAAAAAGAGAGCTTTCTGGGAAAACAAAAACCTTTTCCTGCAAAAGAGAGATGCTGTTGCATGAAAATGCTGTTTGGAACAGGGCTCTCCTAGTGAGGAGAGCAGCTTCTGCCCAGGAGGAAACACCTCCAGTCACTCCAAAGAAACTACTTTTTCTGCCAGGACTTGGATAACATTTTCATTTCATTATGTTGAATGGCAGAGAGATATAATTATTTGCAGCTATTTCTTCTTCTGCATATTGCCTATCCTCTGTTTCTACAATTTTCCAAGACAGGTTGCCTTTATCTAAGTCAAGCAGGATTGGATCCAGCTATCAAAATAAGGGAGTGGAGGATGCTCCCTGGCAGGGAAACTCCCCAAAGGAAAGAGCTGGCCCTTTCTCCAGGAACAGTGGGAAGCTGAATATTCTGCTTGTCCTCCTGATAAGCGCTAGGGCCCAACAGGGTGTCACTCAAGGTGACAGCAACAAGCCTGGGTGTCACAAGCACAGCCACAGAGACCCTCTCCAGCCCCAGCAGCAGCTCTCTCCAAACCATGGCTGGTGAAGAAACCACTTTAGGCTTTGCTGATCCCAACATGCTCAGTATTTCCATCCTGATGACCCTTGGAAACAGCTCTGTGCAAACCTTAAGACACCCCTGAAGTCAGGTTCAACAAATCTTCAGAGACAGGAGTCACTTGGGGCTGGGGGTAAAGAACACAAAATGATCTGTAGGAGTGGCAGGACATAGAAGCAAAGGCTGTGCACAGACTGCAGCATTAACAGGAGTCAGCATCTTCTCCTTGGAGCACCTGAGCCTGCTCCAGCATTCCCTCCTGCCTGGCAGTGTGAGAGTGAGAGCTGGAGCAAGTGGCCTGCACCTGCCTGGAGAGGAATCCCAGGCACCACACAGACCCTGGGATATAAAATGCCACAACACATTCTGCCAGTTGCTTGGTAGGTCCTTGATTGTTTAGGCTTGGAATTTCCATGTTGGGAACTTGGGAACCAGGGCAGGTGTGGGGCAAGGGTGGCTCCGAGCTGCTCTGGGCTCTGGGGGTGCACTGGTGCTCCAGGGGTAGGATGATGGAGCAGGAGGTGTCACTGAGGTGTGCCCATTTTGGGTGGCACTGAGCAGGTCAGCAGGGCTGCACTGGTGCTCCCAGGCACGAGTTCAGTGTGTGAGAACCAAAGACAAGCTGCACCTAGGCTAGACTGTTCACAGGGGTTTTTCAACCATCTAATTCCAACCCTGCTCCCTGTACCTCTCCAGCCTGCCTGGCAGAGAATGGAGAGCTGTGCTGCTGTGAGGAAATCTCCTGTAGACTGAAAGCCCTTGTAGAGGGGATTTGCTCTGTTTGCATCCAGGGTGGGATAAGCAAATACAAGAGATGTGAATCTGAAGATTATTTTACCCACGTGTTTTCCTGGGACCTGAGCTGGTGAGGGATTTTAATCAAGGCACCTTCTAAATATACCTGTGCTACAACCAGAGACTTGCAGCAAATTATGAACTGCAAATATTGCCTCAGCAGGCTCTTATCAAACAGATTTCAGAGCCACCTCTCTGTTAGATAAGGACTGGGGAGATGTGTGGGTGGGATTCACAACACAGGAGTCAAGTCTGACCTGGCAGCCCAGTCTTCACTTGAGGAAGGGCAGGCACCTCCCTCTTTAACATGAGCTGAGCTCTTCTTTACAGCCACTCCTCTCCCTCTGGACTGTAGTAGGAGTTGGGATAACTGAGCCAGAGCAAGCTGAACTTTTGGATAAATGAAATTTTGTGAGATAAATTTAGCTCTCATTTTTTCCTCCAAGAAAGCCTGCATTTAAAGGCAAACCAATAAGCACCACAGCTATCGCTGACAGGAACATAAAGGCAGTAAAATTAATTGCTAATACTGCCTGTTCCTTTCCAGGTTTATTCAGTAAGACCCGAAGGGCTCCATTTCTCCAAGGGTAAAATAAACTCAGAGGTTTAACAATACTGAGGGCTGCTGGCAGTTTTAAAAGGTGTGATATACACCCTGGATACAGCACACACCTCTAGAGCAAAGGTATTTTCCAGTCCTGAAAGAGGTGTTCCTTTACTCCAGCTGAGCACTGGAGCTGGTGATGAGCTGCAGAGACATGGCAGGAATGAGACAAGCAGTGGATCTGCCCAGGAAGGCTGTCACTTTCCCAGGAACACCATCCCAGCCAGCCTCACTGAGGCTGAGTTTGATTTTCTGCCCCTTTCAGCAAGCTCCAGAGAGCTGCACCTTAACCTGCACAACACCTCAGGGTGCTTCCCTTGCTCCCATCTGCACTGCTCGAGGCTGAAAAGAATGAAGCCTTTATACATTTAAATACACATATTTCAACTTCTTCCTTACCTTATAAAATATACCATTAACCAATTTGTCACTCAGTCAGGCTCTTCGCAGTATTATTTTGATTGAGAAAAATATCAGTGAATTATTACTTCTTTAGAATGAAGTGTATTTGTTTCTTCAAAAAAAGCAGAGGAAACAAGCCCATGTCTTTGTGTCTATTTTTGACACTTTCTGCATTCACAGAGGGGCTTAAGCATCCCCATTACATTTTACAGATCAGAACTCCTTGTTTGAGTTTTGCAAAAGCTGTGGCAGTGAGACAGAGCTGGCTTTTTATCTTCTTCATTAGTGTTGCCCTCTGCTCCGAATGGCCTCTAGACAAACTATTTATTGCTGGGTTAATTAGATCATTTGGATCTATGCTTGCCACCGCATTTTTGCAGTCTAGAGTATCTAAGACACATGGTCCTTGAATCTCTAAGAATCTTGAGTATGTGACATGTAGGCTTTCCCAAAGGAAAAAGGAGGACAGGAACTACTGGCTGTGGGGATAATATTCCAGCCAGGATAAGTTCCCCTGTTATTATTGCAGGAGTTCATCTAAGTCTGTATAAAGCCCTTAATCTCTAGAGCTCTGTCCTTCAGTGCCTTCAGAAAATAACTTGCCTCTTTGTAAAAATATTTTGCTCCCATGGAAGCAGTATGAAAAGGAGAAATAGGTAGAGATGGCTGTAGACAGCTAATGTTGAGATGAAACCTGAAGAATGCAGCATGGGTGTGCCTCTGACAGCTGGGAGGGGACAGAATGCACACATACACAATAACATGCACATCTGTTATTGGAATCATAAATTAGTCTCAATTGCTATTTTAAAATAGATGAAATGTGGATATCTTATATACAGCTCCTCTAAAATAATATTAATACATTTCAGTGCATTTTTAGAAATTTGGAACAGTCAGAAAGATGTGGGTAACAAAGCACCCCCTCAATGCATGGGGATTTTCCTAGGGATAACCACACGATACTTCTTTCCCCAGGTGCCTGCTTCAAAAGAAGCAAATTTTAGCAATTGCTGAGGAAAAGAAACTCATGTTCCCTGGCAGATATTACAATAGTAAATTCAGTAGCAAATTTTAGTTTTTGCCCCATCTGATGGCACTTGCTCTGTTAAACACCTCTAACTTCACCTTGTCCAAATATAAAAATCTAGATAAAGATCCTAGCACCATTTAACTACTTCTGTTTTAAAATACAAAGTCACTTAAAAAGCAGTCCTAAAGGGAGATTTAAGCTTAGCTTATCCAACCCTTTCCTTCAAAGTGTTTGTTGGGTTTTTTTAAAGGTTGCTAGGCATATACTGGCTATAACCAGACTGGGATAAAACCACTGGATTCTCTGAGTTTGGGAGCTTTGCTTGGCTGCAGCCCACCTGAAACCCCCAGGTAGTCTGGCTGCAGCCAAGGAGAGGTGGCTGAGAACTCAGTGAGTGTTAGATCACAGAAAAGCACCTAAGTAGAAACACTTCCTTCTAAATGGATGGGTGCAGACGTGGCACCAGACCAGTCCTAGCTCAAGTGTCCTGTCCCTTGACTTGGTGTTGAAAGCCTCATGAAGAAAACTAGAATGAGTTAAACACTGAGATACCACAACCTACAGACACTTAAGTTGTAGCTGTACATCTACTGAATTACTACTGGTTGATTTTGCCTAATTTCATTGAGGTAGAAAAAATACCTTGTACTTAGACCTTTTACAATTATGTCTGAATATATTTTCTAACACACATAAACATATTTTTTTTTAGTTTGTGGACTACACTCGTTATATATTTCTGGTTTGATTTATTACTTGTTATATTTGATTTATTACTTGTAATATCACAGTATTATCATGACTGTGACCAGCATGGAAAATCTGCCACAAAATCTATTTGCTTTGGGATATTGGCAGTCACCTCCACACTGCCAATGGACATTTAAAACTAATCTGAACCTCATCTGGAGGAAATACAATTTTGAAGGCTTGGGAAAGGATCTGTGAAAAGTTGAGCAATGCCTTGTCTGCTGTCCTCACTAATTCCATTCTGAGGTGTAACACATAACACATGTATTTGAAATTTGTATCAATCGAGCATAAATCACTTTCAAATCTGCAAGCATGACAAACCCTTAAAAGACAACCTGCCTTGTGCCTCTCAGGACTGTCAGCTGGACACATCAGTGACAGAGGACATCTGCATCCACCCCTGGCTGACACCCCACTTAAGGAACAGAGATCAAAAATGCACCTTAAAAGAAAATATTAGCTGGGAACCGGAATGCTTAACTGCACTCTGGCTGCAGCTGCACTTAGGAAAAAACAGAGAGGAAACTACACGTGCTCCTCTTTTTAAAAATTCATTTACAACAACTAAAAAAAGGCTTTGGTTACCCTGAGATGCTGGCACGCTCCTCCTGACTGAGTTGGGGTTTCTGCTGCTTTTTGAAGCATCTCTGGCCCTGGTCCAAATTTGAACCATGGGAGAAATGGATACTTGTTAAAAGCATGTGCTTGATTCACTTAACCAACATAAAACTTTCCTTTTTTTTTCCTGTCAGATTTTTATCCAAAGTACATTGCACCAGTGAATTGAACATGAGTAATAAATTCTGATCTCCTTAAAATGTCCTCCCATGAATATAGATTAAAATCTTCATTAAACACGTTGATAAATTAATGAATTTATAGGGAGTCACAGAGAGGCTGACAAGCAGCTGTCATTCACCTCTTCCTCTAACCACAAATGTTTGAAGCCAATCAAAATAATCTCAGATCCTGCAGAAGATTTAGAACAGACAAAAGGAAATACTATTTTAAACAGCCAAGATATGGAAAACCTGACTTCTGTTACAAAATGTCCTGGATGCTGAGGACTAAAATAAATGCAGAAGATGATGAAATCAGGAAAAAAGCAAGTCCATTGGGTGGACATGAACAAAGCCAACAAGACATCCAGGGTAGCAGAGGAACCACAGAACATTCATGGGGCAGAAGGCACACAGGATACCTTTGGAACTTTCTCTGTAAGCCAGGGTGCACTTCACTAATTGCCATTACGCTAATTGGCCCAGGATACTCTCAAGATCAAGGCAAAAATCAGAGTGAATTTTGTTCTCTGGGAAAAGAAGACTCAAAGCACAGATCCACCAGACCCAGCCCAGAGCCACTGCTGGGTCCTGCTTGGCCCACCAGGGATGGGCCACCTGCACCTCCTACAGCCAGCACCTGGGGCTTGGCCAAGCTCCTCCTTCCAGCACTGCCCCCCAGCCAGAACCAGAACCAGAACCAGAACCAGAACCAGAACCAGAACCAGAACCAGAACCCTCTTCCTGATGCAAATATCCTCCCTGTGACCTTGTTGTGCCTCAGTGCATCTCCAGAGATCTTCCATAACCCAGAAGCTCAGTGATTAACTTAATTAGGACAGTAATTATGTAGCTCCTTAATGAAAAGCTGTGTGCTGCACCACTGTTTGCTGATGTACAGAAGTGCTTTCTGGACTGGAGCTCACACTGGGTGAAGCAGATCATGGCATAGCCCAGCTCAGTAACAGCTTGTCCAGGTGACACAGGTCCAGCTTTTTCTTTACAAACACACCAGTGAGTGAGACCTGAACCTCTCCTCTGCTTGTAAGTGAATCCATGGAAACCTAAAAAGTTACCTTATACTACCACTGAAACAACAATTATAAGAAATTATAATATAATTTAATTATATTATAATTTATTATATTTTATTTTATTTAATTATAATTATTTAATATATATATGTTTATATAATATATTATATTATTTAATTATAATTATTGCAGCTTAGTGTCAGCCCTGGGCAGAGGCAATAGGTAACAGGACAGCCTGAGCAGTGCCCTCAGTAAGGCTCTCTGGTAAGGAGAGCCCATCCTATATTGACTTTTCCATGCCTGTTGTGGTGCTGGGTAATTCGACAATTTGCCTTTAATTCCCTTAGGATGCTCCATCTGGGCTCAGATCAATGGCCCACCCAGCTGTTTCAGCTGAACTCTGATTTAACTTGCTGAATGTAAAACAGTCATATAAATTCCTGGTGTGCTCAGGAGAAAATACTAGTGGTGAGGTGGTGGATATTCCCCAGAGAATGTCCTCTGGGTAAGCCAATCTGTGTTTGGAGGAACCAATTTTGGGTTGTGCGAGCTTTTCAAAAGGACATAAGCACAATTCTGTGCAGTTTAAATAGCAGAAAGCAAACTGAATGACCTTTCCCAATGTTTAGGGGAGCAGAAGAGCACTCCCAGCCCTAAAACCCATGGATGTGGAAGCAGCTGACTGGAGGAGCACCAGACCTTGACTGGGCATGTTCTCACAGTGCCTTTTCCAAAACCCCATTTACACCATGGAACTGCTGCACAGAACCAACAATTTATGGAGCTGATTTCCTTCTCTTTTAATTCTCATTTCAGCTACATGCTTGGCAACTTTGTGTTTACGCTGCTCTAATCTCTTTGAAGAGACAAAAAGTAGCTCAATGGTTCATTAGCAAATTGAAGGGTAATCTCACTTCCTTCCAAGCTCCCTCTGACACGCTGCAGGGCTCACAGCATTGCATTCTGCACACAGAAAAGGACAAGAACTACAAGGAAGGGGTGGCATTCGTGTGCCAATATCAGTGAGGCGATGATCTATGAGGAGACCCTCCCCTACCCCCATTTCACACTGCAGATAGCCAAACCTTCAGCCTTCAAAGCTGTTGACACTGTTGCCTTGATCCTTAGCTGTTATCATTTTCCTACACAACCAACAGAGGAGTTGCTCTGCACGATCCATCTGCCCAGGCCTTCCTTCAGCACCACATGGAAGTTCTGCCAGTCATCCAGAGATGTTTCCTTTCACTCACTCATATGCTCTTGCTTATATCACACAAATGGAGGCCTCAAGCTTGGGTATCCACTCAATTAATTAAATTAACATACTATTCTCGTGGCACCCTTCTTCCCTGCCCTGGGGAAGGAAACCCCTGGCATTTGGGAGCTTACTCCTGCTCCAATTCCTCTCATCAGTGTCCTGCAGTGATACAAACCACTGCTGCTTTGTGGGAAGCAGGGAAGAAGTCCTTGCAGGTCTTTGCAGCTGCTGAGCTGGTGACAGAGGTGCTGATGCTCCTTGGTGAGGCTTTTTGTGGGCAGTCTCACGTAGCTGGCAGTGTGTAATGTGTCTGTAACACCTCTGAAACGAGCCCATAAGTGCATGTGGAAATCTCTGCAAGTGGACTGAATAAGTTAAAAGAAAGGGGAAAAAAAGAGTAGAGTTTTATATCTGTGCTAGTCCATCCTCTAGGTGGGGCTGAATCCACCCTCTAGGGTGGATTCAAAGCAGGACTATCAAATCCTCTAGGGTGGATTCAAAGCAGGACTATCAAAGAGGCTGAATGAGATGAGTATTAACAAACTCCTACCAGTCTCGGGAAACGAGGGTGTGCAGGCCAGGGAGAAGAGAGACACCCTCAGCGTGCTGTCCTGAGTGCTGGAATCCAGGGCNAGTTATTGGTAGAAAAGTAAAAACAAGATAGGTGTTAGAAAGTAATTGGACTGATTAGCTTTAAAAGTCCTTGGTTTTGGGTGTTTGCTCTCCATTTTCACCACTTTATGTCTTGTTTCTCGTAAGTCTGGTGTGCAGAAGGCATGCTAAACTTAAGATAAGAGAAAAATAAACAACAGCCTGAAGACCAAGAAACAGAGAGTCCTGCTCGTTTTTCGTCCTTGCCAAGAACTCNCTTGGCCCACCAGGGATGGGCCACCTGCACCTCCTACAGCCAGCACCTGGGGCTTGGCCAAGCTCCTCCTTCCAGCACTGCCCCCCAGCCAGAACCAGAACCAGAACCAGAACCCTCTTCCTGATGCAAATATCCTCCCTGTGACCTTGTTGTGCCTCAGTGCATCTCCAGAGATCTTCCATAACCCAGAAGCTCAGTGATTAACTTAATTAGGACAGTAATTATGTAGCTCCTTAATGAAAAGCTGTGTGCTGCACCACTGTTTGCTGATGTACAGAAGTGCTTTCTGGACTGGAGCTCACACTGGGTGAAGCAGATCATGGCATAGCCCAGCTCAGTAACAGCTTGTCCAGGTGACACAGGTCCAGCTTTTTCTTTACAAACACACCAGTGAGTGAGACCTGAACCTCTCCTCTGCTTGTAAGTGAATCCATGGAAACCTAAAAAGTTACCTTATACTACCACTGAAACAACAATTATAAGAAATTATAATATAATTTAATTATATTATAATTTATTATATTTTATTTTATTTAATTATAATTATTTAATATATATATGTTTATATAATATATTATATTATTTAATTATAATTATTGCAGCTTAGTGTCAGCCCTGGGCAGAGGCAATAGGTAACAGGACAGCCTGAGCAGTGCCCTCAGTAAGGCTCTCTGGTAAGGAGAGCCCATCCTATATTGACTTTTCCATGCCTGTTGTGGTGCTGGGTAATTCGAC
>VXAX01005265.1:89206-122842 GCA_013399835.1 Leptocoma aspasia | reverse complement strand
GAAGAATTTAGGGTTTTAGGATTTTAATATGAGAGTGAATAGGGGACAAGATGGAGGATTTTGGGTGTTGTCTCATCTCCTTCTTGCTCTTCTTCTGCTCCATTTTCTGTAGTGTTGGTGGCACAAAGTCATTGGTCAGAGAAAGTAGTAGCATAGGTGCTATGTGAATAGATTAGTTGGAGTTATTGGTAGAAAAGTAAAAACAAGATAGGTGTTAGAAAGTAATTGGACTGATTAGCTTTAAAAGTCCTTGGTTTTGGGTGTTTGCTCTCCATTTTCACCACTTTATGTCTTGTTTCTCGTAAGTCTGGTGTGCAGAAGGCATGCTAAACTTAAGATAAGAGAAAAATAAACAACAGCCTGAAGACCAAGAAACAGAGAGTCCTGCTCGTTTTTCGTCCTTGCCAAGAACTCACAAGGGAACCACCTCCAAAGGGCCCAGCTGGCAGGTTCCCAGCCGTGTGGGGACCACCAAAAAACCCCACACTGAGTCATAAAATCACAGAACGGTTTGGGTTAAAGGGACCTGAAAGATCATCTAGTTACAACCCACCTGCCATGGATAGGGATGCCACCCATCAGAGACCAGGTCACTCAGGACCCCACCCAACCTGGCCTTGAACACTTCCAGGGATGGGGCATCCACAGCTTCTCTGGGCAACCTGTGCCAGGGCCTCAGCACCCTGTGGGCAAAGAACTTCTCCATGGGAAAGGCCCAGAGAGCCTTTGCCTCACTGACTCCTGGGACAGATATGCAGGGGACAACCACTACAAACACACTGAGTTCAGGAACAGCTTCAGTGGGATCCTGCACCTTCTCTGACATGGAAGTTAATTGTGCATGAAATACCAAGCTGGGCAACCACAGATTTCATTAGTTCTAGTGCTCACAGAACCACTTGGACAATATGTTAAAAAATAATAGAAAAGCTGGTCATAAAATATCAGCAGAACGGTGCTGCACATCCAGAAGGTAAAACGAGTTCTGAACAAGAAGCCAAACAGCTGCAACTTATTTATAAGAGATCTATCGAATAAACGACCCTACTGTACCCATGGAAACTACTGTATCAATTCATCCTCAACAAATGAGAAAGCAAAAGCTGTTTCCTTAAAGAACTGCCTTAGAATGAACTAATCTGTTCATTCTAATATTAAAGCAGAACATATTCATGCTGATTTTTTTAAAAAAAGTATACAGCACTACTTTCTCAAGTCTAACAGCCACCCTTCTGGGCAGGACCTGTTGCACTCTCCTGACACTTTCCAGGGGAAAGCATGTGAATGCAAGTGGCTGGGAACAAAAGTCACCTGCATTTGCCTGTGAATAGAATGCACAGTTTCTCTGCTGAGGGAATGTGAAGCTTCTCTGCGCCTCAGTATGGGGCAATTGTTCTCTGATGGCTCCTTGACCACAACACCAACAACACAAATCCCGGTGATTCAGCCTGAAGGTGGGAGAGAAAAATGGGGGTCAGTTCTAAGCAGAGCAAGCCATGCCCTTCCTCACTGCTCCTCTGCCTCTGGATACAAGGGCTGTGTGACAGAAACTGGGATGGGACCACTCAGAGAACACACACTATCAATGGTGGAGCGTGCACTTTGGAACTAACTTTAGTTGTGCTACTGAAAACTTGAACTAAGTCTAATTACTGGTTTAGCCCTTGGCATTTCTATCACTTGGTCTGATCTAACAGCACTCCTTTTTCTAATTCCCTTAAATAGGCTGTTCTAAAGGTTTACTCAGGCTGACACTTGGACCATGATGCTAAAGTACTGTTATAAAAAGAAAACTACTCAGTGTTCATTAGCAGGGTGACAACCAGCTGCAAGATAAGTGTAGCTTGAAGCACGGGACTCATGCCTCTGTACTAATTTTATCTGAAGCTCCTGAGGACACCAAGGCACGGGCAGTGCTAGCAGAGGAGGGAGAGTGGCTCCTTGGGGCAGCCAGGAGGGCAGAATCCTGCACAGATCCCACACAAGTGCCCCGCCCGCCTGGGAGTTCCACCTGCACAACCACAGCCACTGTCATAAGTTTTGTGGAACTTTCTCCCCAAAACGTTCTTCTTCTTCCTTTTCCCCTCATCTTTTTCCTTTTCCTAGTGAGGCTCTGATGTATCTGAAAGGCTTCTGCAGTCTGGTTTTAAACCCAGTTAGCTCTATCAGATTTATCTTTGTCTCTCTGTGCCGCGTGGCTTGAATGGCTTTCTGAAATATCACTGTGGCAGACATTGGGGATAACAATACTGATTTTGGTCTTCAACCAGCTGTTTTCTCAAACACAATCCATGTCTTTTTTTCTCTCTCCATAACAAGAATAGTTAGTTTATATTTGAACTTTTCCATCTTTGAGAACATGTTTACCACTGCCTCCTTGAGGGACTGGATCTCATTTATTTGGACTTTATTAATGACCTCTGTTCTGCTCTCTCTGTGAAGAGAGGCCCTTTATGTTGATGTGACACTATAAAAATCCATAATCATAAAGTTAAAAATAAACCCCTTGCTAGAATAAGATCAGCTGAATATACTTTATTTCTTTATATTTGGGTCTGCCTTGTATTTTCATGTTTGACTTCAATTAAATTACTTTTCTTCAGCAATTCAGAGACCTTTCAGTAACTATGTGCCACTGAATATAAAAATCACATATTTATTGCACAGATATGAGTGCACACCAACCCAGGGTGTCTCACTTCAAAGGTCTTATTCCAACACAAACCTGCTTTTTATTGCCCCAATGAGAGGAAAAACCAACCAGTACCATCTGAACATCCCCCTCGCTGCAGGGGTGAGGGATCAGAGCTCTCTGCACGTTTTCTGACTTTTTCTATAGCACCCACTGATCCTGAGGAAGTGTTTGGTAGGTAAGAGGAAGGGATGAAGAACATCCCTTAATAGTAGAATTCTTCACCCAGAGTATTTATTACAATCTTGAGTCATCTGCCACAGTGGAGAGTTTGCTTCGCTGATAATTTCACACTACATAAAAATCGAATCTGTGATAATTTAGGTAGGCTATCAAGTGCTGCTGATCTCAACCATAAACAAAGCAAAACCAGTAATTGCTTTTACTGAAAAATTATGTGTGTTTTAGGGTTTTAACAGTGGGCTATCCCAGGGGAAGGAGAAGAAGATTGGAAAGCGGTGGTTTCAACAAACATGAAATTGCACAAAAAGTAGCAAAAATTAGATGACACTGAATTTCCACACATAAAAGCAAATAAAAATGCTGTAATATTGGCTTCTTCAATTTAATCCAGTCAGCTTTGAGATTTCCATTTGTTTTGATATGAAAAATATCAATTCGTCACAATACTGAATTTTGCAATTACTTCATTGTGCTACCATTAGTAAGAAAAAGCTATTGATTTAAGCACCGCACGCATAAACACGGTTTTCAAACCAAAATTCCTATTTTTCTTAAAGCTTTTGCTATTAATTATTAGAATTCACCAGCACAATAGCAGAAACCCCCAAGCACAGAGGGTTAAATCTCACAGCCCTTGCTGGCAGTGCCCATGGGTGAACACCACATTTGCAGCCCTATTTCCTGTGAGTGAGGAAAAAATAATGATTTTATGGCAACAAAAGCTTTCCCCTCCTGTGGCTCACAAGCTGCATGGCAGCTCCTGGCTGCCTGCAGTCAGAAGTGTTGCAAAATTTAATATTAAGGCTCAGGCACTTTGCAACTTCAGGAGTTACTCTATAGCTGAGGTCAGGAAGGCATGCAGAAGGCCCCAGCTAAACTTCTTGGAATCAAAAACCTTAAATCTTTTCAGAATTTAAAATATGAAACTTCTCTCCCTATACTGCCAGAGTTTTATTCCCTCCTATTTGCTGTTTCACAGTCTCACAATTGAGTGCCAGTAATTTGTAAAAGAATTTCAGGGTTATCACATAGGATTTCTACTTCTACATTTAAAATATTCCATAAACTGCAAAAGGCAGGCCTGGGGCTTGATGATGCAAAAAACGTTCCCACTAAAATTACCAGAGTGCTAGACTTGGCAATAGATTGACAGGCTGAGCATCCTGGAGGCAAGGAGCAGGGAGGCTGTGACTCCTCCATGCGTCTCCAGGGCTGCAGAGCCACCACCCCACTCATGGGGGGCTCACCTTGAGCCCCACAGCACTTCAGACTACAAAGCACCCATTATCCTCGCCTGGTGCTTTCTTAAATTGACACAGATGCTATTTCCTATTATAAATAATTTGTTCCACAAATAGACATTTTCAGGAACAACATCTGCGCCTGTGCTTAATTTGCAGCATGCTGATTGTCTCACAGGAGTCAATGGGAGAGGTCACACAAGTTAAACGAGTTCTGAGAACTGAACTTTGTGGGTTTGGGGTCTTTGTTTGAATTTTTCTTCTGTTTTGCCTTTGCCTGTCATGGGTTTTGTGCTTCTTCAGTGTCACGACTCCCATGGAGTGTGGGAGTTATTTAGGGGTGATATTGGAAACACCAGCCCATGTATTTCAGCCATTGGTTTAACATGAAACATTAAACATCTTCTAAATCATTTCAGACCGATTTGGAAGTGATTTTTTGAAAGGCAATTTTTAGGAGCATTGACTTTAACTGTCCCATGCTGCTGGTCCTGATCTCCACATGCTCATTGGGATTAATCCTGCTGAGCCCCAGGCAGTGCTGAACCTCCTCCAGGCAAACATCCATTCCCCTGCTTTTAGAGGGGCTGTGTGTGCTGAGGCTTTGTACACCCAACCTCAGCACTACACAGAAAAGGTTTCTGGTGACAAGCATGAAAGGTGAGAGGTCCCCACTGTCCCAAGGGTACGTTGCTGCTTGCACACAGTAACTAGTAGATACCAAACTGCCCCCAGGAAAATTTGTGTATTTGTAAGATCAGGGAATTTTACAAATAATTCCTTCCTCCTCTTCCAATTTTCTGCACACCTATAATCTATAATTTCATGTCCTGTATACACCTGATAGATTGCAGCCCTGTTGATATGCTGCAATAACAAATAAATGGTTGTTATTAATGGGACTATAAAACACATGCTCAACCCCTGTGGAGCTAATCATAATGCTTTACATGCTACCTGCAACACTGCCACTGCCAGTGCAGTGGAACATGGCATTCCCTGTTCTACCCAGCCAAAAAACCATGGAGGTATGGTTGCTCCAGCCATCCAGCAGTGGCTGCCCCTCCAGGAATGAACAAAAGGAGACTTCTTGCAGTACCACAGCTGTATATGAGAGAGAATCCTGACAGAAAAATGAATGTATTCAGGTCGTTATCTCTGGTTAATTTACTGCCATGGCTATATGGAAAACTGAATGCTAATTGAGCTGGTATTTCTGGGCTTTCATTTCTCTTATCTCCATGAAGGATCAGGCAGTAGGTTTTCCCACCCCACCAAGGGATGACAGTGCAGCAGAGCTCCATCATTTAGCCCATCCACAATTTGCAGTTCCTCTGATACAAACCCAGCAGCTTGGCATGGAGCTGCAGGCTGCCAGAGCCCAGCAACCATCAGCTGAGGTGGTTAATAATTTCTTCTTCTTGCTGTGAAACTCTTCCAGGCATTCCTTCAGCACTACCTTCCTTGCACTGAGGCTTAGCTCAGGCAGCTCTCTTGGGACCTCAAAAACCAGCAGGGTTGTTATTTTTATGTGTGTTTAACAAATGAGTGAGACAGACTCCAAAGGCCTGTTAACTAGCGGGATTTTTTTTTTTTTTAATTAAAAAACTTCCAAAACACCAGATTCTCCTGCTGCCAGTTCTGGTGATGTGGTTAAATGAAGTCCTTGTTCTGCTCAGAGTGGGCAAATGGAATGGGTGGTGCAAACAGAGGCACCAGCTCAGTGACACTCTTCAGGGATGGAAGGACAGGGGTGCTGTCCTGAGCACGCACTTTGTTCCAGGTTTGTCCTGCTCCTGCTAAGAGGAAAGTGGATCACATCTCCCCAGGATATCTCCCCCTTTCTTCTGCCCTGTGCTAATCAGAAGACAGATGAAAAGAGAACCATTAAGGTTGGAAAAGACCTTCAAGATCATTGAGTCCAAAATAACTGAATGAGATGAAGGAGACCAGGCAATCCTGGTCTCCTCTGCAACACTGCAGGACACAGTAATTCCCTTTTTCTGTGTGAGCTGGTGCAAAATGTCAGTGTGCTGGTGCTTGTCCTTCTGCAAGGCCACAGCTGTGTGGTGACACCTGTGCTGCCTGATCAGCACCCAAGGCACGGTTTGCAGGGGATGAAATACCAGGAGCACTTGGGAGGAGGGTGCTGGGTGTGGGTAGTTGGGGAAGGGCCTGAGCTGATAATGAGAAACAAAAACACTCACTTCAAACTTTCTCTCACCAAAAATCAGGCCATAATAAGCACTTGTCAGCAGAAGAGGAAAAAGTGTTTCAACACCAGCTTTCAGGAGAGTGGGAAGAGAGCAGAGCAGCAGCAGCAGATGTGTCATCTCATTGTTTCTCGCAGGCTCTCTGCCCCACAGTTAGGGATTTTGCCAAATCTCCCTTCCAGGATGAAATTTCCCACATCAGGGGCTGCTCTCCTGAGCTTTAATGTGTATTCACTGCTGAAAGAAAAGAATGTATCTACTGCTAAATTTGTTGCTGACTTCTGGCAGGGCTCAGCTAGGTTCTCGTGGCCTGAAAACACGCTGAATTAATTTGGGCTGAGCAAATATAGACAGTAAAACATACTTGTAACACAAGAGCTTATTCTGTATTATTTTACATAATAGAAAACTCTCTTCCCCTTGAAGACACCTCCCTTCCCCCGGGGAGGTCTTTCAAACAGCCCAAAGCACGGGAACTGTCCAGGTCAAACACAGGCTCTTTAATCCCATCAGAAATACATAAACACAGGCTTGCCCATCACATAATCCAGCCTCCTCCACCCAGCAGCATGAGGTGAGCGGCTTTTATCAGTGCCAGACTCATTATCTTTTCTCCAGAGGGAGAAGGCACCAGTCCAGCCAGTGTCTCCTGAAATGAAAAGACTGTGAAAATGCAGGATGGACCTGCTTGGGCTGACAGCAGAAGAGTGAGCAGAAAAATATGAGACAGAAATTTATAAACTAAGGGAAGAAGTTGCCAAGACCACGAGGAGTCTTTTCTGCTGCACCAGGCAGCTCTGATGGGCTCACCTGTCTGGAAACACCACACCGAGCACAGGGTTGTATTGTCACAGAAAGAAAGAGCAAACTGCAATTAAAACGATTTACAGAAAGGGTTAACCAGCATCACTCAGCCTGAGCAGCACATTCCTCTGGCAGTAATCTCTTCTATTTTTAAGAGATTAAAAACTAAGAGCAGCAGCATCTGGCCTCTAATTTGCAGAAATAACAAATCAAATGCCCCAAAATTGGTAATTTGGTAGATTAAATTATCAAAGCCTGCGCTTTTGGTGTCCACATCTGATAGTGCTTTGATCTTGTTTATATCTCAGAAATTGTTTCATGGACTAACTTTGTTGATTATCTTCAAACTGGGACAGGTTTTATTCCATCAGCAACTCAGTTGCCTTCTGAGCAGCAGCCCGCTCTCTAAAGTGCAAATTAAGAACCAGGGAAGAGAAGAAAGGATGGAGCTGTTTGAAGGAGCTGCTGGATGTCAACAGAGGTCAATGCTTTGGTTTCATTTCTTAACTACCTATGTACAAATGACCTGATGCAATCCAAAATTGAAAGTTGTGACCAGGAGAGGAGGAGCAGCCAACTCCAGAGTCTCAGCATCCTGAACAGTGGATGATGGGTCTGGCCACACCAGCCCCAGGCACTGGGGACAGTTCTGTAGAAGAGATGATGGAGGCCACAGGAGATCCCTCCTGGAAAGCCTACACCAGAGGGATCTCCCAGTGAGCCAGAGAAGGCAGCCTACTCTTTTGCTAAAAAACATGTAACTGGGGAAACACTAAGCAGCACAAAGCTTATAAAAGTGCATTCAAGGAGCTGGCCACAACCTAAACACAGGGAAATGCAGATGATTCCACTTCCAACTCTTCTGGGTGCAGAAGAGGCTGAGAGGCAGCTCTGAGCTGGTGACTGCTGGCTCTGTGTCCTTGGGAGCTGCTGCTGTGGCTCATCCTGCAGGAGATGCTGACCCAGGGCTCTCCTCAGGGCTCTCTCCAGCTGCACAAGGCTGCAGGTGCTGTGCCCTGGAGCCCAGGCCACCATGGTGACCACAGGGCTGCTGCTGGTGCCCAGCTCTGAGGGCAGGCCCGGGAGGTGCTGGAGCCTAGCCACCTCCCAGGAACAGAAATGCTCTAAATTAATGTGCTCTGTGACGAGCTGCCTGTGTTAGTGTGGCTTTTGAACTAGCCCCAATGCCACAGAGAGATTAAATCTTTATTTTAACAAGATTATTATGGTGTCCTAGGCAATCCAATGCATACAAACAATGGAGCTAACAAAACACTGGATAAAGGCATATCACTTCAATTCCCACATACTGCAAAATATTACTTGCCCTGGGGGTACTCACTGGGGAGGATGAGAACACTTCAAGAAACTTAACCCTGAAGAAATGAGCTGGAAACTTCAAATCTGACCAGTGTGAACATGTTAGAAACCGTACAGCTGACATTCAATCTCCAGCAATAACGAGTAAGATGCTTTACCCCTGAGCCAAGGTTTTGCCTGAATCATGTGAAAACGTTTTATAGACATAAAAGGAGAAAATTTACATATGCACACCTCTATCTTGAGAAACAAGATTCTGCATCTGAGGGCCTGCTATATGATCTTTAAAGAAGCTCAACAATAATTTTATTGTTAGTCTTTGTGTTACGGTGCTTCCATGCAGCAATAGGTAGAGTCAACTTCAAATTATTAATCAAATAAACATGCACAGAGATCCCAGGGGCATGATGCCAAAAGCCAGCAGGCAGTTCAGTAACGGACTGTGAATTCATCCAGAGTTAAAATTCAAACACAGGTTGCTCTTTCACAAAGCCCAAACAGTTCCTCCATCCCAGACTTTGCATGAACTGATTGAGTTAAAAATACATGACATTTTTGTCTCTATGCTTGACACTCCATGTCCCCTACTCAGTCTTCAGCCAATATTCCTGGGGAGGACTCACAAACCAACATCATAGCTGGATAAAGCAACCCTTTTTCTGCTCAAAGGAGTTCATCTTCTGCAACAGAACCAGCAAAACATGGCTTGCATCATTCAACAAGCTGCTTCTGCAGAAATACTCAAGAATACTCTCAGTTTTGTTATTAATCATGCCTCATCTATGGAGAACTTTGGTCCCACCAAAAACCTAAGAAACACAGAATCAGCTGAGTCACACCTTGAGACTCTCTCTCCCATCTGGTAAAAAATGGCAGACACACAGCTGCAAAGAGAAAATGGTCCAACTCAGTCTGACTTGTGGGATTCAGCTCTGCCTTAGCAGCTCCACCTGTGCACCTCCTGCTCCTCCTGAAGACCAGTGACAGACAGGGCACAGTGTCACCCCACTCATGCTGTACTTCCAGAGTCAACAAGGCAGGAAAA
Source organism: Leptocoma aspasia (assembly GCA_013399835.1). Lineage (NCBI taxonomy): Eukaryota > Metazoa > Chordata > Aves > Passeriformes > Nectariniidae > Leptocoma > Leptocoma aspasia. The sequence goes on along the minus strand of VXAX01005265.1, from coordinate 113,344 downwards.
TGAGCAAACAGCTTCTTGGGGGTTTGATGGGGTCCACTCAATGCACTCATTCTCCTGAGTGCTGTCATCTGGTACAGGAGCTAACCACAAGCTCAAGAATTTGCATTGCTTTGGTACAGCACATTGCTCATCACTTTAATAGCTCCACTCCCTTTTCTTAATAAACCTCAGGAGACATCTTCTGCATTCCCTAACTCACCTAATCCATGGGGTGCCTCTCAGAACAATGCCTTTGTTTCTTCCAAAGCTGATGACATTAATAAATTGCATTTCCACAGGTGAAATCAATGCATCATATGAACGTTGCAATGCTGCTTAGAGCAGAACAACTCCAAAGAATACCACCAGTTCATGTGAGCCAAATCCCACAGGGCCCAGGAGCTGTTGGAAAGGAGAAGCACCATGGCCCTGACAAACAGACTTGCCTCCATGTGTCTCCTTCATGTCAAAGCTGATATGGTAAAAGTTGGAGATCCTGTGACATATTTTATAAAGAGCAAAGATTTCTTGGCTCAGGCTTGCAACCAGTCCCCCCCTGCTGTATGGATAGCATGGGTTTGAATGCTCAAGGCTGTGCAGGAACTGAAACCATTAGAGATACTATACGTGCCTCCAAAGCTGTTACAGGAAGGTCTCTCAGAGCATTAATTATGCTGACCCTGCCACACAACTCCCTTAGACTCAGCCTGTCTCATGGACTAATCTGGACTCTACAATACATGGCATCTCTGAGAAGATGTTAGCAACATCATGTGCTCCTACTTCACAGAATCACAGAATATGCTGAGTTGGGACCCACGAGGATCATCAAGTTTAACTCCTGGCCCTGCACAGGACATCCCAAGAGGCACACCATGTGCCCAAGAGTATTGCTAAAATGCTTCTTGAACTCAGACAGGTTTGGTGCTGTGCCCACTGCCCTGGAAAGCCTGGTCCAGTGCCCAACCACCCTCTGGGTGTGGTACTTCCCCAGCTGGAGAGACCTTGAGTGCAGAAGTGCCTGTGGGCCATGTAGGCTGGCCAAGGCTTTTTCACGTCAGAGACAGGTAACTTTCATCAGCTGCATCACAAGAAGCACCCTAACTTGCATTTTGGGAATACATATCTTCCAGAAGGGTTTATGAGAAATAGACTCCATTGCTCCTCTCAGAAATATGTTCCAGCAGTTGATCTTCCTTGGTGCTAAAACACATGCCTTAGTTTACATCAAACTGATTTTAGCACCCAGCTTGCCTGCTAGCAAGCTGAGACTGTAACACAAGCAGGAGCCTTGGAGAGTGGAGCCTCCCAACCAAGCTCATTGAAACCACACAGGAGGAGCTCCAGTAGCAAAATGCTTGTTCAGGGGTTTAGCAGGAAGCATGGAGTTTCTTCCTTCTCTTTTGGGTACAGTGGAATATTTCAGACACCAGAGGTGAGAGTCACAACTGTAACTCTGAAGCAATCCCATGTGAAGCACTTGGGCATCCAGGAGGAACTGGGGAAAGGCATGTTTTGCACAGGTACCCATGTAATTCCTCTCATGCATGGATGAGCTCTTTTTAAAACATACCAATCCTACAAAAATATCAGTGATTCTGTGATTTCTGTCTGTCCTTCACAGGATTTTTTGCTGCTAGGATCTTTAGGGCCAAGGACTGTCTCCTCATCCCATATTTATAAAGCACCTACTGACTCTGAACTGAAGCTTCCAAAGATGCTTATCTGTACCTCTGTCAAGGCATTTCTTCAGTTCTGTTGGTCCAGACTGAGTTGGTCCAGACCTCTCAGCAACAGACTGACTATTTACTCAACTATATTTATTTTCTTTCAAAGTATATTTATTATTATTTTTTAAAGACCATGTGCTTGTCGTGTTTCTTTGGCAAACAGTGCCAAGAAATTAAAAAAACAGCAAACCCTCGGCAAACGGTGCCAAAAAATGCGAAAATGTATTTCTTCACCCTACAACTCTTCAACATTTCTCTGCCCTCCCCAACAAGTTCTCTCTAAGCACTGGGAGCACTGGTGCCCATGGTCATTACAGAAGTATTCAGGGTGCCTGCCAGAGCTGATGACAGCTCTATAATCGTGGTGCAATTGGATATGTTGCCATGCTTAAGTCAGCTGGTTTGTGTTGGAGGTTTCAGTGTGGCATGCCTTCGAACTGATGTAATTCTCCATGTTTTATCTGAAAAGTGTGGCTTTTTGGCAAGTCCCTCTGGAGCCCAGTGAAAGAAACCTATATTTTCCAGGCCCTCCTTGGCCACAGTGATGGCTGGTGGTGGGCTGACACATGTAATTCCCAATCTCTGCTCGTCCCTGGACAGCTTGCAGAGCACTGCCCACAGAAAGACAACCGTCAGCTGAAACCGACCCAAATTCCTGCCTGACTCTAAAAAACAGAGATTCAGCCATTCAGAAGCAACAGAGAGATCTGCCAACCCAAACTGAGTCCCTCCAAGAAATTAACTCCCGTTTGTTTATTACTGAGTATTTGCCACCTCTAAGTACCGTGAATAGCTGAAACATATTCCAACTGGGGAAGCTGCCAGGGGCTGTTTTCTCGAAAAGGCCGATGAGCATATTCTGCTGATGCCACTCCTTCCAGTCTGTGCCCTCTTCCATCAAACCAAACCCCTCAAACATTATCAGTCTTTTCTGTTTGCAGCTGCTGATGGCACACCGGGCTTGCCCTGCCTGGTTCTGGGCCACCCTCCTTCAGGACTGGGTGTTCAGAGCTGTTCTGTCAGCAGGCCTGCAGAGAAGTGAACACTCTTTCCCTTCTCCCCAGCAAACAGGTACAGGACCACTGCATTAACTTGGATTTTAACTGGCTGTGCCCAGCACTGTGCTCTCTAGGAGCTGCAGAGGCAAGATCCTATGTTCCACTTATCTTTTCCAAAGGATAAAGAAGTGGTGCTGCTTCCAGAAGGTTCCAGAGCCTGGGAGATGGAGAGTACCATGGCAGTACCTGACTAGAAGAGTATGACATAGCAGTGATTTTCTATTTAGGGGGAAAATGGGCTCCTACACAAGATTTGTACGCTCCAGAACCAGTGGCTAACTTGAATAGAAAATGGAAAATAAAGAGCCACTCCCTTTTGAAACCTCATAAATGACAGTAAATCAAAGTAAGAACATCCTTGTCTCCTCTCACTGCAGGCAGGTCTGAACAAAATAGTAGGATTCTCTGCAATTAATTGCTAGTGTATCCAAAACAACAAATCAACCATTTTAATCTGTTACCTGTGTATGTTTCTGTCAAGGGAAATGTAAATTTAGAGCTGATGAGAATAACTTCTGATGACTGGGCAACAGTGCTGGAAATTATTCATTCCTTTACCCTGCTTTTTAAAGGTACCTTTCTTTATTCCATTTTAACATTCAGCTACAAAACATTGGCTAAGTCATGGGAATTGCCACCTCACTGATATGGCATTAGCAGCAATCAGCTCATACATCACACAGGCTTGGCTCCTTCTTACTACATCACTACTCCAGAAAGATAGTTTCAGAAGGAAAGTAGTGGACTAACCCGTACAAAAAAAAGCTTTTTTTGAGGGCTGACTTTAAGAGCCAGCAAACAAATGCAGAGATGGCAGCAGCTAAGGGCAGACAGCAAACTTCCTGTGGATCATTTTTCCCTTCAGGCGGATCACTGAATATACAATACACAACCCTGTGTTGGAGACACTCCAAAATCCTGGCTACCAACACCACAAAGGCTTCCCAAGCACTCCCCTCTCACACTGACTCACGCTGCCTTTCACAACCCAGCAAGTACACGAAGTTAAAGAAGAGCAACTGAAAGTGACCCTTAAAATGGAAAAATGTTAATTTCAGCTATTGTTTTATGTATCTTCAATAATTTATCCCCGAGCTGACCCAGGTTGCCTGGGCTCTCCAGCCTGCCTGGCTGTGACTGTGCATGTGTAATGTGTGCTGCGCTGCCGCCACCGCTCCTGCTCCACCCGCTCCCCAAGAGCACAACTTGATGCTTTTGACAGGCCTAGCTCACCTGTCTGTGCAAATAAAAGGTTCTTGGTGAAGGGTAAAAAAGAGAATGACTGAGAAGGTACCCAGACATCCCTTACATACAAAGCTGCAAGTGTAGTTTGGCCAAGGTGAGCCCTGTGGCAGGAGGGCAGAGGTGGAATGAACGCCCTCCTGTTCTGTTGGGAAGGATGAAATAGGAAAGCTTTATAACTATGACTGTTTAGACTTTGAGAATATGGAACATGTAAGTGAAATAGAATTGAAAGCAAGTTTCGATGTCTAAGATGCCGAGCCTCTGTTACTGAACAACAGAAGAACAATAGTGTGGCCAGCCGAAGGTAATCCCCTTTTGATTAAACAATGCCCTTCTCCTCACCAAGAGCCCAAGGGTCAGAGCAGACCCTACCAGCTTGGCAAGAGGGGTCCAAAGAGTAGTTTTTAGGGTTTAAATATAACATAGTATGGTAATGTAGTGATTCTTATAGGCTATATGTAAATGCTATAGGATTTGGATATCGTACTAGATTGGTTAGTGTAAATTAGAATATTCAGTGTAGAAGAAGATTTAATGCATTGTAACGGGAACTTTGCTCTCTTACTCTTACACATACACTCTTACTCTTACTCCTTGTCCTCACTCTTTTTACTCTATCTCTGGGTCCTGCCCCGAGCTGTGACTGGCAGCTCTCAGCAGGGCCCCTATACCCATGCCCCATGAAATAAATCTCATGATCCAAGACCAGCTTTGACTCCAGAGATCTTTTGTCACCGTTTGTCTCACCACCGGCCGTCCCCATAACCACACTGGTAACGTTCAGTGAGCTTTGTACACACACAGAAAGCTTTGTGTCAATAACTATGTCACATCTCCCCATACAATACATGCTTTTCATGTTGTTTCTTCTTTTTCAAACTTGATATATATATCATGCTGTTTGGTTTACTATATACATGCACATAGATACAAAGAGATAAGTAACCAAAGTATTTGGGCTTTAAGAGTCAGGAATTGGTGCTGGTTCCATACATAATGCATGTTACATACAAAGCCATGACTAAAGCATTGTGGTAACCTTCAGAGGAGCCTCCAGGTGATGATACATAATTAAGGGACTTGCTAAGCCTAAAGCTACTGAGAAAAACCAATTAGAGTAAAACCAAACCAAAAGAAACCCCTATTATACGTAAATCTAGTTTTAGACACCTGTTGTGGGGGATTTACAAAATACCCCTTAAAGCAAGTGATTCATGAGCCACAGGCAAGTGACAGGCCAGGAACAGAACCCAGCAAGCTGGTGGGGAGCCTGGCAGTGTGCTGGGAGCCTCACACGAAGCACCCGTCCTGCCACTCTGACACACCCTCTGTGAGCCTTAAAAATGGTATGACTCAAAAATCAAACCACAAAAACATGTTTCATAAGAAATAATGTGTGATGGCAAGTTGCCTACAGCAACATTTAGTATTTTTTCTTCTGTCAGCAAGAAATCTGGAATTTTTTCCCTTGCCAGATGAACACTGTCCACACTGAAGACCAAGGGCACACAGGGCTGCACAGTAGGGAATAACACTTCTTGGTTGCTTTCATTAAAATCACTTACTTTTCATGGTGTTTAATATAATTCAGCTTGTGCATCAGACTTCTCTTTGGGGCTCGTTCCCTGTACCCAGTTGAGAAAACGAATTCTATCTAAACACTTAAAAGAGCTTCCTGGGAGTCTAACAGATGATCATTGAGGTCTAAACCTCAGAACACTTCTGTGCACACGAATCTTCCCATGCCAACTCAGATCTTTGAATTTTTCAGAAATGTTCTGGGATTTGAGCTTTTACTTAAGTCAACATTTTCCACTCTGAACCATTTAAAAATAGTTTTTTATAATTAAACCCAAGCGATGCCACAGTGGGAACCACTTGGATGATGAGCTGCTATACAAGTCAGTCTGTCGAGATGAATCAGCTTGTTATAGATCAACTCTGTATTCATGGAGGAACCCATTTAAGTTAACAGCAGATTACAGATGCTTCCCTCAACACGACATGAACTCTCCAGATAAGGTTATTTTTTTACAGCAAAATCTGAATTTAATTGCAGCACAGGAAAAAATGTTGAAGAAAAATGTTCGCCCTGCCCTGAGAAATTAGCAAAGCCCACGTGTGAAGCACACGTGTACTCTGCTGAACACACTCCAGCTGTATTTGCACTGTGGACAGTGTCTTACATACAGACAGCAGGAGGAAATATTCACCGAATCACCATGAACGTCCTTCATGCACGTCAAGAAAGGAAAGAAGTGCAACAGATATAGAAGAAAGTGTAACATGTGGAATGAAATGAATTATCTACTCAGCATTTTCTGTGGGAAGGCAGACCACATTCACAGCTCAGAGTCTGACTGAAATGAAAAGAAATGCTCCTACTGACTTCAGTGGGATTTTGGATCACATCCACCAGATCCTGAATGCTGTCCATTACCATATGATGCGTGTGAATATACACCTTAATACTCAAAATGTCACCTTTTACAAACTTCATAAACAGACAAATACAGAAGAGTACAAAAAGAGGAGATACGCAAGAGGAACTGATGAAGAAAAAACTCAAGGTTAAAAAAAGGCAAACAAGCAAATCATTAATGTTCTTGAGACTGATGATGTAATATGGTGATGGAGAACACACCTCAGAGGCAGATGGAAGTCTGAGCTGTGGCTTCAGGTCCCCACATCCTCAGACACTTAAATTCCACCACTGGCTTCCTGGTTTGCACAAAAACCTTATTCAATAGTTTGGGTTTAGAGAAACAGGCAGAAAAATCCCTGCTTGTTGCCCATTTATCCAAGCACATTCAGTTTGCTTTCCTTATGTTGTTTATGTTTGTGTTCCTACTGGCTCTTTTGAGATCTCTGTTTCTGCTTCCTGATGAAGTGTGGCAAGGCAAACTGACACAACAACCATAAGGGTGTCAGCCCGTTCCTAAATCTCAGAACTTGCCTGTGCTTAGCTTGATTAGGAAGTGGGCATGGATTCTTATATCGTTTAAATTGTTTTTCCTTCTTTTTACTGAAAGTTTTCTCTGACACTGTAAACGGTGTTTTAGACAGGCAGGTAATTAAATGCTCATTAAAACAACTAATTAATGCAGTACCAAAAGTAAGAGATTTTTATCCAGTGCTTTAAGGGCTGGGGTCTTCAGAGGGAAAAGAGTTGATTTGAACCAGAGAACTGACAGAGACCCAGGGCCTCTAACAGAGCCTCAAACGAAGCCTAAGCTGCAATTGATGTGTAGAATTATAACATCTACTGCGGTCACCAGCAGATGTTATTGAACAACTTCAAAGCTAAACACTAAGTACAGAAGAAAATAAATATTCTTCTGTACTAAGAAAGGGATTAGCACATCACAGCAAGGCCTGCAAAATAAATATCTAACTTCTAATTGTAGCTCTCAGCATTCTAATTACTGATTTGCCTCCCCTAGACAGACGTCCCCCATGCTGGGAGCGCCGGCCGGCCCTGAGCTCACGGAGCTGCTGGACGTGAAGCTGGACAAGCTGGTGACAAGTGTCCTGATTGCTGTCACAGCACCAGAGCAGCACTGCTGAGACGCTGCTGGCACAGCCCCTCCTGTGGCTCCCGTCACAGGCAGGCAGAGAGGGCAGGCTCACGAGCTCTTGATACTTCCAAATTGAAAAAGAATGCAGAGCTCTGCCCTCCGTTTAGAAGATGAGACTTTGTCAAACGGTTTCCAATACCATTTGCAAATAAATGCTTTTATAAAACTGCATGGACCGCATTTATGATCTGATATAAAAATCAACAGATGCCTGTTAAGTTATTACATTTAAGAACTTGTTAGATGGGATTACATTCATTATTGTAAGTGATTTACATCCTATAAATCACTTCTTTGGGGATTTATTTGTTTTTCCTTCGGCTGGCAGTGCTACTCATTCTGTTCCTGCTATTTTGGAGATGAAAGTTTGGAACATCTCACATGTAGAATGAATAAATATTACGAGACATGTTGAGAAAAGCTGTCCTGTTTGTCAAGTGCCTTTGGCTAAAGGAAATTCTGAGCTTCTTGTACCATCTGAGTCTTTACCCACATACACTCACCACACTGAACCCTCTTCATGCAATGCCAGCCTCAGAGCCAGGTCTCCTGGCTGGGTGCAGCTCGGCACATCTCCGTGGATCTTGGCTGATTCCAGGCAAGTTAGAATCCTGCCTTACCCCAGGAATGACTTCTCTAGCTGGGGCAACACTGGAAGATGAATCACAGCGACCTGCAAAGAATCTACTACTACGTCAGTGGAGGAGATGAGACACACTAAAAATGTGACAGCCTGAGACAGTGTGAGGACGGGTTTCATGTGTCCTGAACCTCCTGCTTGCAGTGCCAGAGAGGGGAAATCCAGGCTAGGCTGGGCTTGAAGTCATAGGAAAGCACTGCAGGCAGAAACCACAGACATGTTTGATTTGCAATCAAGCTAAATCAAAGGGGAAAGGTAGCCATAAAGTCTGGATAAGCAAAATTTGATGTGGTGCAGAACAGGAAATCAAAATCAAAGGGAAAATATTGCCAGGGAAAGAGACCTGGAAATGGAGAGTAATTCTATCACAGTCCTAAAGGCTTCAGGTGCCTCTCTGTAATCAAAGCATGTCTCCAGCTGAGGCCATCTTCAATCTACAGAATGTAATGGGGACACACAAATGAATAAAAATGATTTCACGTATGAAAGGTTGCAAGACTGGTCCTAACACCTGAGCTCTTCCCCCAGCAGCTCCCAGATAAAACTGCTGCTCAGCAGCTCCGTGTGCTCCAGCCTCCCGATCAGGAATGCAAGAGGAAAGCCTGCTGACTTTGACGATTGGCTGATCACTGCAAGCTTTGTCTTGCCCTCATCCCTTTCTCTGTGCCTTGCATTTCAGTACAAACTTCACGTACCCAGATGCAAAAGCAGAATTTTGAGTGGAATTTCTTGTGCGTCTGAGAGCCTCTGAGGAATGGAGGTCCTGTTCCCAGAAGGTGCTGAGAATGATAACAGAGTGTTAGCCAGCTTGGATACACAGAGCATGATAGAACTGTATCAGAAGAACTGTATTTCTCTGGTAGAAAGGTTATTATCAGCCTTTGAAATGCAAACCTTTAACAGGGAAGATTAGATGGCTAAAAACTGATAGCAAACTCTGAGGAAGTTTCACCTTGAAATTGGCCCTTTGGGAACCATAAGGATGAAGCAGGACCAAGTAGAAGGGGAATGGCACTACCTTGGCAAACTGACCATGGCCACATGGCTTTGGATGAGCAAGGGAGGCCTGCTGAATTCTGTGTGCCATGCTGGGTCCTTGATGGAAAGCTAAAACAACAGAAAACCAGATAAAACAAAGTTCCAGATAAAATACCCATCTATTGCCCAGACAGACTGAATCCTATTGACTTCCCCACATCAGAAATCATACTATGGAAAACATGAGCAGCATCTGGGGAAGTTCTCTAGAACTTTAGCATCCTTTTTTTTTTTTTTTCCTATTTTTTTCTTTTTCTGAAAGCAGCTGGAATACAGAATAGCTCAGGGGAGCCAGCAAAAATACTGTGCCTCCAAAAATACCAGCCTGCCAGCTGGGGTTGGGCAAACAGGCATGCTGTCTGAGGGGCCATGTGTCCAGCTGCTGAGTGACCAGCCTGGCCACCCGTGGCAGCAAGGGCAGCCCAACCTTGCGTGCCTGCAGCCCAACAGCTGCACTGTGGTGCCTCCTGCATAATCACTCCCATCCCTCTCCTCGTCCCAGAGGGGGTTGGCAACTGCTCCCTTGCCTCCATCTGGAGAAGCAGCTGGACACGACATGCCAAAGGAAAAAATTCCAGTGGGGCAAAAATAAAAATCTCTCGACAAGACAGTTTTTCTGCTAGGAAATGTTACCAACCCGAGTCCCATAGGATCTCACTGACTAGTAATTTAATCATTCAAATCCAAAGGTGCAGTATTTCCCCCTGAAGAAAGAGCAAGCTGGTGACTGGCAGCCCTGTAGGGAAAGGAATGTCTGTGTGGCTTTTCCTCCCTTCCCCTCCCAACTGAAACAGCATTCCTCTGCTCCATGAGCACATATTTGGCCCCTCAGACCCCCTTTCCTACCAGCTGCTCTCTCCATTTTAACTACACACACCCCATGTGTGGTAGGGGTGGTGGGGACCTGTCATCCAAAGTTCCAACAGGGACCCACGTGGCTGTGCCTGTCCAGGGCAAAGCTCCTGGACCCCGGCCTGGCTTTGTGCCCACCCCCCATCTGCAGCCCCAGGGAATGGTGTAGGGGACCCCAAGCCCAGGGGACCCCAGGCCTGGCTGGCTGTGAGCCTGGGCAGTGCACCCCAACCTGCTTTTTCAGCCAGAGGGAAGGCCTGCCCCATCCATGCTGTGCCACCTCTGGCACACTGCAGTAATTTGTCCTGAGTGGTAACATCTGAAAATATCCCCCAAAATGGAAGGGAATAGTCAGTCAGCAAAAATAACCAGGCCCTCAGCCACAAGGTTGACAAGACCTTCCCTTCTTGTTTCAGGAGGCTGCACTGCCCTCTGCTTAAAAACCTGGAGTCACCTCACAGTAGTCAGGGCTCCTCTGGGGAGGTTATTCAGGCTTTTAAATACATGGTTTTATTCTCTAAGAAAATGAACAAACACACCAGTCCTATATTTCTCCTGGAAATGTGCACTGTTATCTATAGTAAAAAGATATTATTTTTATTTTCAGAAAGAAGCTCCAGGGAACAGTGCTTCAAACCAAAAACCATGTTATTTCTCAAACAGCCAAGAATAGTTGCCTTCATTGGGGCTGGTCTTAAAACTGGGATTTCCCCCCAAATGACCCAGTATCTTTGTCACGCTCATTTTTTCAACCTTCTAATGTTTTCATTCTTGTAATAGAGTTTCTCACACTGTTTTTTGTAAACATGCACATGTTTTTCTAACTGTCCTCTTGTTTTTCATTCTTTCTCCTAAGAAGCAAAAGGTTTAATAAACTTTGTCATTGACCAGTGTGGTTAAAGAAGTAGTAACTTCACCTTCCAATCAATAGTCGTTTCCAAAACTCTATATAATGTAAAAACCAAAATAAAGTTTGCTTCTTCCTTACGTTCTCTCAAGTGTAACTGCACTGTCTCTGCGTTTCGCGTTGCGCAATAGTGCGACATATCTTTAGAGAGGGATTGACAGAAGTGCCAAGAAAAGCCCTCTTTGGCTTGGAAGTGAAGAAGGAACATTTGGCCAAATACACAGAGCCCAGGAGGTGTGCAGACCTGCCCATGTGCCCCCTGTGCCCTGCTGCTGGGTACCATGTAGAGAGCCACCTCCCTGTCCCCAGCCCCTGGGGAGCTGTGACAGACCCCTGTGTCACTGACACAGCTCAGGGGTGTGCCTGGCTCTCACTGCAGCACAGGCTTTAGCCACTGCAGAGATGGAAAGCATGCGGCCAGGGCAAACCAACCAACCACATGTTCTGTGCAAGGAAGAGCTTTCCTCTGCTCCTCTTTTCAACTTCACAGGATCCTCAAGCAAGAAAACTGGTTTTAAGCTGGAAGTTATTGTAGAAATGTGATGTTTAAAAATCAAACATTTTAAAAATACAACTTTAAGCAGAGGCTTAAGCTGCTGAACCATTGCAAGCCTCTGCAGAGGGACAACAACTAAGTAAAACTGTCAGCTCTTCCCATGGTGGGCTGGCCCATCCAGATGCAGGCTGCATGCTGGACAGCATTCCCCTGTCTCCCTGACACATCTGAGCTCTTATCCCCAGATACCAGCTTTCAATGAAAACAAAGTTTGGGAAGCACTCAGACTTGTCAGAACTCGCTTAGTATTTTACCTGTGTAGATGCTGCTCAGTGAGCAGACTCAGTGCTGTCTGTGCACAACATTTGGGACTACACTCCTTATCTCTGATGCTCAGCTTTCTGTCTTCATACAGTGTGCCTAGTTTTAGACAGACCCTTCTCTTCCCCAAGTCTACCACTTCCTCCCTCAACAATCAAGTGCAGAAGAATCCCATACAGTCATCACGTGGTGCCACCTCAACCATGCAACCTCAAGCAGGGTGCAGTGTGAGTGGGGAACCCCCTTGGTGACCATGCCTGGGCTACTGCAGGAATACCCTTCTCCTTTCCAATCTGAAAACTGCCTCTGCAGGCAATTCTCCTTCCAACAGTGAGACTCACCAGAACACACTGCAAGCTCTTGCAAATTGCTGTTTTCTGGACATGCTGCTTTTATTTGTGCAAACATTCCTGCTCCATCTGCTCAGCTTCGGGCACATTATTAATGCTGTGGCAACCTGAAAAGCCCCTGCCCGCTGCACAGAGAGCAATGTGACTTCAGTGACAAGGGTTTGGAAAGGATCTGGTGCCAAAAGGAGAAATGAATTTGCCATCGGCTAGGCTGTGAGCTGATGAGTAGCCCTGGGGGTAAGGAGATGCCAAGGACTCACCAAAAGCTGAGAGGAAATGGGCAGCTTCCCAGAGCATAGGAGGCTTAGCAAAAGTTGTTAGTACTGGGGGTGTTTTGCAAACTTAAGTCCTGAAAGTGCAAATCACAGTAGAGCTACAAATAGAAAAGGGCACAGGAACACATATCTTGATGAACTTGGGATCCTGGAACTATAGTTAAGGGTGAAACATATTTCCCAAACCAGAAGCTTATAATCCAATTGTTCATATCATGCCCATAAAAATTTTAGGAGAAGAGAGAGAGAGGATGTCAGCCCATAAATATTTTATGAGAAGAGAGAGAGGATGTCAGCTAGTAGAGATAAGCATGCACAAGCCCATTTTGGGCTCATCAAACTGCCTGGCAGCTGATCAAGGCCCAGCTTGCTAAAGACCATGCCAACATCAGTGGCCATGAAGGGAATGGCCCCAGTCTTCCCCAGATCCTCTGTGAGACCAGCACTGAGGATGGGCCCATGGGAGTGTGCACAGAGAGACACTGACCCTCTCTCCCCACTGAGAAAATGCTGTCTCTGTGGAAGGAGGCCTCAGAGGGCTTCTTCCACACCATTTCCCCAGCCCTCTGTGCTTTCCCAGCAGCACAAGCAACATGACTGTCTGCTCTGGGCAGTGGCTTGAAGGCAGAAGGCACAGGCACAGCTTTTTCCAAGGGCAGCACAGGTTAATTCCCCTCTCTGAACATCCTTGCAACAGCATGGCCTCTTCAGAGGCCATGGCAGAGACAAACAGAATGCCTGAGGTGCTTCTGCTTGACCAAGCCTTCCTGCCTTGCTTTATTTCTGCTTCATCATTCAACCCTCTCTGCTTTTGGGAAGTTGGAGCAAAATCAAAGCAGCTGGTATTCAGCTGGACAAGACTAAAAATATGCCTTCTCCCCATATGTGTGGAACAGGAATTTTTGTAGCTGTATGGAGCTGCTTAGATCAGAGGGCCAATCTTCAGCTTAGCTTTGCTGATGTCCAGTACCTTTGCCAAATTAAGCCAGCTAAAGAGTCAGTAGAAAACACGTCAGACTGTTGAAAACCAGAAATGGCTCAATAACATCATATGAAATCAGAAGCAAACACACAAAAACCAAATAAATAGAATAAAAATATTATCTGTTGGTTGGCTTTCCCTTTCATGTGCATTAAAAGTAAACCAAATTCCTCCAGATGACTCTTGCATGAGTTCTGAAGAGGCTGCAATCAAGGACAATTGATTAAAAAGCCTGAATACTGAATGTGCCCAAACATTTCTACAATCTAGCAAGATGTGAGTTGGATAGGAACTAATCTCCCTTACTACACCAGCCTGATGATAAGATCAAAAGCTTCCTTTCTGTCGAAGCTCAAGCCTCTATGTGGTCATGCTATTAAAAACCCCATCAAATTCCAGTATCAGAACAGGCACATCTGAACCAAATTACAGTCTCATATAACTAAAAGAGATAAGCACGGGAATAAAGCATTTAGAAAACAGTCAATTTTAAAGTTTTATGTATTTTTTCTACTCTCAGTTTTATAGTTAAATACCCATGTTTGACCTTTTTTTTATTTATTACTTTTCTTCCTGGATTCCAGATTGTGACACTGCAAGTAAGCCCATAAGAATGGGGAATATGCATTTTCAGAAGCAGTAGATAAGGAAAGAGCTCAAAGTCCAAGTGACTGGACAGAATATAAACTCAGGAATACAAAACTCTAGCCTGGTTGCTGTATCCAAGAGTTTGAACACTGATAGAAGAACACTGATAGAAGGGGATTACTGACAGCTGCCTCACCCCAGAGAAATCAGGTAAAGCAGAATTATATAATGGGTTTGGGTTGAAAGGACGGGGGGTGGGAAAAAGAGTGACAAACACTTAGAGAGCATAGGAGAGGAGAAGAGAGGAAGATGAGTAGGCCAGAAAGAAAACAAAACTGAGGGCAAGGAAAACAGAAGTGCTGACAGCACTAACATAGAAGCGGATGACAGGGAAGACAAGGAAGACAGTTTGTGGTGAAAAGTAGGATTTATGTATCACAATTCTGGCATCATTCCTGAACATTTCTGAGGGCAAAACCTTCAAAGAGAACTAAATTTAATGTAATGTATATTCAAAAAAGCTTGTGCCCCTCTAGCTGCCTCAGCTGCTGATTCCAAGGTTTCCTCTTCCCCAGCTCAGCTCTCCTGCTCCTTTAGTTTGTGTGACCCCAGCTGGGCTCTCATCACACATTAACAGTCCTGCTCATTACCACACGAGGTGATGAACACACTGAACACCTTCAGCCAGTGCAGGAGCTCTCATCTACTTGGAGAGAACAGTTCATTTTTTATGGCAGTCATTTAGAGCTTAAATGCCAACCTTTCTGTTCCCGCAGCTCCTCTGACACCGAAATGCATGGCAAATCTCTTCAGAGCTTTCAGAAGGGTTTGTGCAATAAATCTTAACAGCCTGCTAAAGCATGGCCAGTTGCTGAGGTCCCAGTGGATTCATGTGAAATTTGCCCCCCTCCCCTTATAGCCTTCACTAAAGGAAAAAAAAAAAACACGCCCCCTCGAACCATGAAGAGTACAGAGAGAAACCCTGTACAACAGCAGCCTGCACATCAGAGCTGCATTATTATGGTCTTCTGGGCTATTCTGATAGAACAGTGCTTCTTTGTTTAAGGCAAATGTCAGCAGCAGACACTGAACACTTCTTCCAGACCTGAGCTTTTCACGGTGCAACAGTCTCCACTGATCAGCCTTGCCAAATTTATGTCATTGAAACATGAGCTCCAGGGCGCTTCAAATGCTAGAAGCAGCTGCCAGCCAAGCTTCAAGCATTAAACAAATGTTAGTTAAAAAAAAAAAAAAAAGAAGTAATAATTTTGTTATCTACAGGTACCATTGAATCATCACTTCTGAAAGCCTTCCCAGAAGCTCTGAGGATCCAATGTGCACAACAATCTCCAAGGGAAGAGCTTTGCAAGCTGGGGCACTGTCACTCATTCGGCAGCTTTGGCTTTTAGCTTTCACCATTCCAACTATTTTCCTGCAAATATTGAATCAGTTGCTAAGGGATTTCACTGGACAATATGATATCACTCTGTTATTGCACCAGTGACTATATATCATCCCTTGAAAACACAACAGCGTTGTTAAACCCAAACTTAGTTTCTTGTCAATACAGCTGTGATGGGAAAGGCTCAAGAACCCATCTGGTGAGGCAGCTCCCCTCAGCTGCTGAGGCTGCCAGGGGTGCTTTCCCCGTCATGAAATGCAATACTGCCCATTGCAGTGGGAAATCCTGGAGCAGGTAGGACAGAGATGAGGACAAACCGTGCCTTGAACAGCAAATACAATCTCTCCACTCACAGCAAATATACAGAAGTTGATTGCAAATGGCACGTTGCAAAAACACATCACTTCCCAAGAATGAAAGTGCATTAATAAGAAAAGCTAAGCAATGGCTTTTATTCCCTTAGAAAATCTGGTTTAAGTAAATAATGGGATATGGGATGGTTATGAATGTTATAGGCAAAGAAACAGTAGTCGATTATTTAATTAATCATTCTTCTTAAGTACCAACCTTTTATTTGAAGGACCCTAATGACTTCCACAGGCTCTTTTCATTTTATGAGCTTTATCACCAACTGTTTGCAAGTAACAACTGTTGCTCTGTATCATAAGCTCCAAGGAATGCCAGTCTCTGCAGCACCAGGAGCGAGTTTCAGTTTCCTGAGTTGGATGAGAAGGTCTGAGAACATTTTGGGGCTTTCCCACAGCTCAGTGAAAGGTGGAGAAGCACCACTAGGTAACTGCACTTCTGCCAGGGCAAGCCAGACTGGTGGCACAGGCACCTTTCCAAGGGAAAGGGCATGAGAGGTAAGAGCCACTGCTTGTATTTACTTTGTATTTCAGGATTCTATGTGATACCACAGCCTGAGCTGCCAGAGGGTGGGGAACACTGGTCTGGTGCTGCTGGAAGCAGTGTCCCAGCCCTTGTAAAATGCACCACTGCCCCGTTCCCTTGTCACAGGGGACCAGGGGTGCTCCTGCCTACTCATGCTCCTGTTGGGTGCTTCTCTCAGCCCCTGAACTGCCTGGTGCCAGAGCTCCTCAGCAGGGCTTGTCAAGCAGAGGATCTCTTGATGCACGGGGAAATGCTAACGCCACTGCAAATGCTCAAATGGGCACATTTAAAATTCTTCTCTGCATCAACCTGTTGCAAATCAACCCTTCTTTCTCAGCCATGCCAAGGACTTGCAGAGAGAAAACAGCTGAAGTGTCATGATTTCTGAACTCAGCCACTCTGGGAGTCACCTGGTGGTGTTCATGGTGGGCTGAGGCACATCTGTGCACGTTTCCCAGGGGGTTTACAGTGCCAAAGTACATGAAAGTTTGCAAAAGGGTTTCTGGTTCAAATTCGACCTTCCCCCAGTTCCCCCAGCAGAGCTGGATTCCTCTGGCAAACACTCCCACTCCCACCCAGGGGATGGGCTGCCCCAGCCACAGCCCTCTTCCTCCTCCTCCTCCTCTGCAGGGCCTGGCTGCCTTGCAGGACAGGCAGCCCACACACCTACAGGTGGGACTGGCCTTTTTAGAGCATCAGCTTGGACCAAAGTATTTATAGCAAGTCACAGATGAAGGGTACCTAATTAGAGACAAATAACTTCCTAACAGGACCAGCACATTTGTTCTTAATTAGCCTCTATTCACATTCGATGAATTTACGTTACTGCTGTTATTAAAAATCTTTGCAGAGGACAATCAATATAAAGTTACCACAGCAAAATGCTAACAGGCATGTTATACATGGATGCATTTGAAAATCTCCATGCAGTGTGAAAATGACCTTCAAACCATAGGAAAACAATATCTGCATTTCTAATATTCCTTCTGCCCAGCCAAATGGATTTTGCTGTACTTTTGGACACAGTCCCCCTCCCTCTGAATCATTTAATGTGATGAAGATGATTAGGATCACTGATCTGCTCAAGTGACTGAGTTTTTCTGACATCACCCTGAAGCACAGAAAAAAACCCAAACAAATCACTACCCCCAAAAACCACCACCCAACCCAATATGTGCCCCATGCTCAGAGGGTGTGGGCTCACACTGTGTGACACAGGCAGCAAGGGCAGAAGTGCAGCTGTTTGACTTTTGCAAAATGCAAGGTGTGACCCTGTTATGATTAAAGCCTTTTTCCCTGGCTCTGTGCTGGAGAACAGCAGGGAGTTTTGCTGGGTGGGGATGAAAAAAAGTGATCAGAAAGTTCTTGCTACTGAGTCATGACACAATGGATTAAAATAATTTAGCTATTTCACATGCTTGGGAAGAAAATAATTTCAGCCTGTGGAGACAAATAGGGATTATCTAAATCAAACACAGAGAAAAATCTGACTCTGTCTGGTATTTCTTGTGTTTAAGTACGCAATACTGTGATGGGCTGCTCCTTCAAAATCTCCTAAACTTGATCCAGCTTCTGCAGGTCTGGATTTCAGCACCTCATCAACAAAATACATTTGTAACAGTAACAGTCATCTTTTTCCCCTTCTGAAGAATTGACCATTGCTTACTTTAATAGTTACCTACAGAAATCGGAATTCTTCCTACTGAGCTGAAGGCTGGCCAGTGCTTCAAATCCCTTCCTAGCATGGCCCAAAGCTGCCTGGAGGATACAGAGCCTGCTCTGCCCCAGGATCACAGCCAGCCCCGTGTCCTGTCCTGGTGCTGCACACCACCCAGCCTGCAGCAAAGAAACAAAAAACCAAAACACCTGCCCTGGGCTGCACTTTGTAAAGTGGACAAGGAAAGAACAGGCCACAATATCTGTCCTGCAGATTAGCAGCATTGAATTCTGCTGTACAAAACACCATCTATTTTAGAGCCCAAATTAGCATACCTTCAAGGGTATTAAACAGTCATTAATAAATTCTCAAGAAACCAAGTAAATTAAATACATGTCATCCTTTTTGACACGTCAAGGGCAGTACGGCAGAATATTGGTGGGCAATGAGGAGTAACATACATAAACTGACTGACTTTAAAAAAAATCAATAAAAACTTAATCATAGAAGAACATAACCAACATATATCTAATCCACTGAGACGTTCACAGGGAATTTCAGTTTCAGCAATAAACTAAATTAATTTCAAGTTAAACTAATATGGACATCTTGAATTTATTAGTGGAAAATGAAAGTAGAGTGAACTTTAAGTTTTCAAAAACAAAAAGACATTTAATAAAATCTCTATCTTTTTGCCATGGGACTAAGGGGAAAATCCAATAACGTATTAGCCGTGCAATTCTGGTAAATTATGGATTCTTATTTACAACACATTTTAGCTTGATTTTATCTCAATATACTGTAATGATTTGCTGTCATAATTGAAATTTGTTGTATTGTTAATCATTATAATAACAAAGAAGAATTATTTAGTTTATAACTAAGAGAACACAACTAAATATTGCCATTAAAGACAATCTGTGGGTATGTTGCCTAAGGCTGGTGTGACCATTACCTTCTATTAAATAGCAAGTATTGATTGCTTTAATTGGCAAATTACTTTGCAATAGGAGAAGATGACAAATATTTTCTACGGAAACTTGTATGGCTGGGAAAACGTTTTTAAGAAAAGCATTTTGCCAAAAGTGTCATTTTCCAGGGAGGGACTGAACCTGAGATATTTCAGTCTGGACAGCCTGTGAGAAGGACCCACAGTTCAATCCCTCATGGCAAGCATTCAGTTTTGGGTTTGGGTCAGAGCACATTCCCGAGGATGCTCCCAGCTCCTGAGACACAACAGTGGACTCTTGCAGCACCAGCAGGCAGCCCAGCCAGCAAGGATGGAAACATCCCACAGCTCCTGGCACTGCTTCCAAATAACAACTCTGGGTCTTGGCCCAAATGTTTAATTTGCAATTAAATTTGTAATGCTTAATTTGCAGCTGAAAAGATAAATATGTTTACAGAAAACTGATGCAGGTTTTTCCCTGGGTTCACAGTAATATTCCATCAATTCGTGCCTGTTGTCAAGTGATCACCAAAAGCAGTGTTTATGGGCTTCAAAAAGCTATGTTTATGGGCTTGCTTGCACCTTGTGGGTGCCAAGTGGGCAGCTAAAGGGAACAAACACTTGTGACAAACCAGGCCTGTGCTGTACCTGCTGGGCACCCTTGGAACACTGAGGGGCTGCAGGCTGTGTGCACCAGGCTTGTCACATCCAGCCTCGTGTCAGCAAAGCTTCCTCAGACCTACTCGGCTGATGTCTCACAGGACTAGAAATTGAAATCAGCATTGTATTTCCAGCTGCTAGTATTGTTTTTCAACTCTGAAAATACATGTAATATTGGGATTTCTTCTTCAGGAGACAGTGTGATGAAGGGCATGAACAGGAAACACGATCAGAGTAGTGAATAAAGATTGAAAATCCATCTGACAATGAAAGGCTGCTATGGAACACTTAATACTCAGTGATAGCGAATGCTTCCCAGCCCATGGGGTACTGAAACAATGCTGACATAGTTGAAGGGAACACTGCCTACATCTAAATTTTCTTCTTTCTCAATTGTTTTTGATAAGTAGCTCTAAATTTTAGGGTATATTTATCGCACATGTCTCTAGAAGTCCTACGGACACCTGTGCCTGGCACACAGCAATCTCCTCCAAACACACCACACAAGGATCAAGTCCATGCTCTGAAACACTGCAGTAAGAAACTATTTCAGCTTCTAAAGCCCACCTGTTGCATCACAACACCATCTCTGTTTGCTTCAAGACACAGCACAGCCCCAGGATGGGCCAGGATGGTCCACATGGGTATCCTGGAAATACCCTGCTGTAGAGCCCAGAGCTGCACTCCACAATGGCTCATGGCAAGGGCAGAGCTGCACTCCACAATGGCTCATGGCAAGGGCAGGGTGCCCCTGGCTGTCCCAGCCTCTCCACACAGGCACAGGGCTGCCTGCAGCACCCACAGCTCCTTCCTACTTCTGGGCTGGTCTGCACTGCTCTCAGAAACCCATGCTGCTGTAAGAGCCACCTGCCATCCTGGACAGCCAGCCCTTCCAGACCTGCACCCCCAAGTCATTCACTCAGCCCTACTCAGATTGCACATTTCTCCTTTCCATGAAAATAACAAGAAACCTCCAAAAGAAGCCATGAAAAAAGCCTTTTCCGTGGCTGCAAGAAGAGCCCTGTGTGAACAGATCCAGCACACATGTAAACAGCAGGTTGTGCACCCAATGTTTGTTTTTCATCTCCAGCAAGGAGAGTGTGCTTAGTGATGAAGGAGGCTGAGCAGACTTTTATCCAAACACTTCTGATCTCCCGATTTCTCTTGCACATCCTGAACTGCCTGAAGGCAATGTAGAAAACCCCACAAAAGGCGTACAGCACAAATCCTCAAAGCAATGTTTGTTCCCCTCGCAGTTGTCTCATGCTTTCTTCCCCCACTGCTCCCTTCCTCCACCCTCTTCTCCTCCCTCTCCCATTGCTCTACAATTCATTTTATTTCTTCAGAAACATACTCCCTACTGGGTACATGCCTATGTGGAGCTCCAGTGAGCTACCAAGTTATCTGACAGACATTCACTGTCTCTCCTGCATCCAGCCTGTTTTCCTGTACTGCTGCAGCACGTTCTTCTAGGTCAGGCAGTACAGCATCACCTCCATGCTATGAAACGTCTGGCGTGTGTCTGGGTACTGTAAGATATAAGGATGTTTACACACTCCATAACTGCTAGACAAGCCTATCTATTGTTGCTCTTTGCACTCGGGGTTACCAGTTCTGGTGGCTGTTTCCCTGGTGCATAAATACTTTGACTCCAGGTGTCAGAAGGCTTAAGATAGTTTTCTTATGATGGCTCCAAGTTCAGGCTGAGGCTAACTGCCTCATACAATGCAGCTTGGTACAATGCTTCTGTACCATGCCAGTACCATCTTAGTACAATGCTTTCTTCTTAGTGCTTAGTACAAGAATGCCTAGACCTCAGTGATAACTCTCTATATCATTGGTTGAAAGAGAGATAGAGAGATAATGTGTGGCCTTGAGCAGGACACAGCTTAGAGAGAAATGTTTACAAAATCTCTCTTTGAGAAAGTCATGTTTCTCTTGGGAATAAAACCTAGCAGGCTTGTAGAAATTCAGAAATTACCAAGATGACACCTGTACTTCACATCTTTTCAGACACTTCTCATATTTTCATTCCAAAGGTCCCACTCCTTCAAGACAAAGACTTGCCAAGGACCACAGGGCCACCTGTGCTTGCAGCATCTCCCCACCCAGCTCCTCTCATGAAGCAGTGCTGGGCTCCACCACAGAGCTGGTATTTATAGCCATACCTCTCCCAGGTTCTGTGGTCATGCAGTTCTGGAGGCTTGGGTTAGGGCTTGTCTTAACTTCTTACTCCACGAGTACAGTAAAACCTTGTTTAATATTTCATGCATGCCTTAAAAGTGAAGGGGCACCTCCCTTCTTCCTGCTCAAGGACCAGGGGCTTTCCACAGGGCACAGCAGCCTCTCCCTGCTGTCAGGGGGCAGGGCTCACTCAGGGACGTTGTCTTTTGGGGGTTTCCAAGCGGTGTCACACAGCACATCCAGTGCTGAGCCTGTCAGCATCACATCTCTGCACTCCAGAACCAAAAACCTTTGACAGAACAGACTTCAAAGTTAGGGTCAAAATGCAGCACTACCTCGGGGTAGGAAGGGACCTTAGAAAAGCATCTTCTCTGCTCCTCCTTGAAGCTGATAGTGAGAAATTTCCTTTCTTGTCTCTTCTGTGTGGTAGCTTATTAAAAATACTAATTACCATGGACTTCCTGTAGAAGGATGAGAACATAACCTGAACAGAACAGCTGTGCCAAAGTGGTCTTTCTGCAGAGCCTCTAAAGAACACTCCATAGCCCAGACAGACCCATGCTCCAGTGCAGAATAAAGCAAGAATGGGGCTCCAGAGCCAGAAGCAAAATGGACAAGTGGAAGAATACTAAGAAAAAAACATAAGAATACTGCAAAGAGCTTTTACAATTACATGGAGCTATTTCTCTGCAGAACTAGCAGACTTGCCAAAGATAACACAAGGGGAAGAATAATTATATTTCCTCACTATTTAGAAAAAATTCAGATGAATGCAGTGTTATCACAGGGTGATGACCAAATTTCTCATTCCAGCAGTAAAGCAGTAACAACTGAAATAGCACATTTAAAAAATCCAAACCCTTCAGCTACTCAGTATCTGCAAGTGCTAAAACTGCTGTAACTTTTACAGTTACTTTTAGTAACCCATAAAACACTGGACAAATTTCAGATGAAGAAAACTGTGAATGTTGTACAAATTCTGAAGAAGGTAAATGAGCAGCTGCAGCTCTGCCAGCCTGATGTCAGTGCCCTGCCTGATCTGAGGTTTGACTTGTAAAGAAGTATAGGAAGATGGTAACTTACGAGCAGCCTGTCAAACCACAGGGAACTGTCTCCAAACAGCTCTTCTGACGGAAAAAAAGTGGTGCAAATAATCAGCAGCTAGAAGGTAAAGAGGATTAAGCCACACTAATCAATTGTGAGGGTAAAGCCAGCCTGCTCTACAAGCCACAACTGAAATCCCCACCACAGGAAGGGTGAGTCTAGTCCAACCATACAGAAAAGAAAATCTCTCCCTTGCCTCTTAGTCTGGTCATCAGTCATGCTGGAGCAATGAGGTCTGGATCTCATCTTAAAAACTCCTCATGCCCTGCTGCAGGAAAGAACCAAGAGCACAGAAACACTTGAGGGCTGGGGGGATGCTTTGGCTTCGTCACACCCTCTTTAGTTTTCTAAGCTTCTTCTGCAATGCCATTTCTTTGTCCCAATGCTCTTACCCATTTACATTCTCTTCCTTATTCTTCACAGTTTAAATTTACCACCCTCTTCTGTTTTTCATGTAGATCTACTTAGAAATTGGCCGTGATACTCTCAAAATACTGCACATTGCTGAGCTAAATCTCACTCTACACTCTGCAGTCCTTGCTACACCTAGATTTGGTCCTAGAAAATCACTCCTATCCTTCTGCAGGCCACAGTCAGCCAGGTTCTCACTATTGCCAGAGGTGGATGCCATTGGTAATGTGTATGTAATACATACAAGCAGAAATCAATGCTGTGTGCTCTATATCTGGATCAATAGCACGGAAATACAAACGGATTCTGGACATATGAATAAAAAAAATATATACGACAAAGAAGAAACCAGAAAATCTTTAAAGAAACTCATAAAATGACAGGCAGGAAAAAGCAGCAACTGCACCACATAAAGGCCTAAATTCATTTGCAGTGTGACTATTTTTAGATACCCCATTTTATTTCTAACCTGCATTTATTCTAACATGGGGTTGGTGGTTTTTCTTTCAACTGGCTGTGCAAGCTTTTTGGTCAGATATAGTAACAAGCACTCACCACAGTAATTTTAATTAACAAGCTCTAATAAATTTGCACATGTTGCAATATAAGCTCTAAAAATACCCATGTGCATCCCCAAACTGTGGGCAGATTGCTCTGCAGCGAGGTTCCCCAGGAGATCCTTGAGAATCAAACCTGTGGGGTTTTTTGGTTGGTCGTCCAGCACAGCTGGGAACCTGCCACCTGGGCCCTTGGAGGAGGTTCCCTCGTGAGTTCTTTGGCAAAGGGTGAAAAATGAGCAGGACTCTCTGTTTCTTGGTCTTCAGGCTGTTGTTTATTTTTC
>VXAX01005265.1:0-88999 GCA_013399835.1 Leptocoma aspasia | reverse complement strand
GATGCCCTCCCTTGGAACCCAACCCCAGCACCAGTGCCTGTGGCCCTTGGGTGATGCCCTCCCACCCAAAAGCTGCCCTGGCTGCTGCCCAGCCCTGGCACTCACACCCTGTGTGTGAGTGCCATCCACCATCCACCACGGCCAGAGGCTCCTGCAGCCCTCCTGCTGCACCCAGGTCTGCAGAGATGAGGAGTTCTGCTCCCTTTTTTGGGTAAGCCTCAGCCATTTTGGCTGGAGCCAACTTGTTAGAGGCCACATTTGGCATTTGGCACAATCACAGTTGGGCAGCTGTGCCAAAGAGGGGAACAAATAAATCACGCTCTTGTCAAAACATTCCAGTTTTCACTGAAACCTTTCAGTGCACTGATGTTTGCCCACACTTTTTAAACCTGTAAAAGGCCATTCACTGTCAGTGTGAGACACTGAGTGAGAATGGAGGGAGCAGTTATTTTTTTACCAAATCCTACAGTTCCCAGACCTGACTTCCTTTCCTATGGGAACACTGCACACTTCAATCAAGGGCATCGATCCCAGTATAGAAATCACCCCCACCCACTCCTCCCATCCCATGTCCTGTTCCCAGGCTTGGTCCTGATCTCCAGGGGCTGAAGTGGTCTCACTAACATCAGAAACTGCTGCCAGGGACAGGAGCTTAACCAGTCTAGTGTACTTCCAAAGCAAACCACGTCACAAAGACACAAAGCTATGTGGGGAGCAGCTTTCCTAGGGACACCTTTCCAGCTGGGCTTTCTGCAGCTGCCTGCTGGATGCCCAGGCCCTGCCAGCACAGCCACTTTTACTGTGTGTTCCTGATTCCCACAGCAAGTGTAGGGGTTGGAACCAGCTGCACAAAGGCAGTGATCCCGAGAAATGCTGCAGTGCCAGAGCTGGGACAGGGTGGGGACAGGGGAGCAAATCCTGCAGTGGCGCAGAATCCTGCAGTGGAGTGTGTGTGCAGCCCAGGGAACAGATGCTCCTGACATACACCAAAATTCTTTAGAAGCACCTGTGCACAATAAAATGACCTGGGATCCACAGATGGTCAGTGGGGACTGGTTGAGGGTGATCTCTGCTGCATGTGCTGGTCAGTGCATTCCCCACTGGGACCTGCCTTTCTCAAAGGACAGAAAAAATGGTTTCAGATGGCTATTATTGCTCTTCTTTCCCATCACAGGCATTTTAGAGGTGTTGTTGGTCACTGTTCTTTCCTCCTAACAGTAAATTCTTTCTCAGTCAAGGGAAACATGCAGAAAAGGGTGTAATTTATTTAACACATTCCAGAAATATCCAGCCATATCATCATGTTTAAGTGTTTAGAAGAACTAAACTATAAATGAGAGAGGATCAACATGTGCTGAACAGAAGCAGGAGAGCTGCTGCTAGGTTTTGTGAACCTTTCCACAATTTGGAGACCTTCAGAGAATTATAGCCTGAGCAGAGACAGCAACAAGCTCATGGAAGCTTTTTCTGTGCTGTACATTGTGCTGGCATATGGGAATGTCATACCAATGCTGTTAGCCAGGGCTCTTTTGACATGATGTAAAGCATGTAATAATTATACAGCAAATATGACGAGATGGAATTGAACCTGATCTCAATTAGCAACCAGAAGTATCCTTCCAACTGAGATTAATATTGATTAAACCATAACAAGACTAGTACTTGCCAATAAGAGCTCTATAAAATCAAGGAAAGGTGAGGCCAACCTCTAAGTTGGGACCACTTTGTCACGAGCTGTAAAGACAAGTGATTGTCCTATGGCCCAATTTGTCCTTTTCAAAAATGGAAGTTTGGCTCTGTATAATTCAGGAAATTACAGTCATTTCAGCGGACAGCTAGTCTGGCCAGGAGCCCAGAGCAGAGATCAACAGCCTTCAGGAGACAGCTCTGTCTTCCTTTCAGCTTTTCCCATCCCTGGGACAGTATTAATCACATCAAATCCCACTCCTCTCGGCCTTCCTCACTCTCAGAAATGCAAGACATGACTGTTGTACTGTACTTCAAAATATAGGCTTGTGCTTTTTAATTTCCCCCCTTGCACCAAATTAAGGTGGCTATTTTGGAGTTGAACAAATATATTGGATTTATTGGCTCTTCCCCCGAGTGAGGTATAATAGTTCCACCAGTCCAATCCCACGTTTCCTTTACATGGAAATGATTGGATTTATTGCTAGCCATTTTTAGATTATATTAAGTCAAACCATAACAACTAAGCATCCTTTAGGGCTTAGTGCAGATTATAAAGTGATGCTTGAAAAACAGACATGCAAGGGTATGAGAGGCAACAATAGAAAGCTTACAACAAATCTTATTTTCAAGATTCTTGATCCTATTTAACTAATGTTTTAAGATGTTCAGGCTAACTTCAGAGAGATGCTGTACAGCTCAAGAAACACTGAGTGCTAAGATTATTCAAATGTAAAAATACATACATGCTACATTTATTGGCAAGTACCTGATAAAGCAAACTTCTTTTAAAGTTTTTGTAAATACTTTTCTGATAAAGAGCTATTTGCAAAGAACAAAGACGAATGTGACAATCGTTAATTTTCTTAAGATGAGAGTGAGAGGCAAATGAAGCCTGGAAACCTCTACACCCCAACAAATATTGGGTTGGGAAACAATTAATGCCCATGTGCCAAACCCAGAAATGTGCCTTCAAAAAGTGGTTTGTGTGCTTTCTGACACAGTAGCCACATGGCCCTGGCCAGGCAGCGCTGCCACAGCATTTCAGTAACATAGGCTGCTCCAAGGTATGTCCTGAGACACAGACCCTGCCTGTCCTGGTGATTTGTCAGTAGTTCAGCACTGAAATAGAAGGAGGAGAGTAGAGATGAACTCTAAATGTAATGCAAGAAATATTACTGCAAAGATACAGCAGGACCATGACTACAGGCACAGCCAAGAAATGTCACTTTGTCAAGGAACTTTTCTAGCCTTTTGAAATTTCACCTGTGCACAAAATTACAATCCTTCACATTCAACAGCAGAACAACATTCAAATATCAGCCTCACCTGGTGAGGATAATAAAATGTAACACAGAAGCTTATTAGGAAATAAACAAGTCTGGCTCCAGCAGCCACAACAAGAGAACCATCAGGAAGGCAGGAGCACCAAGACCATTTTTTTACTGGGTGCAGCCACTCTGCAGGTTACTTGGGACAAGGACATTACACCAGCACACTGACATTCACGTGCAACAGAGTTGTAAGAGAGCAGTAGCTGCCCAAGGATGTGCTCATGCTTGCTAAGCCTCTAATCCCAGCTTTCATTCTTTCTCCATCCATAATCAGTTCAAATACAGCTAGAATTAATCACTGTTTGCAATTTTAAAGGCTGCTTTTCTTCTCCCTGCTTAGAATCTGCCTTAGGTCACACACAGAGCCAGCATGGGTAAAGACATGGGCCAGATCCCCTCAGAGTCTGGCATTCCCCTCTTGCCCAGAACACAATGCAGCCTGTTACTGCACAGCAGTACTCAGAGCAATAAATAGTAACAGTAATAATAATAATAGCCACAACAACAACAACAACAACAATAATAATGCTGCAATAGTGCTAAACCCTACAGTACCTACGTACTCGGCAGTGGCTGTGACTCTGGAGTCACTCTTGCCCGTTTCCTGGATCCACCTCTGAACAGATTCTTACACCCCCCTCTAGAACATCTCTGCCCACCGTGACTCTGCCAGGCTCCAGAGTCTATTCTCACCAACCTCTTCCCTCTTCGATGAACTGTTCCTCCACTCAGTCTGTTCTTTCCTTGATACCACAGGGGTTGAGGAGAGGCAACTGTGGGCTGGACAGGACAGTATCTTCTCTTGAATGCTGGCCAAGCTGATCCTCTTTCTCACTATGATCCTTGTCTGTTGCTCTGGAGCTCCAGAGAGCATTCTGGCCAGCACAACTGCAACTGATTTTCAGCTCAGGTCACCTTCACATCACAGTGACCACCAGCCTTCAGGCATTAGGTTCCCCAGCTTTAATGATCCCTTTCTCACTCCTCTAGATGTTATTATATTGCACAAAGCTTTGTTTAGATTATCTCAAAGCATCCCATTTCTTGCTATTATAGAAAGTCAAGGAACATAACATGAGCAGTGCTCCTAAAAATGAGATTTATGCCCAGCTGCCCTGTGCAAGAAAAGTTACGGTGCAGAGAAAATTACAGGCAATAAATAAATGTGTATATAGATAGAGGATGTCTTTTAATACATATCTGAAAAGCATTCTTTGGAATGCTTAATGAGAAACCTATTTCAGATCCTCTAAAACCATTTTCTTAAGACTTAGTGAGTTCTGTACTTAAAATGAGGTTAGTGGACCAGTAACCAAAGTGTTTTTCATTTCCATTTCAAAGGATTCCAGCAGAGGCAGATATTTTCAAACATTGCACTTGCAAAATACCGATGCTCTTAAACCTGTAAGACAAACTAATTGCATCACCCACCATAGAAAATCTCAAATGTCATTTGGAATGCCACTGGAAGTGCCAAGGGACAGTGGGCATCCCTCCAAAGCACAGGTTGCATCCATAGATCCTCCTTCACTCACCCCATGAGGTTCTTTGATTCTCTAGGATTACGCTTCTGGAGATGACTTTCAAAAAATGGACATTGCCAGTAGTCTACAACAGTAATGTTTTTTCATCCTTGCCTTCCATGGTCTTACAAAGATCTACATCTTATGTGGACAGACTGCGCTCATTTGATAGATCTACATACTAAAACCACAGCTTATATTCAAAGATGATCTGAAGAATACTGTCCAGCAAGGTTCATTCCCCACTGCTGCTTCCTCTTGCCCAGAAACTGTCCATGGTCAGTGAGCATCTCTTCCTCTCACCACTCTCTGCTCAGGCACATCCCCAATCCCACTTGCTCACCTCCTGGCTCCAGAGCAGGTTCCCATTTCTTTGGCAGCCCTAGCACCCAAGATGGGCAAAGATCAGAATAAAACAGCAAGAAATGCACTTCTACCTCTTCAGCAGCATGTCTGTCCCACAGGAACATCACAGCCTGTTTCTCAGATGTCTAAACACACTCACCTAAGTCAGCACCCAGGTCAGAAGAGCACCCTGCAGCCAGGGAACATGGCCAATGCGGACAGAGACCACAGATGGAGCACAAGATAGAGTAAAGGATGAGGATACAGCATCACACCAATTTCACAACAAAGAAAAGGTGGGGTTTGAGAGCTAAACCAGGCAACTAATAAAGCCTGATATATTTAAGTTGAAAGTATGATGATGAAAAACCTAAAGACTCCCCATGCACCAAGAAAATGAGCTTGAAAAAGCAATGACCGCCTGCACTAGCAATTTATAATCTCTCAGCTGCTGAGATTGTGAACAGTGGCACTTTGTAATCTTATAGGAAAAGCAGCTCTAATGCCATCTGGTCATATATTTCTGGCCAAGATCATTTAGTGGAGCCTGTAATGAAAAAAGTTGCACATCCTCCTAAAAATCCGAATTACGCCAGCTGTGCCACAGTGTCACTTGTGCTTTCAAGAAGGACAGCTGTCATTCCTTTTCTCTGAAGATAGCAAGCACACTGCCTTGCTTAAGAGAACTAATTTTTCTTGGATCACTCTAAATTATCCTACCTGTCGCTAGGAAAAGAAAGGGTGAAGTCCCTATTAACATTTTTTGCTTGATTTTTTGCTGACATATATACAGCACTTGGTTCCATACCTATCTTGCTGAGCTACTGTGAAGAAGGTGATATTTGGACCTTGACTCTAATCTGAACTGAAGCCAGCTCTACAGCCTTGGCATAAAACCAGTTTGAGGGAGGGTGCAGTTAAGCTCGTCATCTTCACCTCTCCTAACAAATGAGACATTTCATATTTTAGAAATTACCTCAGCAACTTCCTGCCAGTTTTAAATTGCTCTGTCATCTCAGATTAGCACTCATCATTCATGCTAATGTAAACTAAATGGTACCTCTCCTGAAATATGTAAAAGAATAAATGGGATTACAATGAGGACTGCAGAGCATAAAATTTCTAATCTGTGAGCAACTAATTGCTGCAGGTCCTTCTTGGTACTTCCACCCACCAAGCCAACCATTTGAACCCCTATATTTGCTATTACGTTATTTTAAGGTCAAATCTTGTTTGCCTCAAGC
This sequence comes from Leptocoma aspasia, assembly GCA_013399835.1. Taxonomy (NCBI): domain Eukaryota; kingdom Metazoa; phylum Chordata; class Aves; order Passeriformes; family Nectariniidae; genus Leptocoma; species Leptocoma aspasia. The sequence continues at coordinate 82,867 of VXAX01005265.1, read as the reverse complement.
ACACAACTATTCTCACTGGCTCCAAGGGCCTATTTGCAAAAGCAAAGATATGTAACCTCAAATGAGCAGGGAAAGAGATACCAGCAGCAAGCTGCCTGTAGCAAACCCATCCACTCCCAGGACAGCAGGGCTGAGGGTGTGCCTTGAAAACCACGTCCCGTCTAGACTCCTCCACCCGCTCCCAGAGCAAAGCAAAGCAGCAGCAGGGAGAATTATAGCCCAATACTCACTGTGACAGGAAGGAAATAGCATTGGGAAATGCTTATTTTAATGACAGAAAAATACTTGCGAGGCTTGGGCTTAGCAGCAGTAGAAATGTTATTACTTTCGAAGCTGGAAGAGTAAATATTTCAAGGGCTATTTTTTGACACCTTCACTGTGGCTTGATTTCTGCATCTATTAAGAAAAAGTCTATATAGCTTGTGGTGTGGGAGCTTTGCAAATCTTTGCATAAAACTCCATCTTATAAGGCAATAGTGTGACAGAACTGTATAGAATGTACATCAGTCTAAAGAGCCACAAAAAGTAAAGAAAATACTTAAGTGCCCTTGTTTTGTTTCCGGAATTAATGCTAAATTCCATGTGTTCTTCATTTTATTATTTCTCAGAGTACACGGAAACAAAACAGAGAAGTGTCTCATGAAGCACTGCTATGTAAAGAGGCCTGGCTGTGTACAGCTTCCTTCCTAATGTGTAAATTTGTTGTCCTTTTAACCCAAAATAACATTAAAATGCTAGGCACAAAGAAAGCTGTATTTCCTAGCAATTCGCAGTTTCATCTTCCCAGCATGCTTATGTCGAGTGAAATCCATTGCAAAATACCATCACTGCAAGCACTTCAAAGCCCAGGAAACATCTTTTAATGGTCATTACTGCACCTACCTTGGGCCATCCTGAGCCTCCTTCAAATGTCCATTGATTTTGGTGGGAGTGCAGAGCACTGAGCAATGCCACTGGAGTACATCAGCTCCATAACACTGCCCTGAAATCAGGCAGAGTAGAACCAATTTCGGTGCTGTAAAGTTCCAGTAACCCAGGAGATCCTGGGAAGTGCAGAAAGTGAATGGCTTTGATGGATGAACATCTGCAAATGCAGGGCCATCTAGCTCTGGAAATTACCTCGCAGAGTTATGATGATGTACTTTGGCATCTCCCTACTTACGTGCAGCAAGTTTTTAGTCTAATTTCTGGGTTCAAGGCTTTCTGAAAAGGAAGCCACTTCATTTTGGAATAAAGAGGAATGAGAGTGAAGAAAGACAAGGTAAAGATTTGTCTACAAAAATGCTTCATAACATGGATTTCTCCAGGGTATTGCTTAATTCTCAACTGCTCCTCTTTAATAGAGCCAAACTCTGTTTTTAACGCAGAACATTATCTCTCCTCTATCCTACTGCTTCTGTGCACAATAAAGTGCATTCAAGGTACTTACATGGCTGTTGTTACTCAAGGATGTGAGCACCTCCTTGGTCTATCTATCTTTGTAATACCTGTGGGAGCTGGGAAAGTCCTATTACAGTCTCAGGCTCAGAACATCAGAGATATTTAGAGACCTGCCACTGAGATAAATGGGATTAGCTGCCCCATGGCTTTTCTGGCTCAGAGCCTCCACTGTGTCCCTAAAATCACAAAGGACATCTTAAATGAAGCAGGAAACCACTCCTAAGAGTCTCACTACCTAGGCTGGGGGGCTCATTTCTGGACCAGCTTTCCCGTTTTGATTTAGTCTCATGTTGCACAATGATGAAGGTATTAGGTAAGGTAAAAACCCCATCCCTGCTCTCCTCTGTCTATGAATAACTGAAAAGCTTTCAGCACTGTTGGCATGCATAGGCTGCAAAGTGTGCTTTGCTTTACTCCAGCTCAGTTTTCTCTCACGTAAAGCTCTACGTAAAACTGCCAAAGTAACTACCAATCTCCTATTTAGCTCAGCACTCCTGGATTCTTTCCCTACAGAGCAGCAAACAGACTTTTATTGCCCTCTGTACCTGACTTTGCTCTGCAGAAGCACCAGTTCTTCTGCATTTGCTCCTGCAAAGCAGAGTTTGCTGAGATGAGGGCTGGGCGGGTGTGCAGTGTCTGTACCACCCCCTCCCTCACCAGCATGGACACTTAAAAAGGAAATTTCCATCCTTCCTGGGGGATTGCACCAGTTCTCTGCCCTGTTCTGAGCAACAGACACATAAAACACATCAGCCACTTACCCACATGGCACAACAGGAGCAGTGTAGCTCCTGTCCTCCACGCCTGGGAATTTGTCTAAACATAGTTTGCTTCCAAACATGGGTATCTATTTCCAGTGTCAAACCTCCCAAAAGCAAACAGCAAACCAGTCTAAGACAAGGTAACAGTACAAAATTTTCATAATGAAACAAAACCTCATTTTGTCAAAGCTGGGGTTTCTATGGGCACCTTTGGGTGGTCACACATGCAGCTCCCCTGAACGTCTTGCCTTGGGGATGTCACCATGAGCACCCTGGCCTCCTCATGCAATGGTACCATGACCTTTGGTGGCCAAACATTCATCAGGACAACCCAGTGGGTATTTTTTTCTAACTGCAACCACAGGAAGGTGTGATTTTTTCCTCCATGGTCACTCAGCTGTCCACAGTAAGCCCAAAATAATGTTCCATCCTAATTGCCACAGACACACTCGTTTGAATAAAGAAGAGATGATATTTTCCACTTGCTCAAAGCAATTACTTCTTAAGAATGCGTTAGTTCAATCTTTCCAGGATTTAAATAAGCCAAGTATTAAATCATCCAAAGCTAACTACCTGAACATTTTCAATGTCTTCCAGTATCTTAAAAACAGTCTTTGATGCTTGTTACTTTAAAGGCATAGAATTTTGCTTGAAAATTGACCACTTAAATTCCCTAAAGTGGAAGCTGAGAAAAACCATACTACCTATTTCCAGTCTCAAATGAATATTTTAGATGGATTTTTGTATTAATTTCAAGTGGTCTAGAGTGTAAAAAATAGGGGATTCTGTCTAAAGCTAAGAAACACAACAACCATGTGCACTGAGGGGGAGAGTGATGAAGCTGAGAACTCTTTTAGGGATAAAGATGAGAACTGCCTCCATAAAGGATTATATTGTGTCTTGGGGCTTGCACTGTTCACTTTGCCTTAGATGTTAACATGCCAGCATGGCCACGAGTGCAGTCCCTCAGAGTATGAACACAGGTCTCATTCAGCAGACCAGCAATTACTTTAAATAAGAAATTAGAAATTGGTCCTTAGATACTGGTTTTGCTAATCTGACTGTGCTGAAAACTAATTCTATTCCTAAAAGGAGTTCAAACTGCTTCCTTGCCCAAATTGCCTGTTTGCAGCAATCTGAAATGGAATTATTTTATCAGCTTAACTTGACACAATGAATTTCTATTATCGGAAGAAAAGGAACTCACAGTACCTGATTTCAGGTTCCAAATTGTTTCAGTTCATTGTGACTCTCTGGAATTATGGAGAATATGTACTCTATTTTCAGTTTACCATCACTACAAAATAGCCTAAATGTGAAACTCTACAGATAAATGTCTGGGCTTACATACAAAGAGGACAAATCTCCAGTGAAATAATTAGCAAGATTTACAGCAGTGCTATGACTGCAGAGGAGACCTGAGAAGATTTAACTGTGCTGTTGGTGGCTGCTTCCTTCCTGGGTTGCTTGGAAAGCTTCTGGTACAGAACACAACAAATACCACAGCCCAATTCCCAAGGTGGAAGCGCTCGGTCAAGGTGCTGTGTCCCATCACTCAGGTATGACTGGGAAGTATTTTATCCCTGCTGTGGTCTGTGGTTTGTGTAGTATAACCTGCTCTCTCAAATGCCTGCCTTTTAAAAATATATTGCACTACAGAGACCTGTAAGTTTTATGACAGCGGAGATTCCAATCTTTATAGTCCTTTTAATGAAAATTACCATCATACTTTTTTTTAATGGAAAAAGACTAAACCTAAACTGTGTCTACTGACAGTGTTCACTCCTAGTTCCTTCAAATGTGTTTTTCATGTTGTAAGAAATATCCCTGTTCCCTTTTTGCCCCTATATCCCAATCTATCCCCAAGATGGTCAAACACGACTGCTGCTGATCAGGCTGTTTTCTCTCAACTGCTGTCTGCCCAAATCTCCCTCCTCTGTGCTTAGGAATATGCCTGAATGGATGGTATGCAAGTTACTGCTTACCCATTATTTATATATTCTCTTGGTGATAAGATACCCCCATCTTTGAAGCTGGGTCATCTTCCACAGAGATTCTTCCTGTTCTGCAAATGTGGATCGTGCACAGCAGCGAAATTCTCAGCCCTTACACTCAGGAGGGACAGCCTGTTAAAACTCAGCCTCTCCAGTTTTTTCACACCTCTGTCTCAAGGTGATTTTTCACCATATCCACACAGGGTCCACTTTAGTGGCCACGGAAGTGCCCCTCCAGCAACTTCAACAGTCTCTGTGTCAGATCCCTGCCATGTGTATGTTTATTTAAAGAGAAGGGAGGCTTTACACTCCACAAGAAGGGCCACGGGACTAGGAGCTTGTCTATTCATCTTGCAGTGAAGAGCGGAGACACCAGGGAGAGAGCTGCTGTGAGGACAGGCCAGTTTGTATCAATGGCCTTTTTTTGGTGGTGTCAATCTCTGCCTGTTGCAAAGAGAAGCCAGAGATCCCTGAGGGGGATGTATGGCCGTGCCCTTCAGTGCAGGATGAGGTAAGTGCCTCCTCCTCACCCCTGTGCCCACCAGCTCCCACGTGGAACCCAGAGCATGGCTGACCAGGATCTCTGCCCCCCAGCACTGCAGGCACTTAGAGGCCTTACACAGACCCATTCCTTAGAAAGTCTTGCCACAGGGCTTACCTCTGCTCTAATAAAGACATCCATTCCCACACCTGTACTTCTGCTACTGCTGTCCACTCAGCACTTGGGCTTGATGAACTGACTTCTCAGGGTAACCCATTCCACCCTTGCTTCACCTGGGCACACTCCCTGAGGCAGCTCTTATCTGGGTGGTGAGGGCAGGCTTACAGCAAGCTTTTCACATTTCATTCTGGCTACCTCCTCCCTTCCCTTTGAAGATGCCTGAAGCAGGTGCCTAATGACAGTCTACTGTGGACACCTCCAGCAGAAGTGTCCCAAACTGCTGCTGCAGACACTACCAGCCCCTCCAGGAGCATTGCTGATCGCAGCATCACTGACCAAAGGGCTCCCAGCTCTGAGCCTGCACCACTAGCACTCAGGATGAACCAAGAGAATGATCCTTGAGCTCAGGAGACTGTGGCATGCAGCTACGGCACATCAGGGCTGAGTCCAACAGGCTGGCTCTGAGCTCAGTGACTACAGACTCAAATAACAGATAATTGGATCCTGCAAACTCATTTCCCTTAGCTCAACAGCCACTGGCTACTTCCTCTGTTTTACACACAGCAGACAAGGGCTTGTTCTATTTCCTTTGGCCCCAAGAGATAAAATTTATATTTGTTACTGTGTATTTAATTTTCTGGGTTTCTTTCAGAATGATAGTCTGTCACAGCTGTATTCCCCAGCGCAAACCTGAAAATCACTGGGCCATGTCCTAACCCAGTTACATCAACTTATTCAGTGTCAAAACTTGGCTCAGTTTTACAGAGAAGTCTTTGGTGAGTCAGCTTCCCAGTAAATCTTCAGGGATTAATCCACAGGCAGATCCTACTCTGGTATGATACATATACAGAGTTTCCCTTGGCTAGGAATAAAACAGAACTGCTTCAGACACGCTATGCTTCAGTTGAATAAAATGTCTTGATTAGCATTTCTTGTTTTGTTTTCAGAAATAAAAGGAATAACAATAGACTCCAAATCTCTTATTCATAGCCAAAGCTGGGCTGCATAATTAAAGGTAATTGTTAGCTTCTAGTAGCTTGGCATTTTTCACTGCACCTTCCAGAGAAGAGAACAATCCAGACAGAAGAACGACTGAACTGTGAGTGTTCACTCAACGTTTTCAGTAGGCATCCGAATCTTGTATTTAAGCCAAAACAGTAATGCAGGCAAAAAGCACAGAGAGCAATTGCTTACTGGTGACCAAAGGTAAGAAAGGTCAAACATTTATTTCCTATGTTGCTCCTATGCGTGCAGTGCCCAGAATCTTTTAATTATATTTCATGGTCCTCTGAACTTGTACAAGGGCATAAAATATATTTATAGCTCACTTAAACTCTTAGCAATGAAACAGCCATCCTACACAGGACCTCTGCTAATCAACTGAAGACTTTCTGTGCATTAACTTTAAAAATGTAAAAATGTACTTGTTCCTTCTCCAGCTGAAATGCTTATCACAGTCTAAAGGCAGCAACAAAGAAAAGCTATTTTCTTAGGTAACAGTTTGAGTCTGTATCAGTTCACCTGTGATGTTTGAAGTACAATTTCACTGGCAATGCACGTTCATTATAACTGTTATTATAGCACTGGAAGCTCTAAACCACACTGTGACAAACACCAAAGAAACATATAATAAAGAGATCACCCCTCTCTAAAGCTGTTCCCGCCTAACTGTGTCATTTTCTCTCTTAGACAACAACAAGAAAGGGGTAATCAAATAAAGAAGTCTCCACTTAACTAATCATACTCAATGCAAATTCCTGATGAGCAGACTGAAAAGCTCCCAGTGTAATTATACACCTCACAACAAACCTACCTGGCACATCTTACACCAACCTTCCATGCTGGGAATCTGCTTTGAGATGAATTTTAGGGAAGAAGATCAGCCAAACACGTTACTTGTGTGTGAGGCTTAGATTAAGGAAAAGAGTTGGTGCTTTACAACAGGAGCAGCTGCCCTTGCTTTGCTTTTTCCCCAGAAGGTGCTGGGCCCTGGCATGCTGGAGTGGGCAGTGATGGCAGGGAGGGAGCCATGCTGGCACCTCCTGCTGCAAATGGGGCTTTACATTAGATTTAAAGACTCCACTCAAGGCTGCCTTATAACTGCAAAGCCAAACACCCCCATGCTTAGGCATCTGAGAAAATTCAAGCTGCTGGTGAAACCTTAATTCAGTTCCCTGATGCATGTGCTTTATGATATGATCTTTAATTAGCCTATGAGGAAATTAATAATTATTTCTGAGTGTAGGATTTGGCTGCTGTACAGTAAATAATGCACCACGCTACCCAATGAATGGTGATGATTCAGCAGACATCATCTCTCATGTGTCCTGCAAGAGGAAGGGGCCTGTGAGGAAAGAAAACCCAGTGTAGGATCACATTAATGAAGAGTAAAGATCAATAGTTTATTTGTGTCAGAGAGGGAGGCACAAATTAAAACTGCAAAAAAAATATCTCAGTTCTTGTCTTTTGCCTTCTGGCTTTTTTGATATGGAGTATGGAAACATAAAAAATATTTAGTGTTTGTTATCTGTTGATTAGTGTTTCATATGATGAAACAGAAGCTGAACTGTGCACCAGTTCAGGGGCTGGTGATGACAGGTCAGGCAGCACCAGGAAGGCAGATGCACTACTGGGATGGGCTTCACTGTGACCTGCAGCGAGCTCGACACGGTGAGGGGATGAGAGGAAAGCTGGGCTGGCTTAGCTCAGCTGTGTCATCTCCAGCCTGACTGAAAACTGCATGGCAGACACAAAAGGCAGAGGATGCCAAACCCTGCAGAAACAAGAATAGTCATGTTCCTTCCAAAGAGCTCCTCAAGCTGGACAAAACTCAGCTTTGAAACAGCTGTGTTTTTTCAGAGCTGCAGCAAATGCACGCTGACATATAAAATACTGGTTGTGTTTGTCACAGGTAGAGCCACCTGCACAGCTTTCCTGTTCACCTGCAGGTGTGAAGGAGGAGGATCAGTCCCTGCTCCAGCCAAAGCAGTCAGCACTAGAGGAGGAAGAGGAACCCTACCTCTCTCATTATTACCTGTGAGAGCAGACACAGCCAAGTCCTTATTTACAGTGAACCAAGACAAACAGGATGCTCCACTTTGCCCTCAGATGTCACAAATAAAGCACAAAGCCAGCAAATTGAGGCTATACATTATTCTTGGCTATTTCCACCTAAGCCCTTGCCTTTCTTAAAGACCTGGAGGGCAGGAGCAGAGCTGTGGGCATGGATGGGTGCATCAGAAGAGAGCTGAAATCCTGCTCTCAGAAAAGTCAATTCCAGCCATTTCCTTTGCAAGAAGTTTACTACATGCTGCCACACTTTTATTGGCATTCATTACTCCTCGAGGACTAATTGATTCATTTTTAGCAGCATTAAAACAAGGCTGCATTTTACTGGGGCTGTAGGAAGCTGGTCAATTACCTCCAGAACACTAAAAGCTGAATCCAGACTCAATTCTCATCTTAAATTGTAACAAACATATTTCCTGGAGCCTTGATTAACTCACAGGCTGAAACCCAGCTCACAGCTGTCTCAGGTTTTGGGAGGGAGGTTGGGAGTGCTGGGGTTTGTTTATTTTATCATTGCCACACAGCTTGGGAACCTGCAGAGCAGAGACAGTCACCACGGGCTGCATTTCTTGCTAAACACTACTGGAAATGAAACCAAAAGACTGAATCCCCCCCGTACTCACAGTAAGGTTGCTCCTCTTTTTTGTATCTGATGTCTGCTTCGTTTGGAGCTTCCTTTCTGTTTAAGAACAGCCAATTTAGCATTAACATTTAACTAGATATTTGTAGCATTCCAAAGTCAAATTAACAAGCTTGTTACCTCTCAACATGTAAAAATACTGTAATATTCATTCCCAGCAACACCTACAAAAGAACACAGCAATTCCTTTTAACTGAAATACACACATCTATCTACATACATACACATATACATATATATATATTCCTTTATATGACCCTCTGCCTTTATTAGCATCTCCAAGTCACTGAGTTTAAATGAATTCACAATCTTTACTGCACTGCTTTGAAAAATACGAGGCAGGTATATTGAACAATGTGAAAATGCACAGCTTGGAGATGCAGCTAAGACAAAGGGAAACAAGAGTTCCTGCAGTACATGCAAAAACAAAGGTGGGTAATCAATAACAAGGTGCTTCAGAGAGAAAAAATGAATCCTTTTTATTTTATCTACTCATGAACAGCCTCGCTGTTTCTCTCCCAGCCTCAGGGTGAAGAGTGTGCTGATGTTACCCCTTGGTCAGCAGGAATCACTGCTGAGCCATGTCAAACAACTTCCTGCAAAGGGGAGATCCTGCTGGGAAAGCAGTGGATTAGAAGTATTACTAAAGACAAATCTTTAAAACCCCTCAATCTTTTTTTTCCACGTACTCTCCTAAAGATCCCAACCAAGCTGAAGTAAAACCCATCGTGCATCCTGCCTGAGTCACCACCGCAGAGCACTCGATGCTGCACTTGCATTTTGTAATATTAGGCCTGATAGAAGCTGGGTGCTCTGATTTCTGCTTTTCTTTGCAGTGAAACAAACTCAGCCCATTGGTGTCTTGGCCAAATCTACAGGTTTAATGAGAATGATTCAACACTACCTGGTTTCTCCAGAAGCTGCTATTAAATGCTGGGTAAAATGAGAGTTTTCTTTCCCTCTATCATGGTTAATTTCAGAAAATACAAGAAATAGAATCAAGATACCCCAACATTGCCTGGACAGGAAGTGAACCACTGGAAAAAAGCTCTGCACACATTGCACCATTTTAACTGTGCTTTTAAATGCAAGAAGCTGTGTTGGCCTGAAGGGAGAAAATAAAATAAGAAGGGAGGGAGAAGTGAATAGTTTACATTCTTGAGCAGCTATAGAAAATACAAAGGTGAAATGTTCATCAGTGAAGGTATTCAGCCTCTTTTTACCACAAAAAGGGATTATCTTTGAGTCTTGCTGTAGACAATCAATTCTCAGCCTGTTTTTCATAGGCAGACATCACCTTCAAGCTCTTATTGCCACTACTGGTACTCATATTACACTCTAAAAACCAGGTCAACTCCTCTAAGCACAAAAGGTTACTCGACACCAAAAATCTCTTACACACTTGCCCCCATTTACACAAGTTGTTTGCAGACCTCCCTCATGATTTGGATCATCACTTCCACTTCAGAAGGGGCCTTGCACAGAAAGCCACAAATACCAATGACCAGAGAGCATTTAGAGCCAGTGCCTATTCCTCAGGCTGGGGTGCTGAGAACAGATACATGGATAGATCTTGGCTGATAAACCCCTGTAAGACAGGGAATGCCATGGTGTCTTTTGCTGCTTTACCAGAAGAGCATCACTATTTCATGAACTAGAGAGACTTGTGGTACTCCTGCACCTCACTCAACACCCAGGGACTTGAGCTCTGTTCCCATCTCTAGCACAAACCTATGGTATGACCTTCCACTAATCTCTTCCCTCCATAATCCACTTCTCCAATCCAGATATTGGTTTGTTTGTTTATTTTTGTTTTCAAACAAAGTCCTTGGACCATAGGTTGAGGCTCAGACAGGCAGGATGCCCTGCAGTGCATTACAGCACTTCTTGGCTCTATGGATGTGCTGCTTCAATGGCAATAATTAATAAAGCAGAATCAACAGTTTGCTGCAAGCATTTCTGGTGAGAGAGAGCAAAGTAATTTTATCATCTCAAATGAGAACAGATACCTTGAAGTACTCAAAATAACCCAAGCTCCTATGTCAGGACATGCCACATATTTCAGTAGCATATATTCCAGCTCATCTTTTGCTTTGTTTGTGTTTGCTGATCTCTAGGTGGGGACAGCATCTTGTTGCTGAAGCCCCCCATGCTCACAAATATCTACAGCACCTGGCTTAGAACAGAGACAGAATTCTTGGCAAACATCAAGTTGGAGCAAAAAGATCCCCTCAAGAGCTGATTCAGAGCACCTACACTTCTCTGCAATAAAAGCAGCCCAGGAAATTCTATTATGTTCCTCTTAGGAGAAACACTGGGCATCAGAAAGATGAAAGGTGACAACTGCTTCACGTGAAGCCAGTGAACCAGCTAGAGAATGGCTGAGCATAAAGTGGTTCAAGACACAGGCTCTTCTGCAGAGAAACCTCAGCTGTTCATCTCCCACTCCCTGCCCTGACTTCCATCCAGCCATCTGGGAGTAAGGCTCTGCAGCCACTGAAGGCAACACCAGCACCTGTGATAAAAGTTACGCTGCTTGGCTGCTTACTCTGTGAAATCAGGGGCTTTCAAAGAGATTCATGCACTGTGTCCTGAATGTTAAAATAAACTCTGCCAACACTTTCTTCTGAGATTACTATCTGGGCATCGCTAATTTCTTGCAAAATATGCCTGTGTTATCCTGTATCTCAGAAGAGCAGGTGCTTTCTTTTTTGCCTCCAAGCAGATGCACATTTCACTGTTCTCTGAGCACTCAGAGGCAGCTTTTTTTGAGTGTGTGACAAAACATGGTGACAGCTGTTGAAACTGAGATGCCTGATGTACCTTTTCCACCTAACCTGACTTTTGCAAGGATGAAGCAGCTCATCTCTTGGGGTGTGCAGGCTCTTGCAGGAGGCACCCCTGTGCAGTGCTCTCATCCCAGCCATTCCAGTGTTTTGTTCTCTTTTCTTTCAGTAAAAGAGAATATTGTGCCTATGCCATCTGTTAAGCAAAGTGCTGCACGTACATTGCAATATACCCTGCAGCACAGAAAAGAGTCTTCCAGATAAAACGTGAAGAGAAGTGGCTGTAAGGAGAAAGAAAACTCCAGGTGCTGGAGCTGTTACAGGTGAGCCTAAGTGTTTGCTTCCCCAAGGCAGTGACCTGTCAGGATTAATCTTGTCTGCCCAGGAATGCACCTCGGCAGACACCGCACCCCATTCCAGGAACCCAGAAATACCAAACGAGATGCTCAGCACCACACATGAAAGCATCTCCTTTCTCCAGACCGTGACTGTGGGGGAGTGACAGCCTGGCTAGCATCAGTCCTGTTTTGTGCTGGGCTTTTTTTTTAAGGTGGTTCCTTTGGGGAAACAAGATATGAAGTGAGCATGGGTGTTTGCTGCCATTTTCCTATGGACACCTTCACAGGAACCCCCGTATTTGTTTCTCTGTCCTGGATTCACCTGAGACTCTGCTTTTTTACTTCAGCTTAAAGGAGGTGCTCTCTCTGTCTGTATTCTCCTCAAACCAACCCTAAGGGAAGGAAGTCCATGGGAGCCAGAGGAATCATCTCTGATGGCCTCTAAATCCTTTTGATAATGCATCCCAGAGGTAAAGGTGTAGGACAAATGGGCTTCTTCTGCATGATGCTGGCCAAGCACTGTGCAGAAAGAGGCACAAAACAATGGTGTTTTCAGTAGTGAAATTTTACCAACAAGGTTGCCCCTGGCCTGTCAGAAAAATGCAGTGCAGTTGATGAACACCCAGTGAAAGAGATTCATTCCCAGGTTTCTTTTCCTCCTATTCCTTTGTCACAGCATTAGAAAAAATGATCAAACATCTTCCTGCCCTTAAGTCCCCACTTTAACTTAGCCTCCCTGACTCTATCAGCTTTTTGTTCAGGAGCTGAGATGTTCTAGGCCCATTCATTCTTTTCCATTTGGAAAAAAAATGCCCATGCACAGGGACTGTTTCATAGTAGATGTTCAGTTGGGAGACAGCAGGCAGCCAAAGCAGGATTGATGTTAGGAAAGACACAGGTGAGCTATGGAAGCCATGCCATGTCCCCAGCACATATCCAGAGGGACAGCTAAGCCTGCTGTCCCATGGGGTGCTGGGAGTCCTGCTGCCTCCCATCTGCCCGAGGATGCCTCAGAGGTCAGAGCTCTCACACAGCCCATGGCCAAGGCCACCAACTGAGCCACACACCACAATTTCAGGGCAGAGCCCTGTCCTGGAGAGTCACCACAAAAAGGAGTGCTACCAGGCAATTAGGGGTTTCCGGATCAAAAGCAGTCCATTTGAAGTCCTAACTTAAATTCCTGGCCCTAGGGAGCAGCCAGTGCTGATGCCAGAGCAGCAGGAGGCAGGCAGCTCACAGAGCACAGCCCGCGACTGCTGGAGCAATTCTGCTCACTCCACAAGTGCTCCCTTCCCCAGCCTCTGAAACAAAGGAACTTATGTCTAAACACAGCAGCATTTCCACATTTTAAGGCATAATCAGTCCCTTCTTCCCTGTTTCTACATAAACAGTATCTTTTAGACAGCACCTCACCAAACCATGGGATGCCTCCAAGAAACACCCACAGCTGAGAGCAGTGGCAGCAGGACACTGCAAGTGTGGAGCAGGGCTTTTGGGACAACATATTTGGGGACACAGGCACTGCAGCCCTTGTGGCCCAGATAACCCTTGCTCAGGTCTTGTGTCAATCATTTTCTGCACAGAGAAGTCCTGCATCTCTCAGAATACATATTTTGGTGCATGGGCCACCAAATTCAGATACTTTAAAATTTCAGGTCATCAGGGCGTGGTTCATGTTCTCATCAACTGAGAAAATGCCAGCAAAATTCAGATTAAGGTCTGGATTTTGTAGGCCAGAACAGAGCTCTGCCTGCTGGGCTTACTTCATAACCTCCTGATCAGCTTCCTTAAGCATTCACAATATATATGAATGTAAAAAAAAATATTTCTATATATGCCTCTCTCCAACAGTGCTTTTAGGGGCTGCAGCTGTAGGTACTGAGGGTTATATAACTCAGTTCCTCTGACAAAGACACATTTGGTTGAACTTTAAACAAGGGACCTTTAGAAATCTGTAAAATTTTAACCATCAGTGTGTAACAGCTTCTAGTACGTTTCCCACCTTGTAACATTTAAAACAATGATTCATCTTCATAAGAAATATGTAACTGTCTGAAACTAACTCTCAAATAATGTTAATTATCTGCATGGTCTGTGTTTCTGCATATGCGGTTTCCAGCTACCAAGACTGGACATTATAAAAGCTTTTACATGACATCAGCTTTCCAATGACCAGCCAGTTATAAAACACAAAGTTTTTAATCTGCATTTGGTTGTCACAGGTTAAAAATCACGGATTTTTATGAGAGCTACAAATCATTTTTAGACTGGGCAGTGTGGACTAAAAGCCAAGGTTTTTTGTTTTGGCTTGTTGATATTTCCTGAAAACATGAAACAATTCTGAAAGGACAGATTTCCTGGCTTACAGCTAAAGGTCAGCAGTCACACAGGGACTGCTTGCTAAGTGCACCAAAAGGAAAGATCGGTGCAACCTTGCAGTGTTATTAAAAAGTGATTTAAGTGGGGAAAAAGGGAGAAAACAGAGAGACAGACAAGGATTATACTCTCAACAACTGAGCCTTCACAAAGATTAGAAAAACAGCCTTGTTCCTTGCTGCTTGCAGCCCCTCACTGTCACTCCAAGCACCGCTTGCTCTTGCTCCCTCTTTCCACCCCTCTGCAGCCATCCCGGACTGCACAGCCTTGGAAAGGGACTGCTCTGACCAGGCATCACAAATCACTTCTAGAGCCTTTCCTGCACAGCTCAGAAGTTTTTCCAGGCTCGTTGCTGCAACAGATTGTAGAAGTACAAGTTTAATTTGTACTGGGAAAGACAGGAGTTCAGAATTCCCATGACTGTGAGCAACAGTGAGATGCAGTTGTGTGATATGCAAAAAAAGCTCATTTTCCACAGGAATCTCCCCCAGACCCGAGCAATGTTTGTAACTTGCTCTCAGCACAACTGAAGAGCCAGTCCTGTTTTGCAGCTGTCAGATGGGGCACAGCCAGCTCACAGCTGAATCCTGAACCACTGCGTGGACAAAGCTCCTTGTCAATTTTTTGTACTTAATTTTGTAATAACAGATAGGGGAACTTCCCCTTTCACTGACAAGCCACCAGTTTGAAAAGAGGCACATTCTGCAATCTATGTTGGAAGCACCTTTAAAACAATATTTAGTACCAGTCTCAACAGAGGCTGTACCACAGCTCCCTTTACGAACCCCAGCTTGTTTTTATTTTTAGTATTCATGTTTTTCTTTCTAAGTATAGGCTATATACAATTTTTCAGGCAAATAAATGCCAACCAAAACCAACCTAGCAGCCTCTAGTAGGTCTCTGCTACAGGCTGTGCTCCCAGGTAACTACATTTCCCCCCTGTCTGACCAAGAGCCCTGGGCCATCAGAATTAACATAGTTTTTGTGCCTTTAATCCTGCTAATGAAATACCTCTACTCTGACCACAACACCCTCCCTAGCACTGAGCTATCAAAAGCATATACTCCCATCACTCATGGTCTGTGCTTCTGGCTCTTTTTCTTTTTTTAAAATTAAAATCAATTGGTTGTAGAGCAAAATGCTACCTTTTCAGTTAAAAGGTTAACAGCAAGCCTATGACCACATGTATAGCTTGCAACTGATGTCCCCAAATTCTGCTAACTACAGTAACACAAAGCAAAACAACAAATGTGCTGGTAAGCAGCTAAGCAATACCATAGGCTGTTTAAATTTAGCCCTGGCAGATCCTGGAGGAAGAGCATCTCAGAGGCCACGTGTCCTCTGCTGTGCAGAGAGAACACTCAAACCATAGGATCCTGTTCCACACATCTCACTTTTGAATATATGGCTATGCCTATTGCATGTCATCTGTATCTCACACTTTCCTCTAAAAGTGCTTTGTATGAGATTAAGGACTCTCAGCTCTTGGACACAAAATGTTTGCCCCAAAAGCAGCCAGGCAGACTGAAACAGCAGACACTGTAATTCCTTGCAACAACACAGAGCTGCAGCTCAGAGCTGAGGCATGCTGACAATTTAGGGCTTTACAGACCACAACCTGCAAGGATGAATTATTCTCCAAAGCAAAATGTTGACCACAAGCATGGAGAACATTACTTCAGAGGCACATTGGTGTAGCCTTGCTATTTTCTATCTGGAGCTCGGGGAATTTACAAGTAGAGACTATTGCCATGATCAGCAGTGAGATTACAGGCACAAGATTTGCTGTGATGAATCCAAAAATAAGACAGCTCCAGGCCTAAAGTTCAGTGTGCCACACCTGCTAGCAGAGAATACATGAATAATCTGATCTCCAGGCTAAAAATACTTTGAGAAAGAGTTGGACATCCCCATCCAGTGGAGTCTCTCTACATCCTCCTAAGGCCAAATGGAATCACTAATGTGAAGACAAGCTGTGCATCAAGAGCTCTGCAACCCCAAAAGTTGCACTCCAAGCTGCTGCTGAGGAAATCCAACAAGGACAGGCATCCAGTGCCAGCAAGACTACAACTCATCAATTTGACATAAATTAGAGCTGTTATTGAACAGCTCTAAGGCAGCACTACCTGCAAAAAGTCTTGTTAACTGTGAGATTAATAACATTTCCTGGAAGCTAGGGCAGTTTCTGTGGCA
This sequence comes from Leptocoma aspasia, assembly GCA_013399835.1. Lineage (NCBI taxonomy): Eukaryota > Metazoa > Chordata > Aves > Passeriformes > Nectariniidae > Leptocoma > Leptocoma aspasia. The sequence continues at coordinate 66,609 of VXAX01005265.1, read as the reverse complement.
TTGTTTTAGGAGCTGAGGTGAATCTATTGCCATATCACCAGAACTCCCTCAATTTCAAACCATTTATGCAGTACCTAAAGAAAATTTAACAGTACTATTTAAAGGTAAAGTCATACTTGAAACTGAGACACAATATGATGATTTTTTTAATCATGTCTTGCATAAATTATAAACTGTATTGATTGCAAGGGTAGTTAAGCAAACTAAAAGGGTATAATGGGAGCAGGAGACATCTTCCTGGCCTGTGGGCTCAAGTGAGGTTGTTCCCACTACAGAACACCAATGATCTGTGCATTATGGTCTGTTAAAGTAATACTTGGCTTATTGAACACTTACTTTGTTTGATACTTAAAAGAAACTTGGGTATGCACCACAGAAATAAAGCTCTTTGTAAAATACTGGGGAATAAAACCGAAGTAAAATAAAATACTGGGGAATAAAACCAAATGGCTCTAACTGACATCTCAACACAACCATCTCCCTTTTATATGTTTGGTTTTGCTTACTATTACTCTTACGGCTGTTATTATTATTATTAATCCACCAAAACATCACACTTAGACTAAACCAGTTCTTCACTGGGAAATTTCTGCTTATTAGTGTAATCCTCAATGATTCCATCAAATTTTGCACTCTCTTACATGACAGATGCAGCACTCTGCTCTTTTGTGGTGAAAACAGAGCAGGTATAGCAGCCAGTGCTGTGACAGGGAGTGGAGAGAGAGGGTGCCAAGCACTAACCCCTGTGAAGGGCTGGATTTCAGAGGCTGGGGATTGTGCTCAGCAGCAGCTACGTCAGGTCCCATTCAGATATCAGTCTGAGCAACCACCATTGTCAGGCTCTTATAAAATCCTGATTGTCATCTTTTAAAGCAGGTGAAAATCAATTAATTTTGAGCTTATAAAGGAATGGCTTTGCTGCGTCCGACCTTGGCCACACACACAATGCCTTTTGCAAGAGATGCACTGCCTTTTCTTCCTATTTAGTGTAAAAGCACTTCATCTTGGTTATAAGCCTGAAGGTCAGGCTTATTTCTTTAGATCTATTATTTACTACTTGAATTTCCAGTTCCACCTTTCTGGCTATTACAGCTTCTTTTCCCGACTCCTTTTCACAGTACCTCCATATGATGACTGTTGATAAAGTTAGGAGGGTCATGATTCTAAATGTCTGACCTTCTTCAAAACCTGATAATGGATACAGTTTCTGAATCACAGGTCATCTCAATTTTGTCAGTAAACCACTTATTTCCAGTGGCCTTCAGACCTCCAGGCTTACTGTGCACTGCAAAATGGATTTTTCAGGGAACAATAAAAGTAAGAGAGCCATCCTTAGCTTTTGCTTAGCACGTTAGGAGGGATACTGGACTTTGGAGAGAATGTTTGTCCACAACATCTTATGCAGCACAGTCTCTAAGAGCTTCCCTGCTCTGTAACATTTCCTGATGTTTGTATGAAGCTGACAGTTATAAGCATCCAATACGAACTAACCTCCTTATCACTTGTAATCTTCATGGAAAGGGCAAAAAAAATCCATGTCTCCTTAAACTCTCCCCACCTACTGAAGGCTATCCAGTCACCTTTACCATATTGTTCAACTTACAGTTCAAGGCACAGTGCCAAGTTTTACATCATTGCCTCAAATGCTACTCTACTGTGGTAGGAGCTGATTACAGCACGCCTGTCAAAGCTGTGTTGGTGCCAAGGCACACCAAGTGTCTGCCAGCCTCCTCCAGTGGCTGCTCTGAAATGAAGATCTCAAAATGCCTTGGTCTTACAGAAACACTGCCAGAGGTACAATTCCTACAATTCCAGCAGGTCAATGCTTCACGCAAACTCTTGAGTGAGATGCAGAGAAAAGCATGTCAAACACCAACTCCTGGCTCCAACAGTGCCTGGAAAACTGAGCACTGACTGGATCCTGAGTAGAGGGAACCAGGCAGGTTTTACTTACTGTCAAAGCTTCTGTGCTGTGCTGTTAGGGTTGCCTGCACAGAGCGACCAGCCTCTTTCATCATGGCTTCAAATTCACTTCGGCTTTTGTTTGCAAAGTTCTCCTCCATCTCGCTGGTGCAGCAGGTGTAGCCTTGTGGGCAGATCCGCAGATGCTCCCCTAAAATGAGAGAAAATGCAGTTTAATGGCCACGTCTGCAAAAGGGAGAATTTCATGCTGGACAATCTCAGCTTAAAAATATTCCAGCTCCCTGTTAACCTGGATCTTCATCAGGTCTTTCTGTCAAATTTACCACCTAATTTGAGTTCTTCTGCTTTAATACAGTGGTTGGTATCAATGCAGGCACAAATTTTCTCACTGTTGACTGTGAGGGAAGAAAAAGCAAAGGAGAAAAAACCCATACATGGAGCAAGGAGAAGGGAAATACAAGTGTCTCCTGCTCAAAGTCTGTCCTAGAATCCATCTCTGCCTAGAATCCCAGAAGATGTGGAAGTCTGATTAAATGACAGCTGTACTCATTAGAGTTAATATGTATATTAGCACAGCTTTTTCAAACTGCTTTGTCAAGAAAAAAAGAAACAATTACAAAGTGCTCCCTGCCTTACCAAATTTATCCTGAGAAGGCATTTCCTTAACCAGAGAGGTGAGGCTAGTGAGAAGTTTTCAAGAGACAGAGATGTTATGAATGTCAGTGGAATTTGGATGGCTGATTCCCCTCCACATGTATTGAAATCTTCAGTGAAAAATTTCTCCTGGAAAGACACAAGACCACCCCAAAAACGGTTGCTATGACAATCACCGATTGAATATACCCTTTGCTGTAAGGAAGAACAGGAAAGGTAAGAGGACTCAGCAGTCAAATTGAAAAATTCTCCAGTATGGAGCTTCTCCTGCCCTCTGCAATTTCTTTACTGTGGAGAAGCAAGTGCTCGCATAGGCAGAGTCAGCAACATTTTAAAAATAATTGCTCAAGCTCTTATGAGTCCTTACAAAGACACATCCACCTGCAAACACACCCTATGATTCTCCTTACCCAAGCAATAAGAATTCATTTGAATGAAATAAAACATTTATTTAAAAAAAAAAGAATAAAATACCCTTTTTGTTCCAAGCATGTTCTGAGATAAACCAATTACCAAACATGTACCATGTTTAAGATAATTTGATTGGGATAGCCAGTGATTTTGCTGGCACTTTTACAGGACTGCTGTCTTAATGTCACAGCTGATCCTAAACATCTTTAAAATTGTGTTTTATCTTGTGTGTCTCAACAGCTTCAAATCCTGAACCTGCACAGTCTCCGGAGTTTCCCATTAAAGTCTTTTGCTATTTCCAGTGTAAAGCTCTTAGCAAATGGGTGGTAAAAGGTCTCTGAAACTGGGCATGTGTCCTACCCTTGTGAAAGTTATCTTATTAGCACCCTAAGAGCAACTGGAGTGTTCTGTAGTTGATGTATTTTAGGCAGAAGCCATTCAGGATGAGTTTGCATTTTGCTGGTCCCTGGATTCCTGCTCACAGATGACCCTTGAGCAACCTCTGCAGGGTGTGGGGTGAGCCTGCCCTTGGAAAACAGGTTACCATGAGCATCTGCACTGCCACTCTTCCTGTCTACGTGACGGGAATTGCTGCTCACCAGCTTCTGTAGGAGAGTAACTCCCATCTCCAGCCTTGTGTTGTGCTCCCAGCTGAGAGGAGGGCCAGGGTGGTGTGTCCTGGGGGTTGCCCATCTCCCTTGGGACCCACTCTCTGTCCCCACGAGCGCCCAGGCACCATTGCCATAGCAGCAGGAAAAGCAACAACTTGCTTCAATATAAAAACTCAGAGCCAATATAAATATCATGTGGCTCCATGCCTGCCACACCAAATGCAAGCTCAGTTCAGGGCTTGCCTGAGCCCCTCTGTCCCTCACAAACTAGATTGTTCCGAGTCATTCCCCGGGCTCCTTTCTGTAGAGCCGTGCTTATCTGTACAGCATCAGGGCTGCTGGCATGTGACAGACAGGCAGGAAAAGGGAGCTGTAATTTTTTGACAAGACATGGCTTTGATTCCTGTCATGGCAAATTGAAAACTTTTTTCTTGTCTGGCCTTTTCCATCCCATTTCTGCTGCCACAGGATTTCTGGCAAGGACAAAGTCTTGTGGACAGCAGTTTTACTGTGGGATGCATCCTTCCATGAGGCCCTCGAGGCCCTCAGGACAAAGTGAGGCCTTTACAGGGCCAGGCCTCTCTGAAAAGCCAATCAACAAAGGAATGGATCCCAAGGGGTCCCAGTGGTTTCCAGAAGTGCCTTTACCACCTCAGTTGATGGTGAATTTTGCTGGTGAGGTCCTGGTTGTGCTCAGAGGCCTTGCACTCAACAACACGAGCACTCCTGCCATTTCCTCTGGGTGCTATTACCCACCAGGGCTGGCGGGTGCAGGCAAAGCCTCCAACAGCTCTTTACAAATGCCCTGCTTTGGGAAACAGAGTCAAATCAGTGGGAACCCTGGGGATTTCTGATTTCCAGGTCTGCTGCCAGCAGGATTCAGGCAGGAGGTCTGCCTGAAACTGGGAGAGCAAACATGGACGTCCCTGCAAGGAGACACCAAGGTGTTCACCAAAGCTGCCCTTCAGGCAGGTTCCCTGCCCAGGCTATGGAAACCAGGGGGAAAGTGTGAGGATTGCCCCCAGGAGGAGAGCAGGGGAGGAAGAGCCCTGTGCCTGAGCTCCCTGAGAGACACTGAGCAGCAGCAGCAGCAGTGAGAGGTGTGCTAATTAAAATGGGACATGTCCAGACAAACGCTCCGTGCTCCCAGCCCAGGCGAGGCACTGCGTGTTTGAGCAGGATGGCTCCAACCCCGCCGTGACAGCACAGCCTCCACACAACCGAGGGGACAGTGGAAAAACAGGCAGAAAGCAGGGGGAAAATCACACCCATAGCTAAAATTGGTTAATTTTACACAACTTCGTGAATTGAATATAGAATTGTCTCCATTCTTGAACTCAGAGCAGTTTCAATTCCTTTTGAAGTAGCATTTATCTTAGCTTTCTGCAGGTGTTTGTAAGGTACTCAGCAGGTGTTTGTGTGGTGCTCAGCACCACCACACTCTATCTCAGTGGGAAGCAAAGTTTTCATCATTTATCTCTGTAACTCAAATTCAGCACACACGGAACAGTCTTACAGCACTGTGAACATGATTTGCTTTCTTTGCTTTTTAATCTGACCCACCCTGGAAACATGCACTATTATTATTTAACCTTTTTCTATTGATTCCAAAATAAACGTGCTCCAGACCATATTTTGGTTCTCCTTATATTTCAAAGTCCCTTTGTTTGCCAACTTGCCTTTGTCCTATTGCTGAAGCTTGCACTATAAATATCTCTGGGTTCACTTGGCAGGAGACATCTGCAGATACCTACAGAGAGCCAGAGGTGTTTTACAAGGAGCAAGTCTCCACGATACAGCGTGTGTTCTCTGCCCACTGCTGTGCCACACAAGTTCTCCCTGTGTACAGCTGACCTCTTGCTCACCACTTGCTGGACAGCACGTGCTCCCACCCCTGGAAGAGCTTTGCAGAAAGCAGACAGGCATGGCAGAAGCCAAACTGGCAGCCAAGGGACGGATGCTCAAATCTCCTTGAAGATGACAGATACACTTCCAGTGACCAAGGCCAGCTCTGGGTCATGCCCAGAGAACTCTGGATTTATGACACATGTGTAAGTAAGAGAAGATGCACTTTGAGATGCTCTGAAAACAATCAGCTTGCCCAAGCCTTCCAGAGCCACAGTGTGAGGTTCAATCTGGGTCTCTCTGGAAGAGCCAGCTCTCCTGCAAAAGCTGCTGAAGCTGGGGTGGGATGTAACCCACCAACTGCATGGTCCCTTGGACACAGAAATGGGGTAGAGCAGGCATGAAAACAGCATCCAGCAAGTATCTCATTTATTATTAACTGCCCTGGAATGGAAAGGAATAGGCAGGAGGCTGATGACAAGAGAATATCCCGCTGCATAGCTACAGGCTTGGATTGTCCTTGAAACACCCTCTCAACAAGCTGGCTGGGTAAGCAGATCATTTTGGCTATCAAATTCATTACTGCACTTCAGAGTGCTGAATATTAAATCACTTGACCACTTTCCACTGAGGGATGGAGTTAGGCCCAGGGTCCCTGCAGAGGAATAGCTCTGCCCATAGCCACCACTACCAGGAGCTGAGACAGGGCTCAGCTTTGACAGGGCTCAGCTCCCTGCTTCTTCTGCCGTGTGCTCCAGCCTCTCTGCCCTGCCCACACGGGCTGCCTGCCATGGCTGTGTGGTGTAACACACAGGAGCTCAGCTAGCTGTGCCCAGGAAAGCTCTCCAGCTGTTCACTGCTCCTGCCTTTCACCCCACCAGGAGGCTCTGGAAACAAGACAGAAGGGCAATCCCAGGGGTGTAAAATGCAATACTGAGAGAAGAGTCCTTGGCTCTTTTAACCATGTAAATGGTGCTATTTCTATCCCTCTCACAGGATGTTGGAGATTGAATTAATTACAATGTTTGCAGAAGGTTTGGGGTTACGTGGCTGTGTCAGAGTATCTAAATGCAAATTATTACAAAATCATTTCTCCCAGAGGTTAATTTATTTCAGGCTATGATAAATCCATCATAATTCTTCCCTCATATTTGTAACCCTCCTCCCACTCGCTCTCCAAACTGTTCCAACAGCTCATTTCATGCTCCTAGCCTCAGTCCAGTCCCTCATGCCAGGAACAACTCCAGCTCAAGCTCCCTCTTGGGGGGTTTCTGGGTGGACATGTCTCAAGCAATCAGGCTTGCTGAAGTGCAAGGCATGCCAGGATATAGCCCCTGGCCAGGTGCAGCCAGAGAGCCTGAGAACACCTGGCAGCTGAGGAGCTCCAGTGCTCTCCTACTGTCCCTGGTAGGCACTACTGTTCTGCTGGCCTCTCCCTCTTCACACCTAAATCCCATCCAGGCTAATGAGCATCACAGCCACAAACTGAGGACAAAACAGTGTAGTTTAGAATATAGTTCTGGCTTTTTTTTAAAACCATGTCAGAGTGTCTACAGCTGATACAAAATGAGTCTGGAGGTGGCACAGATGTTAAAAGTATCTTGCAAAGAGGTAGTGCAATGGAAGTAAATCCCTTTCCTTATGCCTCCCAGCTTTTCCTGCTTCAGGCGTTACTGTCCCCATTCATCTTCAAATATGTATCTTTACAGCAAACATGATGTGGCATGTGCCAGTAAGTAGCTGACAGCACAGCCAGCACTAGTACCATGATGCTACCTTGAATCCCAGTCTTGCCACAGACAACTCCTAATGGGAAACAGGGGTACCCAAAAAACATTTGGACTAGGAGATAGTCCAAATCTGACCAGCCTAGGAAGAGCTCTTCATGCCCTTTTCACTGAGAACCATCCGCTGGCAACCTCTGGCAACCTACACCCCTTAACACCTGTGTGAGGTGTACAGCTTGTCTCCTGTTGTAGCTGCTACCATCAAACTGCACCAGAGACCAGACTGCTCTATTAAGCAGAGTGAAAATCAGATATTTTCCCATATTGCAAAGGCAGATGTTAGCTGTGCAGCCTATTTCTTTGATTTGCAGTCAGCTGTTGGCAAAATACGGTATCTTCTATTTTCTGATTATGTATTAAGAGTATCATCATTTTGGCTTCAGTTTGCACATAGTGTCAGGGGAGTCACAGCAGGCCTGAATATCAAGTATCATACAGCAAACACTGTGATCAAAATGCACTGAACTGTGTTCTCCCTGGTCTCAGTGATACTGCAGGCTGAGGACAGGAAAGGTGGGGCAGGGCTGTGGGCTGGCCCAGAAAGAGGGCGCAGAATATGGTCATGAGGAAGAGTTGTGCTCAAATGAAGTCCTTTTTTCCTGCACTTCCTAGGAAGATGCACTCTCAGGATAAGAAGCAGAGGTGACAGGGTGCAGCTGAAAACCAGCCCCACCAAGGACTCAGGGACATCTCAGATGAGCTGGCCTGGGAGCTAATGCAGCAAGGTGGAGAGGAGAGCCACAGGGAAGCTGTCTGCTTCACTAGCACCCCACAGGAACCACTCATGGACCTCAGTTCCTCTACGTGGCAATACCCAGGCTAATCTCAGCTGGCCCAAGGCCACCATAGAGCAGTGTCACAGGTGACACATGAGCAGGACTGCAGAGGAGGCAGGGGCTCTCTCACTGCTGCGTCCATGCCAGTGACCCCACGCACATCCCTGCTGCCTCCTGGCCTCAGTAAGGAGAGAGGGGTTTGTCTCTGGCACAATCAGTCCTATCTCTTTGCTCCTACTGGGTGAGTAGCTGGTTACCTCAAGGGACTGAAAACAAGGGCATGAAGTCTTTTCAAGCTGCACACCACAGGTCTAGATTTGTCCAATGTCAGCAGCTTTTGTAATGCCCTGCCATCTGAAGGCTGATCAAATAGCTTGTGCTATCTGAGATGAACTAATGTTTTTGTTCCAGATAAAGAAGACAAGCACTATGTTCCACATCAGTGATAAAAAAAGCAAACTGGAAAAAAATAGCTAGAGAATATGCTTATTCTGATAAAGCAATGCACATGTTTAAGATGGGACAATAGCAAAACATTAAACACTTGTTCCCACAGCTCATCATTCAGACCAGGATTATACCAACAGGAGTGAACAACCAAGACCAGATAATCCATAAGATTTGTTCTTTCCACTCTTATCTTTCTACTCCTACTAGGATTTAATAAACTATCAAAATACTGTTAACCGAATAAGACAACTTAATCTGGCTACTGCATGGAGTTGGCTCCCTACCAGGTTAGTGCTGTTCTGTAATTGCATTACAGTGAAAACCTGACACAGTGAATAAATACAGGTACTTCTGAGAAATGTCACAACTGGCACCTCGAGCAGAAACCCACTGATGGGTGGGAGGACTTTGGGACTGCCCCATTAGTACTGACACAGGCTGCTCAAACTGAGAGCTTGGCAGGAGCATGCAGAGGAGACTGAACAGCACTTTGCTCTGTATTTGCTCTGTTCATGTGTCAAAATACTTCAGGCTCCAAGGCTGTCAGCTCAGTGTCAAGCTCACACACACTGGAAGTGTGGTATCAATTTGTTTAATCCTAGACCCTGATGTCAGAGGAATTTATAAGGCAGGCAAACAAGGGCAAAAAAAGTTAATTAACAGAGGAGAAAGAGCCACCTCCGCGTCCTGGAAAAATACTAAGTACAGATTAGATAAGAGTGCCTTCAGAAACGACAGCCTGCAAATCCTAATGTCATCTGTGTATGTTACAGTGGCAAACTGCCCAGAGGAAGGGAACAGAGAAAATGTCACAAGTGCTGACAACAGACTTGATTCTTAGTGAAAAGCTCTGCATGAAAGCACTTCACCCACACATTGCTCCTTTGGGTTTTGGGAGTGTCTTTCTGTATGAAACAGAATATCCCTTCCCATCACTCTGCTCCCCCAGTTTCTCTCAGGACCTGCCTTTAGCTACATGGGCCTGACTCTGAGCTGTGCACACACAGCAGGAATCAGCACAGGGTGAAACGATCCAAGCCTGTATTTAAGGACAGAGTAGGAAACACTTTATAATTTGCAGTAGAAAATATCTTTTTCAGCGGTTGAGAGAGGAATGAAAGAACAAGGGCCAAATCCACATGTACCACAAGCAGTGAAAGACCTCCAGCTAGCAGAACTGACTGAACACACTGAATCCAACGCTCCCCAGATCCTCTTCTGGGCACTGGACACAGAGAGGGTGCTTCTGAGCAGGACTGCTACAGGAGATGATCCTGTATGAAAGGCTTCCACTGGGAGTTAGGACATGGTCTGCAATTAACATTTTCCAACTAAATCAATCCTGAAAGAAGCCTTCAGTTCAAACTAGACCAGTTGCAAGAATCATGGAGAAACACACAGGGAGTGCACTGTTACACTCTTTCCTCTCCCCTTCCCCACGAAACAGAAAACTTTTAAAATGAATCTTAGACAAGGGAAGAATTATCTTGTCTTTTCACATAACACTTGTGGGGACGTATTGAAGTTGTGTGTCGCAATCCATCACTATCAACCTCTTTCAGAGTTGTCCTGAGCACATCAGCTTCTCACCAGATGTTTGGTTCTGCTTTTTCTTCTTGGAACAAAGAGTCTTTTTATCCTCAGTTTGCTGCAATCTAAAATAAGATCAAACTGGAAACCTATCTCTCTTATCAGATGCAGCTTCACTGCAGGCTTCATAACAACATAAATATGTTATTACATAAGAGGCAAAGCGATTCATTAAGCAGAATCTTTTTTACTAGCTTCTCAGAAAAATATCTATTGGAGAAACTGTCAGCTCTTCCTCACGCCTGGCAACTCACTGCCAGTAGGATCAGACTGCAAAAGGAATCTGAGTAGTAAACTAAGGATTAACGATGCAGTTCACTCTTAAACTAAGAAGTTTAAGAGGTGAAGGCCTTTGGTTTATTCTCCATTAAAAAAACCCCAAACTTTGGGCAATAATTCATATAATCCATGTCAGGAACTTGAGGAAGGGACAAAACCAAAAGGCTTTTCCAGTTCACCTGCTAAAGCTCTGCAAGAAAAATAGTGGTACTGCACCTGGGGCTGGTTTGAGATAGAGACTAAAGAGCTTCAGCAAGCTTGTAAAACCATTGCTCAAGAATGGGGAGTGCTCATGGCTGGTCCCAATCATTTCAGTGCAAAGAAAAAACCTGTATTAACCTCTCATGGAGAAGCCAGCAGTTAGAGAACGTTTCCTTTCAACCCCAGCAAAACTCAAGCAGTTGATGCTGGTGTGAAAACCATGAAAGTCATCTTTCTGGGTTTCAGCTGCATGCTCAACCCTGGGCTCCTGGAAGGAAGTTCCTTATCCCTCTGCCACCCTTGCAGCACACTGGGATGAGCAGGATGTAACACACCAGAGGAGAAGGCTGGGAAGGCTGCACAGGGCACAGGCCACTGCTGCCCACCTTGATGAGCCCCACTCCTGGCTGCCAGCTCACCCAGGTGAGCTGCTCTATGCACACAAGAAGGGTCTTGCTCTCTAGCAACAAAAATCTCCCATAGGAAAATCAGGAAGCTAAAAAAAAACTCAATCACTCTGTCTGCTGGTAAGAATGATGACTCCTGAATTTGCAAAAAAACCTTATTTTTAAATAGTTATTAAACAAAGTTTTTGGACCTGAATTTGATTCTGAGAGTTTGCAAAACCAAAATGTCTATGCCTAAAAATTTAAGAGATTAGGTTAAATTTAAGCTCATTAATCAGAAATTCCATAGACGTGTGTATACTGACCGAAGCTAAAATTAAAAATACGCATGTCTGAATTGTGTAAACCTCACAAATTCAAGATAATCCTTTTTTAGATTTCTGTAAAAAAATAAGAGACTTTACCTATGAAAAGTTGTTGACTTATGCCATAAATTAGAAGTGTTTATACTTCCTCTAAAACTCCTTGCTGTATGTGTGGGCAGGGATGTGGGAAGGTGCAGGATTGGAGGGGCAAGTTCTGGTTGCTGTGGGCTTTTTCCGCTTTGCAACTTGAAGCTTTTTTCAGCCCCAGAAATGCCTGGCTCTCCTTCAGCTATTGCTTTGCTTTAATTGTCTCGTGAATGTTTTGGCCAGCAGTAAAAGTGCCAAACTATGGAGCCCTTCCCTACAATTTGAGGCACCATGAAAGCAAACGGCAAATATGGGGTCATTCTGTGGGAACATGAAATTGCAGACTTCCAGTTTGACAGAACAGATGCAGCTGATGCAGAACTGGGATGGACAAGTATCAGCATCCAGGCTGGAGTCTGCAGAAGCTGCTGTGTGAGAGATCTGCAGCAGAAGGAATTCAATATGCTGCCTTTCCCTTCTGGTTGCAGACGCATGTAAGTGAAACGTGTGCCACTGCTCTTCTTTTTATGCTTCCATCTGATCTTCCAAAAGCAGATTACAGAAAGCTGCCTGTAAACCTAGAGATGCAAAGGACAGCCCTAGGGACCTCCTCTTCTGACCTTAAAATTAATCCAGGGGTAATAGGAGATAAGGACATCAGTCTGGTCCTGTCAGAACTGCTTCACAAACAGATCTTTGTTTCCACAAACACCAAACCATCGCCTTTCACCCCTACATGAAGGGGTGGATCCAGAGGACCAAGTTTAAACTGGGATGAACGTTTAAAACTCCAACACCCTGCTAGATCTCAGTGTGGCTTACAGTGCATATGCCCAAAATTTTACCAGAGAAATGTATTTTAGGCAACTTCTGTTTGAAAACTTAATGGAAGTGTAGCTGTTCTCCCCTGAGCGTCAGGAACAGATGACTAAGAAATGTTGCCAGTATCTGTCTTTCAACGAGATTAGTGTTGGGTTTGTGTGGTATCCTATTTATAACTTTGACAAACAGCTCAACCAATCATTTCATACTTAATCATAGCTGTCTGCCCAGCTCCCTTCAGAGAAAAGCTTTTCACAAACTATGTGCCAACACAGTATGAACAAAAAGAAGCAAACCACAGTCAAGAAAAAAAAATCTTGCTCCCCAAACCAGCAACAGCTACACAGAAAGCAGGTCTTGGTAAATTGTAAGGCGTAATTAGAGCATCATTATTCATGGGACTGCACAGCTATAGTTAGTCAGTGTTTCCACTGTAAACCCCTACTTTCATAGAGGTTTGCAGCTCAGCTGCAAGGAATTAGTCTGTGATGAAATTTGGCAGTAGGAATTTTAGAGCAAGGATTATTTTTTTTTCTAAACCGTTTAAAGATTTTTTTTTCTGCCCCCACTTTCAATTCCCCTCTCACTTCTGAGGCTGTAGCAGTACATATGAAAGAAACAAAAATCACTTCTGTGTGTTTTTTGACGTTTGGTTTCTGTGCATGTCTCTGTGTGGTTAATAGGACCAAAAATATCAATTTAGCAGGGGGTTTCAAACAGAAGTCTTAAAGACTTGTCGTTTGATTCCCACAACAGTTACAACTCAACTTTCCTCTGGATGTATCCATGAACATTTATAGCTACACTGTTAATATATTAAGAAACACTGACATCCTGAGTAAACCTGCATACCCATCTAATGCCAAAGATGGGTTTACATCTCATGGGATAGAGCTGTTAGATTTCTTTACATCTTTTTGCTTTGAAAGAACATTTTCCAGGGATTATAAGAGATTACTTTTGCTGGACTCAACCCTAAGCCCTATGTTCACCTGCCTGTTTCCTCCTTGCCTGACACTTCCATTAGGGCTCACATTTCAGCATGAACAAAAAGTATGGTGGGGATCACCAACAGGAATCATGAGGAAGGGAAAGGGACAGGAGAAACATCCCCATGTGACATTTTATCCCAGACAAAATTAAACAGAGCATTTCACAGCATTTTCAGCTACTCAAGAAAAACAGTCTGCTGTTTGCATTTGTAAGAACATCAGAGGAACACATCTACTCTAGCTTTGGCTGAAGCATCCTAGGGGTTCAGCATCCCTGGGCATGAATGAGATTTGCTTTCACACACATGGCCCACACTCCAGAAAGGTACAGCAGCCTCTGGGCACTATGCCTGGTTGTCACTGCATGCCACAAGCAGCGTGAGAAGGAACTGCCTCAAGTGCAGCCCCAGCTCTGAGTGGGGCAACAGTTACATGGCTTGAAAAAAAATGAATGTAAAACCATGAGCTGGAAGACTCACAAGCCTCAGTCTGCAACTGGATCACTGTGAATGGCCTGAGTGTTCATAGCAACATCTTTGGTGCACAGTTTCTAAAGAACAGAGTAGTTCTCTAAAGAACAGACTAGTTTATCCAGGCAATTTGATTTTCTGGTGAAACAGATGGCACCATTTACCATCACGTGTTTCAAACCCTGTTTTCCTGGACTGTGATCTTGGCATATGGGAAACTGGGCCACCTCTAAGCTTCTCACACCTTGCAAGGTTCATGCCTTCCTTGGAGCTCCCCATCCCAGCACTAATGAGCTTCCCCTCGGACAGCTTGGCAGAGTGACAAAGATAAGACTGCTTGCAAGGTACCAGGCAGAATTCCTAGGTGCAGCTGCCTCCAAGCTCCCTGAAATCCTGATGCACTCTTCAGAGGACTGGAACAGCAACACCAGCTGTCTCTGCAGATACCACCACTACCTTGACCACTATGATTTGGGAAAGGCATAAAAGAGAAATTTTCCCTTTAGAGTGAAAGTGCTTTATCTTTGCTAAAAATTGCAGCAAGCACAGTATTTATGTTGCAGGAAGGAGGATCTGAACTCCTGCCATGTCTTAAAAACAGAACAAAGCAGACTTTCTACATATACTGCTTGAATCTGCTTTTCAAGGTGGTGCTTAGAAATTAAGAGGCCAATGAACTCAGTCAGGTTACTCGTGTACCTTGAATCATTTACAGGACTGTTAGCAAATGCTGAGCTTCAGAGGGCTGGATCACACTTTCCTGCTACAACCATTATTAACCTGACATAACATGTTAATAGAGGAAGAGATGATAACGATGCTGTAACTGGTCTCCCTGGAATATGGTTATGATTAGGGAATATCTTAGAGAAACTGTCACTCATTAAGCACTCAGCTAAATGCAGAAAGATGGCTCAAGGAAAAGCTCTGCAATTTCAGGAATTTATAACTTGAAAAAGGTCCGTTCTCAACATTTTCGTTATTGGGTTTTTTTTTGCTTGAGTGTTGCTAAGAAATGGCAGATTCACATTAAATGCAAACTGCACACTTTTTTCCTTCACCACTTTTCCCCTGAATGTAAGCAATAGTTCTTCTACACCCACCTTAAAAGACACTATGGGCCAGTCAGTGAAAAACACAACTTTTAGAATCTGAATTTAGTTCTCCTGATACTATGTATCCAAGTAGGTATGCTCTTCCCACCTGGGAAAATCCATACTGCTTCAAAGTGGGTCAGGTCCCAGATACTTAACTTGGTCCAAACCCAGGACCCCAGTCAAAGCAGCAAGTTCTCCATTTGATCCCTCTGTTCTCTTATTCACTGAGGTGCTTTTGCTCTTGAATAATCACATCCTTTGTGCATCATGGCACAACAAATTTTTCTTTCTCGTCATAAGAAAAAAGGGACCATCCCTGGGAGGTTTATCAAGTCTGGAAGTCAACTCCACTTCCAGATTCAGTTATGCCAGTGGGAAATGTTCTTGGCACTCCTAAAGATGTGACCTCCAGACATTCACCAGTCTGGCCACTATTTGCCTAAATGATGAATGTAATTCAAAAGCATTTTCTCCTTTTGCAAGCAATAAGGGAAAATTTAATACCAATCTGACCAGTAAGTGACAGTGACTACGAGCACAGTCAGTATGTTTTTCAGCAATGCCTTGCAGAGTGCTTTCCCCTGACCCTGCCTGCCTTTGGCCTTGTTTCTGAGCTACTGACATAAAACCAAGGGCCCACACAGGAGCAGTCTTCCAGAGCAGAAGACTGTCCTGTAGAGCTATCACAATTCTATGCAGCTTGCTTGCCTCCCACCAGCTAACTCCATGGCCTTTGCTGACAGTTTGGTAGGAAAGTGGAGAGGATTTGATCCTCTGAGCACCCATGGAAGTAAACTGTGCAGTTCTCTTGGTTTTGGTATTTATAAGCAAGTCATGTTCCAGCCTTCAGGCTTACTCAGGATACTGCTGAGGGACTGCTGCTCTCCTGCCATATGTGCTCCCACAGCTTGAATGCCAGTCACAGTGAGCCTCAGTGCACCTGCACTGGAGAAAATCCAAGTGGAAATCTCATGGGAACAGGTGTTGTCACTGGGGATGCTTAGAAACAGGCTGGGCAAACAGCTCTACATAAACTCCACTGATCAAATCTTAGTTGCTGTATCTGCTGAAACCACTTGGTCTCATGACTTTTTCATTCTCCATTTCTCAGGATGTGATGATCTGCCCATCTCCCTGGCCAGGGTGTCAGGCAGTGGTATAGATCATTCCCCTATCTGGGAGCCAGTGTGCAAGAGTGACAGGAAGCTGCACTTACCCAGCATTAGAAACAAGAAAGTGCAACAAGATCTGCACCTTTAATTGCATCCTCACTCCCTGTAACAGCTGAAACCCCCTTAATTAATACACTTCATACGCTGTCTATTTTTGATCTACTTCAAATTCCAACCGTCAGCAGAGGATGTTTGTCCCATTCCTGCTGAGAGCCCCCTGGGATTTGTGATGCCCATCATTCAGCCTTGTTCGAGCAGGAAGACAGCTGTGTACCTCTCCCCTGCATGAAATACCCCCCTCCCCTCCTTTCTGAGTATGACTGCCTCACTCAGCTTCCTCAGCACTCCAGCCTGCCCTCCTTCCCTTGGTATACAGAACTTCAGCCTTTAATAAAACAAACTCACTGTCTTCCATGTACCTTTCAGGCCCCATCTCTGAAATTCAGCCATGAGACTTCCCTGTTATGTTTATGAAAGGTAAGTGACTGCTCTCCTGTAATCAACAGATGATGAACATGTAATTCCACACGTCCTCACACACACAGGCCTCACCAGCTGTGGCCCACACAGCACTCCTGCAGAAAGAAGACCAGGTGGACTGGCAGCTCAGTTGTCACCTCTTCTTTTTCCTCTCCAGGCTGTTCCCACTGACACAGATTATCCATCTTTGACCCCTTTCACTCTGATCTTTGGTTCCCCACAATTGTGCAGAGTAAAAGAGCAGTGCTGGAGTGGCAATGCGGCAGCTATGCTCCAAACTCCATGGATCCTGTGAGACAAAATCTTGGCATTCCTCAAAGTGCTCATATCCCTTGCAGCACACTGCAATCACCTGGCTTACTGAGGACGTGAAGGAAGTATCCCTGATTCTATCCCAGCATGGCCTTCCACTGGCAACTGGCTCCTTCCCCTCTGCTTACAGAGTTCTGCATCTGCCTTAAGGTATTTATTAGAGCACACAAATAAGAAAACCTGCACTTTGGTCAGCAGTTGCCTTAAAGCAGCAGAGACACTGAGCTACCAATTTCTGAGGCAGCAGAACAAATGGGAATGGATCAGATCTCCTTGCAGAGAAGCTGCTGTTAGAAATACAGATATTTTTCAATGTGGTGCAAAGCACCTGTTGTAACTTCAGGCTGTTGGCCACCTGAGGCTGAAACTGCTCCCACTGAAGTTGATGGCAAAACTCCTGCTGCCTTCAAAGGCAGAGGGACTGGACCCCCAGTGACTCCAACTCTTGTAACCCACCTGTGTGCTTAACAGTAGGTTAGCCCAATTGGGAAGAGCTTTCACATCTGAGCAGACAAGAGAGGTTTGTCCAAACACTGGCCAAGGCTTTTGCTCCATTACTTTGATCACAACCACTACATAGCCACTGCCTTTGTGTCAGGAGCTTGAATCAAGTGCTGCTTTTCAGAAGTGAAGTGTGCTGCAAGTCAGATGCCTTAGAGGCCTGAATCAACAGTTCCTCCAAGGTGGACTTTGAAAGGTCTGTGCCAGATGGCCACCTAATTCCTAGCTGTAGCCTTCAGAATGTAAATAAAGGTACTGTCAAAAGACAAGCTTCCTTCACAAGTCCTGAAAGTACTCCAATTCCATGCTTTTGCCTGCCAGAAGATGCAGACTTCTAGATGAATTATAGGGTTTGTTTTTTCCAGCCTGACACGTGATATTTCAATAAGGGGCCCAAGGGTCACAAGGACCAGCCAGTATATACTTCCTGAGGCAGCTCAAAGCTACCAAGATTTCACATGAAAACAAGAACAGTAGAACAGTACCAGGACAGGAAAATAATCTCAAAGCCTCATCACACTCTAAACATGGACAGCTTTCAGTGCATCCCTTATTCACATTATCTACTTCAATTCCTAGCAAATTTCACCTTCATTGCTGATTTGTATTCAGACAAGCCAAATGGAGCAGCCTGCAATGCAGCAGAAGTGTTTCAGGACACTTTTCAGGACAGTTGTCATTTTGGAACATCCTACTCCTTCCCTCTTCCCTGGGTGCTTCATAAAAAAAGCCCCACACAAAACCCCAAGAAACCCACGACACTCTTCCAATTCTGATGGTTCTCTGTTGTCTTTGAAACAAAGTCTCTACTATCGAGCCAAACGGAGAGAGGGAAAATACATTTTCTCTAAATCCCCGATGTACCAGGCCAAGAAGCTCCTGAGCACAAGGGGCAGAAAGCCCCAAGCACCTGCCTAAGGGAGCTGTGTGACCCAGCACAGAACCCAGCCCTGGCTCCCCTTTCCACACCCCTCCCCTCCGGCTGCTCAGTCCTCTCAGTCCCTGCTCAGCTGTCTGGGGCTGCCGAGGGAAGGCTTTGCCTTATAAAGGAATGAATGCAGAGTGATCCTACAGAACAGATTATGCAGAAGGGCACCCCAGAAAATGACAATCCCTTGTGGCTTCACCACCTACCAGTTAAATTCTGGAGACTTGCTGCTGGGAAAGCTCTGCGTTACGACGCGCTGCGCTGTTCAGCCAGACTTCCCTCTTCTCAGCAGCCTGTTCTCTCTTCCTCTGACTTCACTCATTCACACTTCTCTGCCATCACGTCCTTTTCCCCCATCTCATAAGTAAGCAGTGTGACAATTGGGAATTCTCACTGCCTGAATGCAATGGTGAAGTTGGATGTTATGGTGGGAAGAAATAAACACCATCAGCTGCAGTGCCATGGATTCACCATCTCTGCAAGGCACAATGGCTATCCCTTTGGTGTTTCTTTTTGAAGAAAACAAACTCCTCATAGTAAAGGTCTCAGGATGTGAGGAAAAGAAACACTTAACGAAGCAGCCTTTCTGCAAGTGTGTATTGCACTAATAATCTGTGCTTATCTTCACAGAAACACTAAAGCAAAGGCACTGTTTCCCTCAGGATGAGCTGCAGACCTAAAGTTCAGCAGTGTTATGTGCCCTCAGCCCTGGGCAGGCTCAGGGAAGATCCTGAAGGGTCATGCTGCCTGCTGGTACCTGGTCACCATTGTCTCAGACAAATTATTCAAGTGAAGGACTTTGGCATTCTGTCCACCTTGGACAGGCCCAGTGAAATGGCACAGCAAGATGGTCGAGGGCCAGGATGAGAAAAAACCCATCGTGTGCTGTGGAACAGCTCACCCATAGAAACCCACCACTGCCTTGGGCTGGGTGTCAGCACCCACCCACCCACACACACCACACTCCCACACACACACAGGGCATCCCCACAGCCTCCTTGTGCAGGGACCTGCGCTCCACAGAAAGAGNAGTACCTGGTGTCCTGGCACCAGTTTGCACAGATCCAACTCTGGAGAGCACAGCAGGAACAAGCCCAGCAACTCAGATGTAAATGTCAAACCTGCCTGTGCCGAGGGAGCACTGGGGAGATGTGGAGCAGGCACAACCCTCAGCACTCCTGCGTAACAAGCAACAAGTCTTTCCACAATCAAAATGAAAATATCACTTCCCTGAGGAATGGGATATTAATTATAAGCCTACACAGTACTAGCAATGCCTGCTATGTTTATTTTGATCCTCACTACCACACACATTGCAGCGGCAATGCCATCTTTCCTTGGAAGTATTAAACATTACAAACCTCATTTAAGAAAACAGATTTTGCCAGCAGGCCATCAGGAAGATAAGAAATAACCTGACTACACTCCAGGCCATAATTGTTTCAGGATTTAGCCACTGAAAATATACCTTTTGTAGTCTGCTGGGGTTGGGAGATAGCATCTTCTTTAATCACCTCTGCTCAAGCACTTCAGATGCTGCTTAACAGCTCTATTCAGCCTGAGAAAGCACAATTCTGGTCTGTCTGTCATTCCCGGCTGCAATCGCTATTTGTTTCCCCGAGCAGTAAAGAGTTGCTGTCAGCTAGGCTGTATATTTTCTTTATACTAACTGATGAAAGTAAGATTGTGGGAGGCTCTTACAAGAGCTTATAACCCCTGTCTTTCCCAGCAGCACAGCCACGGTTTTGCTTGGTTCAGCTCCCAGCCCATGAACCTCTGTTCCAGTAAATTAAGCAGTATCTGGGGTTTGTATCTCCCACTGGTCACTGATATTTCTCCCCCAGTGTCTGACTAACACTCAGCCTTTTCAGTTCATGTGCTCATCCCTTGTGTTTTTCAGTAACTGCAAATTTGGTTCAACATTAGCTGAAGTGGGATCAATTGCTGAGGGCTGGACCCAGACAAATCTAGTTCTCATATTCACACACTGGGGACCAGACCACCACAGAGCCTCAGGTGGGGACCACACTGCAGGGAGGTCCATGTGGGCTCCTCTTTGCTTTGCCCAAAGTTTCTTGCTTCTGCTGTGGGAGGGATGTGTCCCCCTGTGAAGTAGTGTCTGCTGTCCCTCTGCTTCCAGAGCATGCTTGAGACTATGGAGCTGGATCTGTGCAAACTGGTGCCAGGACACCGTGTACTTACTGCTACCAACCAGCAGCTGAGTGGTCCTGAAATGTGGCAGCACTTAAACCTGGCTCTTGAGGTCAGGACAGGTGACTCATGAGGGAAGCCATCAGTCTGGGTATCTTCCTGTCCACTCCAGCCATCATTCCCCAGGGAAATGCACTATTAAAATAATCTGATTAGAATTTCCAAGAATGTTTTGTTATTTTGCGTGCCTAATTCCAGGCATCTTTAGGAGCCTAGTTCTCAAATAGCACTGAAATTTGCCTTCCAAAATTCAGAGTCTCTCCTGTTGTGAAGTGAACAAGTTAAGGCAATGGAAGTAACTATGAAAATCTGGTAGGAAATGGAGAGCATGTGCTCTTTAGGAGCAGACATCTTTCTGCACCCTTTTCCCCACATTTCCAATGTTTCGAATCCAGATGGATTTCTTTTTAAATTTTCTTTCTGTTGAGCATGATGAGGTAGCCACAGAGGAAGAAAACACTGACTATCAAGTCACACCTGATGCCAGCTGCAGGCCCTGCATCAGAATTAGGCTGGGGCTTGTGTCACTCTTGGGTCCCTGGCGTGGTGCAGCACCAGGTGAAGCCTCTGCCCAAGGAGAGCCCCTGCCCGGGCAAAGGGCTGCAGGTGGAGGCTGAGAGCAGCACACACCTGGGCTGGAATGCAGAGGGGAGGTCCCTGAGGAAGGGGCTCAGCAGGCCATCACAGAGCTCCTGACAGGTCTGCTCCACATGTCCTGGCTGGCTGACAGGAGCCTGTGGCACGGGAGCCACGGGCAGCAGGGCAGCTCTCTCCAGTGAGCTGGAGCCAGAGCTGTGACTCCCCAGAGTCATGGTGAAGCAAGTGACTCCACTGGGGCTCTCCAAAACCCGGGCAGGTGCAAGCTCCCTGCAGGGCAAGTTCCCTGGCTCCCTTCTGTCAGAGTGCAGAAGCAAGCAGCTATGCTGAGACAGCAGAACTTGGGTCCCTCTGATGAGGTAAAAATGTACCTCACTGAACATGAAGGGGGCTACAAAGCACTTCAAACTGTGCCTGCAAGCCAGGACACAGCAGGACAGCTGGTACCAGAGAGAGGACAAAGATGGTGCTAGGAGCTGCACACCTCTGCCTTTCAAGGGTGCTGCAGCTCCTGGGTAAGCAAAGGCTTTGGGTTTATATTTATTCAAAACGGCAGATGTTCCTCTGAGACGGGAGCGGAATCACCACATGGAGCCTTTTTGAAAACACCAGGGAGCTAAATGGTATCTTTAAGGACAGCAGTAGGTTTATAAGGATGCTGCTGTGCCCAGATCACGTGGCAGTGAGCTGAACAGCCAGACTTGCTTAGGGGGAGAGAAGGCCAAGCTGTGGGATCAAAGGAAGCCATCACCCACCCCACAGAGACAAGCCCAGCCAGCCAGCATGTGCTTCCCTACCCACCCTCCCTCCCGCTCCCTATTCCATCCCGGGTGCATGCTGCAAACCCCCAGGGGCTTTTCTGCATCATTTGGACAAGCCTGAAACTTTCCTCAAACAACTGCTAGGTCTCTGCAGTCCATCTCCCATGCTCTTACCTGCTGACTGAGTGCAGGAGACAAACGAGCGAGCTGCGCCCTGTGAGAGGTGCCAAAGCACCTCCCAGGAGCAGGGCTGGGTCTGAGCTCCCCCTGAGAAGGAGTGGCTGATGCTGCTGTCTCTCTGCCATGCCATGAGAGGCGTGCCAGGAGGAAAGGCAGAGGGGATGGGGTGGAAAACAGCCTGTCCAGCAGAGACAGCAGGAACAGCACTGCTGGCTGCCCAAGCACCCAGCCTGCAGCCCTCCTTCCATCCAGTGCAAATCTCATGGGAACAGGAGTTGTCCTGCCCTGGGGCAAACCCACAGAGCCCCTGTCAAGTATCCTCTGGTGCAGCCTTGGCTGCTGCTCCCCCAGCAGAGAGAGCTCTGCTCCCCAGCCTTTCAGTTCTATACCCCTGCTATTCCCCCTATTCCTTGGGGTATGGAAAGCCCTCAGATACATTGGGTATTAATTTAATGCTACTGTTTAGTATTTTAATAGACAATCACAAGCTACAGTAGGTATTCCAACACGTTGCAAAGATAGTGCACATGCAGTACAATTGCACACAGCTAGGAACAAGCTTGGTTTAAGTAGTCATAAACTCAGTATTCTTGACATTACAGCAGCTGTCTCCTGAACCCAGGTTGCTTCGCAGATATCTACCACTGGCAGTAAAAGATATTAATGGTTTCTTCTAAGTTTCCTTTGGAGCAAAGGTGCAATAGGATGCAGAAGGAATAGTTTGCCATTTGCTGTTTAGGTTTCTCTCACAGAACAGCTCTGAGAGCAGATATGCACTGGACAGGGGTTCTTGCATGTGACAGGCCCACTGCATATCTAAATATTTGTATCAGTTCTTTGCCTTGTATACAAAATAAAGAATTTACTTTACATGTAAAGAGAGCATTTAAGTCAGTAACGGGACTTTTAAGACAGTTGCACCTTCAACAACCCAAGAACAAGAGAAAAAGAAGTGCCTCAAAAGCCCTGTCTAAACCACCTCTAAGGCACTTCAGATTGTAGCATATACTGCCTTTCCTACCACCTGTCTGCAGAAGCCACAACACCCAAAATGCAATCTTGAGACTCAATTAATTTTTGTGGCCTAGTTCTTCCCCCAAGTCTCCTTGGTATGTGCCAACAATATCTGGAATTTCTTTTCCACCTCCCAACCAAGGTCTGGACACGCTAGAACAGTTTGCTTGCAGAATTAGATGCATCCCTGTGCATTAAGCCCAGGACAGACACTGAAGATGGAAGACATCCCTTGTTTCCACAGACACTGCCTCTTTCCACTGGATTAGTGACAAGAATTAATCCTGCTGAGATGATCTGCCTGGCAGTTCCCATCAGCAGCACATGCAACCATGCCTGAGAACACCCACTAGGAAAACACCTTTTTGATTTGCCACAAGTTCAAGAACCAGCACTTCATGCTCTTCCTCCTCCTCCCTGACTTCAGCCTCTTGTTGTCTTCTGGGCTGACCATGGTAAGAGTAGTTTCATGGCCCCTATCAGCTGAAAAGGCACATTGTGCAGCTAAGCCTATGTGTCCTTGTTTCATCCAAACCAATCAAGAGGCAGGGAGGGAGACAGCCTGCCTGCTGAATTCCCAGTCCCCAAATGCTCCCTGGGTTCCATGAAAGCTGTCATTTGCATTCCCCAGTTTCCAAGTGCTGAACAGAGCTGATCCATGCTGAGTACACCTCTGCCTTCCTCACCAGCTGTTTCATCTCCCATTTGCAGCCTTATGCTTCCTTTGTCCCACTGACTCGTGCTTCATGTGTGCACCAACTGAAAAGCAGAAAAACAGAGCTCCTTGCCAGTGATTGCAGGTACTGCTGCCTGGTTACTGCAGTGGCTCAGGGGAGGAGGTGTGCATGTATATTTATATGCATGTCTGTGTGCACACATGCAGCTGACACGCACGTTCTTTCCCTAACCGGTACCTTGCAAATTCAGTTTGGGAGAGTGTCTGCTCCCTGGTGCTGCCAATAAATGCTAATTATTAAATATAGACTCAGCAGGCCTAGTGCAGTTACACTGTTCCCTGACTGGAACCAGGTGAAGCTTTAGTTGAAGATGCAAGAAAGAGCAAGGAGAACAGCTCATGCTCAGAGCTGCAGAGGGGTCACACACACCCTGTGTTAACAGCAGCACTTGCTTATGTTGGCTGTAACTTCAGTAAACCAGAATTGATACAGGACACCTACACATCTGTTGTGAACAGTCATTTTCCAGAGAACTGTTCTTCAGTATCAACTGTTCCAATGAACCACAACTTACAAATTGTTTTTGTTTAAAATAAATCACAGAAGAGTTCTCTGCAAGGGCCGCGTCACCGCAGTTACTTATGGGCTGTTACTCACTTGCTGTTTCAACTCCACCAGGGCCCTGGTACTGGTGTCACTAAATGATCTCCATGAATGTGCAAGGAAGCCTAGTTCTTCCAAGTTTTCCAGAGGGAAAAATCCTTGTCAAACTCCATTACAACCCAACAGCAGAGCAGACACAGCAGGCAGCCTAGTAGCACAGGTTTGGACATCAAAGGCTAAATGTTTCCAACCTTAATCCAGCTGTATGAGCCCCACATCCTGCTGCTTTTTGCAACCAGCAAGCTTGACAGTCCAGCTTGAAGTTGGCAGCTATCTCATAGTCCATAGACCCATGGCAAAGCTGAATCCTTGCTACATGGCTCTTCCTTGGGAATTTGGCATTCTCTTTCAAGACAGACAGTGCCATTCTGAGGGACTGCAACACCTTAGTATCTCACTGCAGTCTGGACAGGACACACCCCTGCTAAACTGCAGGTCTTGTGCTCTGTATTTACCCCACTCAAAGGGGACAACAGCTGATAGATAATTGTGATTGCTCCAGACCATTAAATACTTCACTGAAACCACTGTGTACTTCACCATTTGGAAAACATCTGAGAAGTGGATCCTTTACTTTGCAAAACTACTGGTTAACATCAGTTGAACCATAACACACTGTGAGCCCAAAAGGAAAGATCACAGTGTCTTCCTGCCTTGGGTAGCTGCCATGCCCTCCTTCTCAAGCACACCTTTCTTTGCACCTTCCACCTAGAAGCAGCAGATTGGCAGCTGGCACACCACTCACACTAGGACAACACCCCCCAGCTTCCTTCCCAAAAGCCTGAGCTCTGCCACGACTCCCACCCCGTGGCCTTCTTTCTGTTCACTCCTGGTGAGCAGACTCCCTGCTTTCCATCATGGCCTATGCCTGTCTGCTCAGCTCCGTGAGCTGACAGATCACTGAAGGCTACAAGAGCACAATTCTTGTACATATCAATATCCTGCCTGTTCCAGAGGATAAGCAGGCTGACCATGTGTGTCTCAGCTGAGAAGTAAGGTCAGCAGAGAGTCAGTGGGTGTGGGCAATCCAGCCACATCAGCCATGTGTGTTTGTTGTTGCTTTAAAAATTCATTCCTGTACTTGTTTCAAGGGACACCTGGGTTGATAAGACTTCTACTATATTTTTTTAATAACCATGATAGTCAAGGATAATCAGGTGAGTTGGGTTGGATTTCAGGCCTGAATCCAACCTTCAATTATGATAACAAAAGCAACAGCCTGTGATTAATGGATGTAGTTCTGATGCAGTGAATTGGCTGCTGTAAGCCAGAGCAGTTGAACTGAGCCTCATTTGCTAATAGCTGACATCCATTAATTACCCTCATTGCAGAGGAGTTTGTGTAAGGGCTGCTCAAATGCAGGAACTGCACTGCTGCATCTTCTGCTGCCACAGACTTCCCCACTAGGGCTCTTCCTGTGCAAGCCTCCTCCATGCTATTGCCAAGGAAGAACTTTTATCTCCTTGCATGTATTGGAGGCAAGGGACAGGTGTGAGATGGTTTAGAAGGAGCTGGCCTACTGCCTGGTCCTTGCAAGACTTGCTCCAAGGCTTTTGCTACGGGCAGATCCTGAGAGGAGAGGCAGATGGGCAAGTGCTCACTCCTCATTAGCAATTACTGCCAACAGCCATCAATGTTGTGTGGGTTCTGGCTGCACGCTTGTATGGATGTACAGAGCTGCTTTCTTAGCTCTGGGAAAGGTTTTCCACATTCAGAAGAATTTACAGCCTCACTGGACACTACAGGAAAAGGGAAGGTGAAGGAAGCTCCGTGCAAGCACAGCGCTGACGTGCTCAAGTTTGTGCAGCAAGTCTGCAACAGAACCAGAAGCTGTAACTACAACTCCTGCATCTCTTGTTTGCCCTTTAACCACCAGGCTGTTCTTTGTCTGTCCCTGTGCTATGACTGACAGGCATGTAGCAGGAAGGGCCATCTGCATGGGCCGGGAAAATGCAGTATATCCAGCTCCAGAATCTCAAAACTCCATCTTTATACAGAAGTTTTGTGATAGAAAAAGGTTCTGTGAATGTCAGCATTTCCATATTATCACCATCTGTACATAGATTGCCATGGCAGTGAGAATTTAAAAGATAAAAAAAAAAAAAGAAATTTAAAGATAAAAACTGGTTTAAAGTTGACAGTCTTGAAGAGTTTCAGTGCCTTGCATCCCTCATCATTTTTCATTCATATAATGTTCTCTTTTAAATACACTTGACAAACTCAGATGCCAGGAAGTGCTGTACCCAAGGACGCACTTCTGCCTGTCCCCACAGCCTCACAGCCCAGGGAAGGGCTGTCTCCTGCACCCTGTGCTGCAGCGCTGTGGAAAACCACCCATGCACATCACACCCACCCAGCCAGGGCAGCTCCAGCAGAGGCCACAATTCCCAAATGTCAGAGGGTGTCACTGCACTCTGCTGGTGGGGTGGGGTCACCCTGCACAGGTACAACAACCTGGGCAAGCAGAAAGGTGCTCTTTAGCACCTCTCTAGCCAGGATTCTGGCTTCAGTGGAGAGGGGATAAACATGGGATCATGAAAAACAAGGCAGTGCCTCGAAACCTTGCCTATGCACCCGGCATTGTCATTTCGTGGATTCAACCACCAGTAGCTTTTTTAGCATTTCCTTAGTCAGCTCCCCAAAGACAAAAGGCCAGGAACACAGCCAAGCAAGTAATATGATCATAGTAGTTATGGCAATAGCCACCTTCTAAAAACCATCCTACACTCCTTCATGATAAGATAAAGAACCAGAAATTTGAAGCAGTGACTGCCTGACTTTGTCCTTTGTCCAAGGAAAACACTGACTCCTGCTATTTGGAAACATGAGTTGAGCAGACCTGCTGGAAGTCAAACTCTTAAGACAGAAACCATCCTGTAAACTCAGTCTGGCTCTCCTGGCACAGGCCAATTTCTTCATTTCACTTCCCCAGATAAACACTTCACCAGGGATCAAGTACTTTGTAAGCACAGGGCAGCCAGCACGTGCCCCCTGAAACACCTCAGCTGCTGCTGAACAACTGCAGGGCCCAGCTGGGATGGGGAGAGAGAGTCTGCCAGGCCATTCCTCTGAGCCTGGGCAGGACACTGGCTGTCACCACCTGAAGCTGTTGTAGGGTCTGTGCAGGCTTCACTCGTGTTTTCAGTCCAGCTGAGGCCAGACAAGCATCAGTGCTCACAGGTGCAGATCTGCACACATGCACCTACCAACGCCTTGGGAGCTCTGCTGGCTCAAAAACTGCAGGAGCCAAAGTAAACACATCCAAACCCCCTTACTGATAGAATCAGTCCCACAGCTCAGGACTATCTCCTGTTCCCAGGATTGCTCCTACAGACCAGAGAACAGGGGAGAACAGTGCTGTACTTGTTGCTGGAAGAGCAAAGCTCTCCTGCTTTATAAGAGGCCTCACGTTTGCCAGCAGCACAGGCAGGTTTTATTCTAAGATATTTTGGGACTTGTTCATACCTGAGACAAACTGTTTCTTACATGCTTCGCTCTGCGTTTTTAGGTGACCTAGAACATTTGAGAGGTGTTTAATTTCAGAAGATACCTGGATTTATTTTGAGATTTTGTGTGTGCCTTCAAAAGAGTCCATTTTTTGAATTCCACCTTGACTTCAGGGAATGAAATGAATGCCTCCTTGCCTGCCCACCTTTGGTCTTTTGATGAGAAACCAAGAGACAAATGGCTCCATTTCTCCAGCCAGCACAAGAGAGGACTCAAAGTGGTAGAATGAATAGCAAGTACCATACTCCTAATGATCAGAAATGATGTGGTAGGGATAAGGAGAAATTGTAAAACAACAACGTAAGTAGTGGAATAAAACAGGGAAAAATTGCTCATCATTTGCACTCCATCTGCCTTGAAAGGCAACAGTGTTTTATTTCCTTTGGTAGAGGAAGGTTTGCATAAAACATAAGCAAGGTTGTACAAACCCTTGGGGTTTAATTTGATTCTAGTTTATCTTTTGATCAGCACATCAAACAATTGTGCAGAATTTTCTCCTCCTGCCTCCCCCCCAGTTTCTAAAAGCTGCCTGAAATATCTGTGTGCTGGCTCCCATCAGGGCAGCATAGAGCCTTCAAGGTAATGCCATTATATTTAAAGAGAAGTCTTTGCAAAAATAGCCCAACACAGGGGCAGCCCTAATGCCTGCCAAGGGCTTTTTACAGGAGGTTAAACATGCCTTTCAGTTTTTTGAGCCTCTTTTGAGTGGAGAGGTTATTAGGGGAGGAGAAGGCAAAATTATTACCCACCCCAGCAATTGCAAGAGGCCAACTTCTGCCATCTGCAGCACCAGGGACCCATCATAGCCAGACAGCAACCCAGGTGTGAACAGCTGTGACCTGTCCCCACTGTCCCCAGGCGTAAACTGACAACTGTGACCTGTCCCCACTGCCTGCAGACCAAACCACCAGTGAAGTCTAATGCTGCTCACACCTTGGACTGCAGTCAGCATTATTTCAGTGGCTACTTCAAGGCAGCAGTCTTTGACCTCTCAGTACCAGCAGAAATACCAGCTGTGCCATTTGGGGTAGGAGGTCCAGAAGGAAAGCACTTGGTGCCACAAGAACTAAAGCCCCTGTGGGGTAAGTGGCCAGCTCAATGGTGTGACCACAGCACATGGCTCATGACACACATGCCTGGACACACCTCATGGCTCCCAATAAAAAACTGATGCAATAAGAAAAGAGGATTACATCTTCTTACCCAATCTAGGAGCTGCACAGAACAGAAAACAAGCTTTCCAGGAGATTCATGGGGGACAAAAAGCCAGGAAATGGGAGTGAGTGACCAAAGACAGTGGGGGATGTATCAGGTCAGTCCTTGCTATAGCTGGGAGCTAACAACAATCCAGAGTATGCAGTTTCACATCTTTTTGTTGTTGCTGTTGCTAAATCATATCTGGCTTAAATTACCTCTTCTGTCATTGATGTTTGCTGTTCAGCCTCACAGAGCCACAATCTCCACATGGACACCCCTATGGACACACTTCCTTCCACCAAACTGCAGAAATGGTCTGGGGCAAAGCCAGATGTTGATCTTTACTGGTTTCCCTGCCATACAGGAGGTACATTGAGATTCCAGTGATTGGACATTGTCACCTTCACAAAGTATTTCTTAAAAAATGCAACTGATCTTTAAACTTAATGCAACTCTCTGCCTTGTAAAAGGCTTTATGTTTCTAGTCCCATAACCCAAAGCTCTCTCTTACTTAAGGAGTGTCAATGGACCCAATGAGTGGGGTGAACCCCAGGACTCCCAACCTCCATGTGGGGCAGCAGCCCCAACCCCTGGCTGACTCCCACTCTCTCTGCACTCACATTTACATAACAAAAGCTAAAGGGAGTCCCCTCCTGTTCTAAGTGTTTTTGATGAAGCCCTCAGAGAGCCCTCTGCTGCAGCCCCCAGGAGAAGAACATGCTGATGGCAGTTTCTGGGATGGGGTGCCATGGCACACGCAGCCCTGGGACCCGGGGCTGCAGGCAGGTGCTGCCCTCCTGGGCACTGCTGCATGGACAGCATGCTGCTGGTGACACCAGCCAGAGCCCCACAGCTGAGGTGATGAGCTGTCCCAGCAGTGCAGCAGTGTTCCTCATCTCCTGGGTTTGCCAGGTTCTGAGGGCACCTTGTACAGACTTTGCTGTGGCTGTCATGCAGAACATCAGAGCAGTGCAGCAAGCAGAAGGCCCTGCAGTGCATAATACAGTTTGCTACGCTTTGTATTATATTCTGACACTGTAACACTCTGATTTAGCTTTCCTGGGCTGGACACTGGCTTATTTTAGACATCCTTTGTTTCCTGTTTCCATTCTCTTCATATTTCTCATAATCTGGTATGAAAGTCTGGGTTTGCTTTCAGCAACTTCTGTAGCTTGATTTAAAGGCTAACAAAGAGCTCGGTGCATATTTTACATTTTAGGATAATGGGGAAAAAAATCCTACATTTTTATGGCCAGAAGGGGGCCACTGGATCATTTAATGTGACCACCTGTAAAGTGCCATTTCCCCTACTGAGCCCAGTAACTGCCTTCGACTCAATTAGAGCTTGAAGCATTGACAGTTCTGGTGTTCCATACAAAGACCAAGCACAACATAAAACAACTTCAGAATAATAAAAAAAGTTCTGAGAGCCTCCTGGGTGTTCCTCACATATCACAAGGAACTTAAAAATCCCTCAACAGTCCCTGTAATGTTTTTTTATGCCTCAGTCACACACTTTCTCTGAATAAAAGCAGACATTCTTCATTGACCCAAATAAGCCACAGTAATCATAAAAAACTGATCTTCCTTGTGGGGTTTGCTGCTCCTGATATTTAAGGGATTTTCTTGGGAAAGTAATTTTGAAAACCTTTCTATGCTTGGCTACATAACCATTCACATCCTCCTGAGTTCTTAAACACAAGCTCAGCAACTCCACAAGGATGGCAAATTAAACCGAGGAGTTATGAAGACAGAGGCAGGACTCTTATCACTGCACTTAAATTCTGATGATAATCCCTCTGCAAAGGCCACCTCTAGCTGCCTTCTATCAGTTCTCTTATCCCTGGGCAAGAGAAAAACATCACAAATCAGCTCAACCAAATAAGAGTGTTGCTGCATGCACCAAGGCACATTACATTTCCTTCCTGCTTACGGAACTTAAGCTGGCTCAGAATTTCTTTTCATTTAGGAACCTCAGCCATGCACTGTCCTACTGTTATTCCAGAATCAGAACCCCTGATTCAGATGCCTCAGTCCTCCTCCTTGCACTAACAAGAGGGCACTACAGTCCTGGAAGTTCATTTTCAACTCTTCTGCTCTGGCGTTGCTGTCCGGCCATGGTTTGAAGGCCAACATGGGGACAAGAATTGCTACAATTTGTCCAACTTTAGCGTGCCACCAAAACACCTGAATAAACCAACATGTAAGTAAGGGCAAAGGAGGAATAAGAGCAGAAGAAGATGACAGAGGAACAAGAAAGCCAAAGTAGAGGGAAAGGTAGCCGTGGCAGAAGGATGGGACTGAAATACACCCAAAATATTTCCCAGTTAGGGCACAGTGTGGAGAGTATTGCTTGGCTCTGCAGAGGCACTGGAAGGACTCAGCTGAGGGGCAGACTGGGGCACATCACCCACCCCTTTAATTGCCTGCAAATCCCAGCTCAGAACAGCACCAAGATTGCATTCAGCACCTCTGCAGCAGCATGGTTTTCCACTATGCATTAGAGTAAATTCACTCTCTGCCCCTCATTCTGGCAAGGACCTCCTGCTATGTTAAAAAACCTTTTTGGAGGCTTCCTACCTAAAGAACTGCCTGTGAGTGAACAGAGAGCAATCACACATGTGTGAGTTACAAAGTGCAAATGTTTTCTTTGTGCATGATTGTGACACAAGTTGGCTTCAGAAGTCTAACAAAGCCCTTCCTCCATCCACTAAACAACAGAAAAAAGAAAAGTGGGAGAAAAAGAAGGAAAATTCACTCAATCTCCTGGCTTGCACAAACATGCCAGGAGACATATGGATCCCATAACCAGTAACACTTTGTCCCATGCACTTTAGTTCTATGGAAACAACAATGTTTTTCTGCAGCAGAAGAGGTCCAGTGCAGAGAAGCCCTCTCATGACCTCCTGGATCTGTGCACCAGAGGGCTGAGACTGAGCTGTACTTCATTTACTTGTGCAAGCTTTATACCTGCAATAGCATGAGGCTGCCTTGATAAATTAAGAAGAAAGAGGTTGCTCTTGACCTTCCTGCAGTTCCCCTTGGACCTGCTGAGATCACCTCTGAGGAGTCCATCCTGCATGGAGAATGCTCTCCATGGCATGCATCATTGCTCCAAATGTCAGGTGTTTTAAAGGCCTTATTGAGGTACCAAAGATATAAGCCAGCCACATAGGCACTGTTCAACAAAGCCCTTTTTCTTGTTTAGAGCCACCAGGATGCATGAAATCATTTTCCTCCTAAAAACTGTGTTACCACAGGAAGCTCATACCATGAACTCTCCTACCTGGACTAAACCATCACATTCTGTGCTTGAGACCATACCAAAAAGCAGCAGTCACCTCTGACCCCACAACCATTTGGAAGAGTTAAACTCCATTATAAACCCTCATTTATATGCCAAGTGAGTACAGTCATGGAGCAAGGGGTCAGCTCTAGCACTCACATGTAAATGCCACAAAAGAGAGGAAAATATGTCATTAAATTACTCCACAAACAGGCATACTGGAAAAACCCCCACATTTCTCATTTTGACAATACGGCTTGCAAAACTGGAGAATGATACCAAGCTCACACAGCATTCTGGAAATCAAAATCTCTGTTTAGATGCATGATGCTAATTCAGCTCTGCCTTGCTGAGTTAAATTAAAGGTCAAATATAGATTTGAAATCTTGTTTAAGCTTCTTATTGCTTTAATAACAAGCACTGAATTACTTGAGGGTTTTCTTAACAGCGAACCTTTTCTGAACGTATTTCAGCCAAAGATATTATTTCCACTATCTTGTTACCTCAGTTCCTAACTGAGAGGTAAATTCATATAACATGCAAAATTAAAGCAGATTGGGCAGAGAAGATTCCCAATGCCCCCTTGGTAACTGGTCAGAGTTAATGAAATGCAGGAAATTAATATATTGGGAAAAACTTTTAGGACCATAAACGACCACCCTTTTTATTTGCTTATAGTTACCAGAAAAGTGACTGCATTCTTCATCCCTGCAGTCAGAAACAGCTCCCCTTGCACTGCAGGTAAACACTGGCATGTATTAATTGGCATACACTGGCATATCTTAATTAAATTGTTTAATTAAGCAATAAGAACTGCAAGCATACATCACTCATACACCCACCCATAGGTGCAATGTTTGTCGTGAGGACAAGCATCCCCCCAGCCTAGGACACGAGAGAGTCACATAAAACAGAGATTCACTGGCACATCTGCTCTCTCTCATCTGCCCAGTCTCCACAGAGGGAGCAAGAAAGGAGAGCTGAGCTCAGCTCAGGCATCCTCTCACACACAGGGAGATGTGGAGAAGCTGATGATCCATGGTGCAGTCCCACAGGAACGTGGGCCAGCCTTGCAGAGAAAGGGTCCCACAGGGAAATTGTTCTGCTTGCTGCAGGCTAAGTGGGATGTGACCCACATGCAGCCCATGTGACAAACTCCACTTCCTTCCACCAAACTGCGGAAATGGTCTGGGGCAAAGCCAGATGTTGATCTGAGCAGCTGTTTGAGACAGAAGGTGTTGTACAGGAGTCCCCAGGATGTCTGTGTGATCCACAGGGCAACAACAGCATCGTGTGCTGATGGCTCTCCAAAGGTGGGTCAAAAGCACAGAGAACATTTGAAGAACCAGGTTTATTTTGCTCTTTACTGGTTTCCCTGCCATACAGCAGGTACCTTGGGATTCCAGATTAGACATTGACATAACCCTACACTTTATAATCTCAAAGGGTCAAGGGAAACCTAACAGTTTGCTCTCCTTGTGTCAATGGATTGCAGTGACTTTTGGCAGGGAAAATGGTGGGCATGACTGACTAACAGTGATATCAACAGGAGTTTCATCTGATGAATCCTAAGTCTGTGATCACACCCATTCTTCCTTTTGGCTACACTGCTGCCTAGGATGACTCTGCAGTATCAGAATAATGAAACATATAAAAACAACAAAGCAACAAAGCCAGAAAAGTTGTGATAAGCACTGGACATAACTGGCTTGTTAAGATGAGCCCTGGACATGAGCCATACACAGGCTGCTGTGCAACTACCAACCTCTACCTTCCAAGATGTGGGCATGACTTGACACCTACCAGAGATTTCTGAGAAGATATGAATGTATGTTTGTTTAGGTTTTTAACTTTATTTGGTCAGTCAGCTTTACCTTTTAATTATGTCTGTCCTTGATTGCACCGACAAATGGCTGGCTGCTCAGACATATTTATTGTTCCATAATAAAATAAACCATGCTTGATACCAACAAAATACAAACAGGGTTTATTAGAGGCAGGAGGAATTGTCCATTGTATTAATTAGTTTCACTTCTCATTTAAAGCCGGGTATAATAGTGGATAAAATTAAGTAAATTTTCTCAATTATATGAGGTGCCTATGGTGAGCTGAATTGTGTATTGTACAATTACACATAGCTTTGGGATTCAGAGAATAGCTCTACACCACAAAACTCTCAGCAGTGAGGAGCCTGGGGCTAATATTAGTGAAATTACTTACATAACTCGCTCTTTTATTAATGTGAAAACAGACTATGATTAAAAGCTGGAAGCTGGAGAAAGGAACTATCTGGACCAGTTTACCAGACTAATGCTATTTATTAAATTCCAAAAAATACTCTAGGACATGCAGGTTAAAAAAGGAGGTATTTTAGAACATTTAGATGCACCACATCTCCCCAGCAGTTGGCTGGGCTGCACTACCCAGCCTGCACTTGGCCTGCTCTGTACATACTGTGTGTCCATTTCAGTTCAAGTAACAGTTAGTTTTATTGCTATATTCTCAGAAAATTAAGGAAAGACAAAACAAGTACAACCATTAAAAGGCTGGATGAGAGCTGCTGACTCAAGTGTGCAGCCAAACTGCACGCAAAGGGCCCAGAGATGCATAAAGCAGAGATGCACAGGGCTGAGCTCTGCCCAGAGCAGCCCAAACACCTTCCCAGAGCCTCTGCACCCACACCTGCACACAGCTGGGCACCTCAGCTTCACCTGGAACACGTGTGAGGGCAGGTGTCTGTCCCAGCAAATTACACACTGCCTGTCTACATACAGGTTAACTAAATTATTTTCTTCTGGAAGACGCATGTGCTTAATAGACTTGTCTTGTGTCCAGTCCTGTCTGTGGCAGCTGGAATTTTCCAGCTAACAGCTCACCGTAGCAAAAATGAGAATACATGTTCCTGGGAGCCTCAACTCCCTTCCTCCTTAGCCTGCAACTAATTTCCTTTAGCTCATTCTGAAAGGTCTGCTTGTTTTTTTCTCAGGCTTTCCCCACGGAACGGAATGAGAATTTAACAGGACTTTTGCAACAGATGTTTGGGGAATCTGGTATTTAGTCTACGACAACTGCTTTGTAAAACTGTTCCTTACTTTTGCATAAGCCACTTTATAAACCCAAATAAATAAAACTGTTCCAAAGTAGCCCTTGCTGACTCTGTTAGCACTACTGCTACTGCACTACGGGCTGCAGCTTGAGCTTGTCAAAAGCTAACTACTGAGCTTCCCAACGTGGTGCAAAGTGGCATCGTATAATTAGATGAAAATTATATCCACTGTGATAGCTGTGATCTTCCTAGGAGGGCACTGAAGACTGTCTGTTGACAGAACAAGGCGGTACCAGATCAATACCCCTTCCTTTAGCAGAGAAAGAAAATCTCATGCTAGCTAGAAGCAAGCTACCACCTTGGACATCTGCTCACTCAGCACCCCACCAAGCACCCCACCTGCAAAACTCCACAGAACTTACAGGGAAATCTGTCTGTCTGGGAAGCACTCGAGTTCCTTCAAAACTGGCTCCAGCACTGTTCATCTGAACGAGATGATTTATTTTGACAGCATGAATTAAACATTAAAGCCATTCATATGGCTGGACACATCTCAGAGGACTTTACTCAAGGGCCACAGGAAGGGCTGTTCCCACAGCAGTTTTGGACCCACAGGAAGCCCTCT
This sequence comes from Leptocoma aspasia, assembly GCA_013399835.1. Classification (NCBI taxonomy): domain Eukaryota; kingdom Metazoa; phylum Chordata; class Aves; order Passeriformes; family Nectariniidae; genus Leptocoma; species Leptocoma aspasia. The sequence goes on along the minus strand of VXAX01005265.1, from coordinate 30,745 downwards.
GTGTCTCAGGAGATTTTGCAAATCCAGGCATTGAAATGGAGTTCCAGCATGAGCATGTGTCATTGCACACATGGAAAGAGCAAACAGAAGGTTTTCAGTAGTTAACACAAAGTTAATTCCCCAAGGGCAGTCCTCTGCAGGGTCCTCAGAGCTTCAGAAATGAGCAGTGAAGGTTTTTGAGTGCAAAATTCTAAAATCAGTCATGCCAAAGCGTGTACAGATTTCTGGAAGCTGTTGAGCTGCCCTTCTGAAATTGAGAAAAATACCTCAGTTTGGGTTGAATGAACCATATTTTGGTTCTTCTGTTTGAAGATTTCTATATACTCATTACGTCAAGGCTGCTGCAAGCTTTTCTAGTGCAGTGTTAAGAAAGGCTTCCAGTCATATAGGAACTGGATTTTGAACTTTTGACTTTGCTCATCCTTCCAGACTCAAACCCTGGCCTCACTGTGTTAATGCCAGCAGCAATGGTGACAATTTTACTCACCCCCTCTGGGAAAACAATACTGGAGATATCAGAAAACTGTGCTTGAAAGAACACAAGATCCTCAAGACTTCATATAAAACTGAAATATGCTTTAACTGTTTTACAATCATATCAGTAGTGTGAGAAGGGAATTCTGATAGGATATTTTGAATAATACAAATATCCATCAGTCGTTTAGGAGAGCGTTCATTGGGCTTGGCATTACATCAGTCTGCATCACTCCCACCTTCAGTGCTTCCATGTCACCAACATTTTGTGGGTCCCTGGGTGAAAAACCTGCAAAGGCTTTTCTTCCCAGGGAGAAGCACATTCTCAGCACAGAGTTTCTATAAACAATCTCTGAGCTGTGTTCTGTTCAAGGACATTGTCCCTCTAGCCTGTCCATAGAAAGAAGCTAGTCTTAGTTATCAGTTCTAACTTTTTAAGACCACATGGACAGGGGAGAGAGAGAGAAGGATTCTGCCACAGGCAGAGTCACAGCATTCTGAGATTCTTGTACAGGGCAGCAAGAAGAAAGCATCTGAGCTCTGTACATGGGCACGATACAGCCCAAGCCTCAGAACTTTGGAGTCATTGTTAATAAAATCATACTTAAGCTTTCTGATACATGGAGTCAAAGAATTCAGTTTCATCGCGTTGGGCCATTCGCAATACTTTCAGCCTCCCACAAATCTCAGCCAGACCACAAATCTCAGCCTGGGAGATGGCCTGACAAAACCAGGAACAGGAAAGAAAATCAGGTAATGATGCTATGGCTGTGCCTGTGGTGGAGTTACCTGGCAGGAAGAAGTGGAAAGTATTGCTCATTAAAACCAGGTTCCACATCCAACTTTGGACTTTCTGAAACGTCACTGAAAAAATGGACGATTTTGTGAGCCCTAAGGATAAGCAATACTTCAGGCATGAACTTATTATTAATTTACCTCACTGACAAACAGGCAGCTCCACATACACGAGTTGTCCCACCTCCTCCATGGCAAGGTACCCAGCATAGCTAACCTTACAGCACGCTGCTGAGCAAGCCCCTGCTGAAGGCCTCACCTCCTGGAGGCTGCCAGGAGGGAATCAAAGCAGCCAGGGAGGCATTCAAAGCATCATTAGCCAGCATGTGTACAGTGCTCTGCCCCTCCCAGCTCCCAGTATCCAGAAAAGGTGGAGAGACAGCAGCTTTACTGTCTTATCTTCTATTGTGCTTTTAATTAACACCTTTAAATGCCAGCTCTTCTTATCTTACACAGAGACAAACTCAGACTGTAACATCACACCTCTGACCACTGAGAGCATGTTCTTCCTCTCTTTAACAAGAACATTGTGATATTTCAAGAGGTTTTTCCCTAGCATGGCAGATATATCTATTTTTCACTTAAAACCAACTTAAATCACATTTGGGAGAACAAGGAAATTAATTAAAACATATTCTGATCTTGCTTAATGTTTTAATCAAGTCTCCTAAGACTCATGTTGCCTTTCACTAGCACATAGGCAGGTTTAACATATTGTTAAGAATCACTGTAGATTCTTAAAGCCATAACCCAAAACATAACAGCTTCCAGGGAACAGGGACACTGCCCCCGAAGCCATGGTGTGACAGCAGAAGGCAGAGGCAATGGTTTTCTAATCACTCACAGGCTCTGTCCAAAGCTAACAGCTATTCCCAAACTGCCAACTGCTCCACACAACGTCTCCTGCAGCAGGAGAGCACAGGGAATCTGCACAAAGCCCAAGATAAAGGCAGGAACACAAACAGTGGCTGCCTGTTTTCACTGCTGGAAAAAGGAGAACAAACAGCTCACTTAGTCTCACACTGCTGTCAGAGACGGAAGGACCTCTAATCTGCTGGGGAGCCAGCCAGAGAGGGATGCTGGGCTCCAGAAGCAAGCCTTTGTGGAAAACTGCAAACGCTGTTTCCATATGAAACACAGAGGGATGAAAATATGCAGAGCTACAAGGAAGAAAATTGCCCCTTCTCCCAACACCAGCACAGCCCTTCAGCTGTATCCGCTCCTGTTCAGCTCCCGAGCTCTCTCCAAGAAATGCGTGTTGTGTTTGCCCAAGGCTGTATTTGCCCATGTCCACCTGGGTCACTGCTCTGCTCCACACCATGGCACAGCAGTGAACACACAGGACATCTGCTCCTTTGGCCTTAAACCACCACAGCAGAATCTGCTGCAAACCTGAGGCCCGCACACAGAGATGACAACTAAGGAGTACGTACACATCCCCTGCCCGCTAGGTAGGCATGGTGTGTCCCGGAAACAAAATGCACCACCAAGGTGTGCTGAGGAGAAATAAAGCCAAGGGAGGGATGTGGCTTCTCCCGCCCCACATGCTCCTGCAGGACACGGTGCTCGTGTGGGAGCCCCACTTCCCTCATGGATGCATCCCGTTCACTCCTGCAGGCTGGGATATGGCAGCTCCAGGTCGGAGTTACAAGTGTGAGCAGGAAGGACCCAAAGCAGTGGAGAGGCTCCTTGCAGCTTGGCAAGGAGCCGACTGCTTCCTCCAGAAAACCACCACGAGCCTTCCAGCTGGGTTTTTTTCACAGCAAAGGGCTCTGTTACAAAGCTGTGTGGGAGAAAGAAGGAATAAATGCCCCCAAGGCTGCTGTGAAGAGCACACTTCAGAGCAGCTGCTCTCTCTCTTATCTAATCTTAATTTTAATCGAGATTTTTTTTCCTTGTGTTGCCTGGGGTACTCAGATCCCTGTGCACGTGCTCCTCCTGGGACAGGCAGCCAGAACGTGCCCGCACACGCTGCTGGCCCTGCAGCCCACGCTGCGGCCGCTCCCGAGGCAGCAGGAGAGCAGGCATCACCCTGCACACACTGCCCTGCCAGACATCCCCTTTAATGCCACCCCTTCATCTGCTAAATGTCTCCAAATTGCCAACTCCCTCGGGGATTCTAAATATTAAATGAAAAAAGGTTATTACAACATGCCCAGCAACAGAAATTGGGGTGAGGCTGGCGGTCACGGATAGCCTGGGCCAGAGTTAATTAATACATGCTCACTCCGTTTTTTTTCTGTTTTGATAAAGGGCAATTTATAGTTGGCATGACTGTCACAATGCCCCATGACCCTCAGTCTAATTATAAAATATAATGTGGAAGTGCAAATGCAAGATCCCAGGAAAGAAATCCCAGTCTTCTGCAGCTTTCTTTTTCCCAGAGTGTAACGGTGGCACGGAGTGCACGATAAGCCCAGAACGTTAATGTGTGTTTATTTAGAGACATCTCTAATGTGTTTGTGTTGTGTGTTTCTAGAGCTACAGACCAAAACAGGCAAGGTAACAGCTAGCCAACACAGAGCAAATTCCCAGAGGGGAAGACAAGAAGGGTTAGTTGCTGAATGCATCTTAGTCAGGAGAGAAGCTGGAGCTGCTTTAATTGTTCATCAATCAATTAACGGCGCTCTCAAATGTCTAATTAAGCAGACAACTGGAATTAAGCAAAGGGCATCTCTGAAATGCCAGCCCTCTTAATGAAAGCACTTCTTATGTTCAAGTGAGTACTTGATTAAGGTGTGCTTGTGTGGAGAGACGTGCAGGAAAATCCCCAACCGAGTGATTAGCATGTCTCCCTGGTGAGGCTCTGAAAAATCAGTCCTTTGGTGCTGCAACTTAACCTTCCCATCCAAGCGAGTGCCTGAGCTGGGTGGCAAAGCACAGAACAAATCAGCCAGGCTGAGGTGCCCTCTGTGGGCACGCTGGGCTGGCTCAGCAGAGAGGGCACGGTGACACAGGCCATGCCCGTGGACACAGACACCTCCAGGGTGGCAGTGGCAGCACAGCAGGCCAGAGGTTTGATGTGAGCACCCCCACACCAGGCTGGGAAAGCAGCAGCAGCAGCAGCTCCTGAGGGTTTGCTGTTCTTCCAAGGACAAAGCCAAGGCAGGCTGTGAGCTCTGCAAACAGGGCAGTGTCACTCTAGCATGCAACATGAAACGCAGAGACACGGCCAAGAGAAGGCAAAGAAGAAGCAAACTTTATTTTGGTTTTCACATTATATAGAGTTTAGGGAATGACCATTGATTGGAAGGTGAAGTTACATCCTCTCCAATCACACTGGTCAATGACAAAGTCTATCAAACATTTCTCCTCCCAGGAGAAAGAATGAAAAACAAGAAGACAGTTAGAAAAACATGTGCATGTTTACAAAAGCAGTGTGAGAAACTCCATCACAAGAATGAAAACATCAGAAGGCTGAAAAATGAGAGTGACAGGGCAGAACCTCCCAGGCCCCCATCCATGGGCAGGTGAATCACCCAGCACAAGTGTGGGGATGTAGATCCCACTACATCCCCAGACTGGAAACCCCTGCTGGCACATCTGCAGAGAGGGGCAGGGAGAGCATTCTGGCCCTGCAGCAGGGATGGCACTGAAATCCTGTGAGCACTGGGCACGGATGGCACCAGCTCCCCAGGTTCAATGCAAACACAAGCAAGGCAACATGAAGATGCTGCCACCATCCCCACACATCAGGGACACCACAGCCCCTGTAATAAAAGCAAGCGGCAGCAGGAGATTCAGCATGCAGCAGAGAAGATTCCAAACTGATCCTGGTTTTCTTTAGTGCTCCCAGGAATCAAGAAGTGTCCACAAAAGCTCCACAACTGGTTGTTCACACTGCATCACACAGCACATGCCATGGGTCTGTGCTGCAGCTGTTTAATTTCATTTCCACAGCTCTGTCCAAATACTTACAAGAAGAAAATCAAAATTTAAAAAATCACAAGAGACAAGAAAAGAAGATTTCCCCTGGAAATCTTCTGCCAAGTGGTGAGACTGTTCCTGTACAGTAAAGTTACCCACAAAGCAGCCTGGTCAAGAAAAAAACCCCAAAGTTGTCCTTTGAGAAGACGACAAAAAGCAAGAGTTCAGCTGGCCTCGTCTGGCACATTTACTTACAGAAGGAACTCCTGAGCCTCTGTCCATCAGGATAGAAGGTTCCTAAAAATAACCCAGTGAAAGCTGATAGAGCCATCCTAAAAATCTCTCTTGTGGGTTTAGTCCTGAAGTGTGATACTTTGATACCAACTCTGGCCTTAAGCTGAACTTACTAGTACACACCAGTCCAGGGAGATCAGTTTCTTTCATCTCTACAGGGTTTTTTCCACCCTGGCAGAGACTGTGTCTCCTTGTCTGCTTCTCCAGTTACTGCAACATCACAAATTACCATCAAAACTTTGTGTACTTGCTTTCCAAATGTGTAAGGTGATAAAACAACAAGTGCTTATTTTGCAGCAAGGGAGCTGTGATATTAGGATTTATATTTCTGAGCAGAGTTTGTCTCTTAAAAACAAACCCAAACAAACCAAAGCATAAGAAAGAAAATTTAAAAAAATCCCAGAAGCCACCTCCCTGATCAGGTGCTCTTGCAATGGATACTTAAATGAAGAACAAATATTGCGAGCTTACAACAGTAAAAACTGTTTTAATACAACAGTTCTCACGTATATAATCAAGGCAGAAAAGCCTGAAGTGTGACACATTTCTTGTTTTTCTTAAATGTTTTCTGCAAATTCCAGTAATTATTTATGCTACTGCTTCTGTAAATAAATACTCTCACAAACTGAAAAAAGAAATGGAAAAAAACTCAGTCATGATAGCAACTCCAGCACTGCCTTGGAGCTCAGCTTCAGCAAACTTATGCTGGCATGTTGCAATATTGATAAAGTTTTTTAATATATTTTTTTAAAATTCTACATTTCAAAGTCTTGATATAAATAAGCCTAGATGGTACAAAATCGTATCTGAATAAGAAGAAATCAAGAAAACTCTTCCACAAAGGAAATTACTATCAAAATTGATGCTTCCTGCCATGTTGAAATTCCAATAAGCATTTATCTCAGCAAATCCTCAGCAGCCTCTGACATTTCTATTATTGGGGCTGACTGGGTTCATCCTACCCTTATGAGAATAAATAGAGGAAGATCCCAAGGGATGGGATCTGCTGCAATAGCAGGCACATCACTCACCAGTTTGAAGCAGTGAGGAAGTTGGTTTTCCCCAGGTGTGATGCCAGAGGGCAGTGGGAGGAGAGGACAGAGTCAGCAGCTGGATCTCTCCTGGCATCCAGCGAGGTTGTGGTGCCTCCTGTCCTGAGCCAGGCAGTGCAGCAGGGATGGGCTTCAGGCCTCTGGGGACCATGGAAGATTCCTGCTCCTGCCAGGGGTTCCTGGCACTGCCCAGCCCATCTCCAGGTGATCCAGCAGCAAGGGAGGCATCAGCTTGGCCAGGAATTGCCCCAATGAACCTGCAATGGATCATAGCCATGCCAAATGTGGTCCACAGCCACCTCTGCCTGGTACTGCTTGGGGTTGCTCCAGGTTACAGGGAAAACTAGCTGAAAGTGGCCAAGAACACAATGGGGCTACAAGGAAAGGCAAAAACCAGAAGTGCAAAACAAAGCAAGGCAGCGTGGGCGTCCCAAGGGAAGGAAGGCCCCTAAGTGAAGCTCGTGGTGGACAAACTGCTTTAGAAAATGAATTCAGGGATGCACACTTACGTGGGGGCTGCTCCTGCCACAACAAGGAGACAGTTCTGAGCCACGCTGAGCCCAGTGCCACCACAAGGGCAAATTCCCTGTGGCCAAAGAAGCCCCCTGCCCAGAGGGGTGTGAGGGAGCTCTCCCTCACCCCTCCAGCTCTGGCAGGGGCTGGTGACCTGCTGCTTCCAACAGCCACCATGCAACACTGCCTGTCCCTGCCTGAGCAGCACCAGTGCCAAAACCTGTGTGCCCTTCCTGCCTGAGAACCAAGCCCCTTGGTTAAATGCTATTTCTGTGACTCCTTCCTTGCAGAGGTACAGACAACCTTAATGCTTTTGAGAAACCAAGAGAAACTGTCCCACAGCCTTCCATCATACATTTGCTCTTTCAGAAACAGATATTCTAATTCTCTAAACCTTCCTTTTTTTTTTTTTTTGTGGTGGGTTTTTGTATTGTTTTTTGTTTGTTTGTTTGTTTTTTAATTGAAACTCTTCCAGTTCCTAAAATTAGTGGTCACTTTGTCCTCATAGCCCACAGCAGTACTGCCAGCAAACCCAGAGAAAGAGGGCTTGAGGCTTGCACGTGTGTTCAGATTTAGAAAGCCAAAAGAAAAGAAACAAGCAGTATTGTAAATTCTTGGCTATTTGGAAATTATTTTCTGAAATAACTGCAAAGGTAGAACCTCTCCAAGTAAGTGGCTCTGCACTACTGCAGTACTGTATACCCTCATACCTCACCCACTGACAGCTTATCCATTCTCACCCCATTGATCCAGGCAGTCCCAGAAACCCCTCATGGAAGAGCAGCCTGGGAATACAGAGATCAGGTGCTACAGAATACATAGAAGAGAGAGGGAGAACTCTGAGGGAGCCTGGTAACCAGCAGAACTAATGATGGAATACCTCTCTTCTGCTTATGCCTGATGTGGTAACAACATTTATTTTCCAAAGGTACCCCAGAGGACAGAGCAGCTCTGCTCTGCCAGCAGGCACTGCCTGACAGGGAGGCAGCAGTTTGTCCCCCTTGCTGCTGCTGCTCCATGGGGCAGCCTGGACAAAACCCCTGCTCCTGCCTGGCCACGTTCCTGCTGCAATGTCCAGCGTGGCTGTGATGCCTTTTGGGGCTACCTAAAACCAGAGGCCAGACAAAATCAAGGGAATGAAAAGCAGTTATATTTATTGAAGGGCCTTCAGGTACATTTCAGGTAGATGAAGCCCCCCAGGGGCTACACCCAAAAAATGGATGATGGGTCACAAGTTTTCATACTTTTGTAAGTTTGGTCCATTTGCATATTGGGGGTTAATCTTCCAATTACAGCTTCAGGTGATAAAGTCATTTACTCCAAGTTTTTTCCCCTCCAAACTCACTTTTATTTTACATTTCTCTGGGCATGAGGCAGTGAGGTGTCCTTGATTGCCAGGCCTGGAGAGGAATTGTTGTGTCTGACCAAAATGGGAAAGCAGCAGCTGACACTGAATATGGAGTTTAGAGTTATACACTAAAGAACTGCAGGATTACAAATACATGAAAAACATAAAATGTAAAATCCTAAGGCATCAGCTGAGCAGGGAGAGCACAGCCTGGTGCCCTTTGTACAGAGAACAGCCCGAGAGCACTCAGGGAAGCAGAAGCCCATTCTGATGCTGTGAGACAAAATGCCAGGGGCTCTGATAAGGGGCTGTGTGTACCTGTGGTGCTGCTCACAGGGACCTGTGCCTGTGTCAGCCATACCAACTGTGTGCCCAAACAGCCCCAATGGGATGGGCAGGTGCCACAGAAGGCAAGTGATCAGCAGAACAGGGCTTCTGCAAAGCTAAACACTTCTTAGCTGAGAGGAAGAGCACTGCCCCAGAGCCCACAGCTGCCTCTGGTGTAGCACCAACACACTCAAAGCTTCTTTCAGTCCCAAGCTTTCCTGACCAGACTTGAATTCTCCTAAAAACATAGGAGGACTTTTTCTTCCCTTTCTGTGGCTCATCTCCCATGTGACAGAATTATGCATCACAGTAGGTTTTTTTCCAGTTTATCCAGATATTAGTAAGAAGATCAAGAATCCTCAAGGCCCTGCCATGGCAGGAAGGAGGGGGCAGTCTCACTATTGCTGTGGTTTGTGCAGTGACAAAGGACTTTTGGCAATAATATTAGAAGGCTAAATATGATTCATTAACATGATTTTATAATTCAAAGAATTGGGCTATTATCTGCCCAGTCTGGAGCATCGAAGCTGCTCCTTCAAGCTCCGTCCAAGGAAAATGCCAGAATAGCTTACACAATCAGAGATAACAACTTTTCACCTCATAGGCTGAAAGGAAGAAAAACCCCCATCTCCTATTATTAGGAGACAGGCAGAGAAACCATCTGTGTCCTTGAACACAGCTCAGAGATTTGTTTATAGAACTTGTACAGAGTAAAAGACAGTAAAAGATGCTTTCCCATGGGAAGATTTTTCTGCAGGCCTGCGTGCAGAGAAACTTATAATATGTTCACACAACAGCCTCATGGCACCAGTGCTGGAGGGAAGGAGGCTTGGGGGGGGTCTCACCAGTGTGTGCAAACACCTGAGGGGAGGCTGCAAAGAAGATGGAATCAGGATCTTCTCAGTGCACCCAGGGACAGGACAAGAGGCAATAGGCACAAACCCAAACACAGGAGCTGCTGTCTAAACACTCAAGATGTTCCTGCTTGAGAAGTGTGGTTGGACAAGATAGCTCCAGAGATTTCTTCCAACCTCAACCATTCTAGGATTCTGTGACATTATTAATACGTGTCACAGGCTGAAGTGCAGCCTGGCAAAGATGGGCTTCAGATGAGCACTGATGGCCCAGCTACAACAGGAAAAGCAGGGAAATCACTCAGCAGACTGAAGTTACCTTTGGCCTCAGAAAAGCCAACTACCCCTTCATTTTTTCTGAACTGTAAAGCCAAACACTTTTTTTCATTATTCTAATAGAATGGGAGAAAAGTTAAATGGGTTAATTTTAAGTCATTTGTACACTTCCTAAACTAAGGGTACAGTTAGGAAACAGCCCCAGTAAGCTCAGAGAGCTGCTCTCTCTGGGAAGCCACATTCAGAAGCAGAACAGGAGCTCCAGCCATACTGGGCAAACATCCAGCACTGGGGATCAGCACCCAGGAGTGATGAGCAGAGCTGTCACCAGGCAGAGCACCTTAATCTGCTGTCTTTCCTCTTTGCTTCTTTGCTTGCAGTTTTGTAAGCCAGGTACAAAACTTTTACTCTGCTGGAGTGCTTTTTGACAATGTTTATTTTTAATTTCTTCTGGCAGTAGGAGTAAACTTCAGATAATCTGGCAGGTGCTATGCTCTGTTCCTCAAAAAGCAGCAGTTCTGCCTGTAGTAGGATGTAGATTTCTTCTCTTGCTACTCCTGCTCTGAGAGCGAGCATGATTCATTTTCCCCACCAAGATACAGCACTAAGGAATTTCCCTCTGAAGACTTCCATAGTACACCTTTAACCTTCAGTTTTGAGGACACATGTTCAGATATCTATTCTGCAACATTTTGTCAAAAATTAGTATTTTTCTCGTATCACAGAGGCTTAACAAAAGTGAAAATGTATTCTTGTTAAGACTCTGGCTTAACTTCCACATATCCCCTAACATCCAAAACCTCCAGGCTCCCCATATCTCTTTGAAGATGGTTGCAGAACTCAACAAGTCTGTACCCTTCTATTTTCCCATTCACTTTTTTCCCTCACTGATACCACAAAGCAATCTCTAATTCATAATCACATCCGTGTCAGGTTCCCAATCTTAAGAGAAGAACGTGGCACTTTAATCTTCAAGCAGATTACACATTTCCTGTTAGGACTTGAAATCTCACTCTGTGCATTTGTGTGGGTGCCTTCACGTTTCTTAAGATTTGCTTAAAAAAATAATAAAAGGGAATGCTGAACAAAGGGTTGAGACTTTTCTATCAGGGGTCTGGAATTAGTTCTGCTGACGATGAAAAGATGAAGTGGAAAGGGCTGGGCTGCTTTTCCTCTGCTCTCTGTGTGGCACCATGGACCCTTTCCCTACCATGTGCCCCGAGTCCTCACTGCTGGGAGTCTGGGAGCAGCAAGCCCCAGCTCCTGAGGACAACTGTAATTACCAAAGGAGCACTGTAGTTACACAGAGCAGGGCCATTTGCTGTATGCATGTTTGGGAAACAAGCCTGGGTACCCAACATGGAGAAGCTGACCATAGAGGAATTTACAAAAGGAGAGAAAGGCCAAACAACTCATTTCTGACTGTAAAACACACCACTGAGAGACTAATGAAATGAGTTTGAGTTTAGTGGCCCCTCTCTTGGAATGAGCTGGCACTCAGGAGCTGCTGCAGAGTCTCTGGGGTCCAGCCCAAGGGGGAGCACAGAACATGATCTCCCCTCTCCCCTCCCTGGGGTGGGCACAGGAAGGGCCTCCGGATAGGAGCCTGACTCGGGTTACCCAGGACTAGCATGAGCCCTGCTTGAGAAAAGTGCAGTAGAGATAAATGATATTAGACATACAATAAAGTTTTTGAATAGTGAAATTCGACATGTTAGTCACTGCTTTTAAAAATATCTTCCCTTTAAATCTGCACTGGCAGCACGTTAGCAGCAATGTTACTGACACCTAGGACACAAAAACCATAGCCAGTGTCAATTCAGAACTCTCTGCAATGCTCTGCTTTAACTCTGATCCCAAAGTCTCTGCTTCTGATGCCCAGAAGCTTTTGAGTTTCCAGGTTCTTCCATTCCCAGACTTTCCATGTGAGGCTCCCAGTAACACCTCCAGCTGGGCACTCGTGTGATGTGGGAGGCTGTCTGCTAGGAACTGGAGTGGGGTCAATAAATCAGACACTGGGCACAGATGGATTGCCTTTCTACTGCAAAGCTTGTGCTCACCAGCAGTCTGGTTCTGATTCAAACCAGAGGCTGCAGTGCTTGAACACAAGCAGCACGTTTATATTCAAGTGATGCAATGCACAACTTCTCCCATGTCAGTCCAGAATGGAAAGAGTCGGAAGAGAGTTCTTTACACTGAAATTTTGNTTTGAAGCATTTTGCCAGGAATTAAGCCCAGTTCCTGGAGTTTCAGCTGTGTTGTGGGCTTGCTGCTCCTCAGCACGATGGCAGGATTGTGCTGATGACTGGAGAATATTCCCCCTCCAAGGGATGGAGCAAAAAGCTGTCATGGTAGGAAGGCTTTGACCAAAGCCCTGCCTGCTAGTGAGTCTGATGACAAAAACATGGTGGTACCTAAAAGCCAGCAGTTACAGGATGTAGCACTCTCTCACACACTCATTTTCAGAACCATAATAATCAAAGAGTGCTCTTAGCAGTTTGCTTTGCTCTATATAAATAGGGGCAGAGGCCAGCAGAGTGGTTTGCAGCTACATAGCACAATACAAAATAGTTGTTAGTGAACTGCCCCTGTACTATTTATTCAAGGCATAAATAGAGCAAGAGTAGTAGCATGTATCTTCACTACCTCCCCACTGCTCAGAGTGGCATCTTGTGCCATGTCACCTAATCAGAGCAGCCTCTTGTTAGGTTTCTGCTCCAATGTCACAGCTCACAGAACCAGCACTGAAAGAGTGATCAATAAAATGCAGGCAACAGTCCATGAGCTGCTTTCTTACAGCATATCCCAGATGGAAATTGGGCTGGCTCACAGAGGAGGCAAGAATAGCTGAGAAGGAATAGCAGGTCTTAGAAGGAAGTGAAGTATGACGGAAAGCAGCAGAAGTAAACTTAGACTGAGCATTGGGGCAACGTGGTGCTGAGATGTTACAAACACAATAGTGTCCCCAAAGCAGTGGTAACAGACAGCTGCTTAGAGCTGGAATGGAGAGGAGTTGAAAAGACAGCTCTGTCTTGCTCCAAATCAACGTGGCCTGCAGGTCTCAGGATGCTGCTCCTGCCTGTGAAGCCTGTGGAATATGTATTCCTCTTGTCCATCTGCTCTCTGACCCCTCTAATAATAAAAAGTCACTGTGAAGGCCACTTAGTGCAGGTGGGTCTTCCTCCACTTTACATCTTCTCACCTGGAGATGACCCCAGTTCTCCGTGTCATTCCACAAATACAGGAGAGAGAAGTGCCAGTCAACAGTCTGGAGCTGCTTTTCCTACATATATACACATGCAGAGACAGACACTCTGTACTTGGCACAAACAGCCAAATCTGATCCAAACCACTGGCTGAGCAAACAGCTCACACCCAGCAGAGGCTCATAAACCCGAGACTAGGGCACTTCAGCAGGAAATGGGACATGCAGCTTGAGAGGGCAGTTTTAAATGTGGACTTTTACCATCGCCACACCGGGAACTGAGGAAGCAAATATCCAATATTCACTGGAGATCTGCTGTCCCGCATGATTACAGAGCCAGTCAGGCAGAGGTGATGAGCGAGCTGGGTGCAGCCATAATACCTCTCAGTCTGGGAGAGATTTATTCTGGCCCATCAGAAAACACGAGACAGGACTGTGTGACCTGACTTGCAATAAGCTTCAAAAAAAAGCAAGTCAAGACCAGGACGGGAAATGAATTTGACAGAGTCCCAGACAAACCCAACACATGATATTGGCCCTTAGCTTCTTGCTCACATAATAACCCATGGAAAAGTAACAGCAGTGACCTTTAAGGACTACAAACCCAGCTGAACTGGGGAAATTCTCAAAATGAATAATCTTAAATAATAGGGAATATTATTGCCTCTGATCCCTAGCTCCACACCCACAGAAATAAAAACAAACCCTCATTCCAGAGAATTTTTACACAATAGTGTTATTTGTTGGTTTGTTTTCAAACATTTATTTCCTAAAATAAGCCTATGTCAAACTGAAGAGTGGGGGACTGGGCAATGCATCTGGAGATGTTTAAGACTTTTGTACACAAATCCACTCCCAATGTGTTGGTCCATGAGCTCTAGAATTATGCAGCCCATACACATTCCACGTGGAGGAAAAAACCAAACCACCTTATAAGGAGTATGGAACCTTTACATGCTTCCACTTTACAAACATTAAGAAAGCAATTTTTTAAAGACCTGGATACCATTTTACAACCAGCTTCCCTCACCTGACTAAGCTGGTGTTAGTCAAAGCCTGAATTCTTTCTTTACTTTCTTTATGCACGAAACAACAACCTGCCCATCTGATTTATGAGTTACTTGTATAGTACCACTCACAGGGTACAACACACGGAGCAGGGGCTCTGCCCATCTCTCTGCTTTTATTTCTGTAGTTCTACTCTTACACTTTCCTGCTCACACCTTTTCCTCCTTTCCTATGTCTGTTTTTTACCCACTTTCTCGTTCATTTTAGTCCTGCTCTCATCTTCTCTTCTCCTCATACCTTTCCTGTTCTCTCCAGCACTCCCCTAGTACACAGGCTCCCTTTCAGTTCTTGGTCTTTGCCTTTTTTGCCCATGGACTATTACTTCTTCCCATTTTCATCGTGTCTTCTGAACTATTTCAGCTGTTTATCAGAAAGGCTTTAAAGTGACTAATTTTTGTTAGAAAAATCCAGCCACAGGTTGGGTTCACAGTGCCACGTGCTGTACTGAGATGGAGCACTCAGCTCATTCCTCTACAAGGACTTTAATACTTGAGCTTAGCCCTTCTCTGCCTCTGCACAATTACTCCTCTTTGCAGTGTGCTCTCAAAAGAAGCCACACAATGACACTTGTGTTTAGGGAAGGGACTGAGGTTTTCTGCCACAGCTGGGTGGAGAACGAGGTGGGGTGTCTTTAAGTGAAGCAGATTTTGTGACTGAAGGCCAGCCAGAAACATGTGGATATTGTGGTCAGCCCTCTCTTTCAGCTTTTACTGCTAAGCATGTTCCAGAGATGTAATAGTCCAATATTTCCATAGGTACCCAATGGCACTGGACTTAGAGGAAGGAGCAGCATAATTACTGCTGCCTCCTGAGAAAACAGGTGTTTGCTCTCCACATTTATTTTAATTCCTTCAACTTTGCTGCAGTTCATAAGAGACTGAAAATTTATTACGAGAGCAATATGAGACTTTTACTGTTTCTGCTTTATCACAGGGGGGGGGGACATTGCAAACTAGATGGAAAAAATAAATTAAAAAAAAAAGAAAAGAAAAGAAATAAATCAAGCAAACCCTAAAAACTAACACTGTGGGAAAGCTTAGCAAGCACAGTGACTAGAAGATTTACAGAAGTGTGTAAGAGCATACTGACCAAAACTATTGCCATAGACTCACCAGAGAGATTCCGAGAACAATTGATGCCTCCTTGAAGCAAACCAGGTATTAAAAAGAACTTTATGCCCTTGTATTTCTTATTATTTTTCAATAACCATATAACACTTCTGTGGTAAAACAGTAACATGAACTCACGCTGACCTTTGATATTTGAACTCAGAGCAAAAGAGGATAGGAAACGCCGAGCCCACGAGCAGCAGGAGTGAATGGGGTTATTCATAACTCAGTGCTGTGGGGAGGCTCACAGTGGTGGCAGCTCCTGAAACCCAGCACTCACTGTCCTGCTCCTCCTCACTGGAAAACCATCAGTGTCACCTTCTTCAGCACAGACACCCACAGTGCCTGCAGAGCCTGCGTTCCCCCAGAGGCCAGCTCTGCATCAGGGAGGACAGGCCATGTCCCTGTGTGCCACAGAGCTCAGCCTGGACCCAGAGCCAACGTCCCTGTGTGCCACAGAGCTCAGCCTGGACCCAGAGCCAACGTCCCTGTGTGCCACAGAGCTCAGCCTGGACCCAGAGCCAACGTCCCTGTGTGCCACAGAGCTCAGCCTGGACCCAGAGCCAACGCTGCCTTTGCCTGGGGGCACGTGTGTGCCAGCACCATCACTGGTTAGCTCATTAAAAGGGCACTTGTCATGGCAGCCAAAAAACCCCATTAACTTCAAAGTTAAAAGCACATGAGGTCATTTTGATCCTGCATTCCACCCTCATTTTATATATTAAAAAAAAAAAAAAAAGCACAGTGACATACGATACGTCTGCTAACCTCAGGCTCCCAGCCACCAAGTAATTCATCCTCCTGCAGGTACCTCATCTGAACATGCAAGAGAAACCCTTCAAAGGATTCCTCGGACGACAGCTTGTCTCACTGGAACTGAAGGTAAGCAGATCTCAAGAGAAGTCAGTCAAACTCGGTCTCACATCTGATCACACTCATATGTCCCAACAAGAGCAAATGCATTTGAAGTTTTAAGTGTGCTGCCAACTTTCTAGGTGCTTAACTCGAAAAGGTAGCCAGGAGAGATGCCCCGAGAGAAACTTAACTGTAGAGGAAAATTAAAAAATATCTTCTGAATAGAGACCACAGAATGTGAACTGCCAAAACATGCTCAGAAGTTTCCTTCATAACCTTGTAAAACACTGGAGAAAGTCACAAGTGAGACAATTTCTCCTTTTAAGAGGAAAATTTATTCCATTGTAATTCAAAATGCAAGCCCCGTTAAATTTATAGACTTCACATTTTATTCAGTTGTAAAATTCTTGCCCTTATTTGCCAGATCTTGTCAGAGAGCTCAGCCCAAGCCTGCAGCCGTGCTGGCATTGCACTGCTGCAGGCAGACGGACACTGCAGAGGATCAGCACCCAGCTTACCCCACCACACAAGAAAACAATGAAGAAAACCTATTTTTCAGCTTCCCCTTTGACAACTTACCCCACAAAAAGAGGGTTTTTTTTCAATAAATCATTTCTCACTTGCTCCCACTATTTGTGGTGCTGGCAGAAGGGATGGGGAGCGTGCAGCGTGGGCTTAAAAGGTTGGTGGTCCCCCCTGGTTTGCTGTCAGAGAAAAGCCAGGGCAGACTGCAGCTCTGCAGCTGACTCAAGCTCATTTCAAACAGAAATTGGATTACTTGTGGGCAAAGCTTCCCCAGGGATCACAGTTTGCAAGATGGACTGCTCAGAACATTTAGCTGAGTTACCTCCAGCTCCATTCCTTTCCCCAGAGCCCGTGGGAGTGCAACACTACAGTTCAGTGTCAAGAGACATCTGCAAAGTTTCCAGAACATGCCCATTACAGGTCCATCTTCTGCTGAGCAACATCAGGTGCCTTTAATGACAGTGCCAGAGCCAGGGCTGCTCAGACCCTCCACGTTTGTCCACCAGCATTATCACACACTGCAGTAAAACTGGGAGAGCATTAAATCAAACAGAAAGGCAAGATGAAAAAATAGGCTCATTAAAAGGAAACTGAGATGATCACCAAAACTGTCCTTACAAACCTAGAAAGTAGAGTTTCTGTAGCTGAAGTAAGTTCAAAGGACAATGCTCAATGAAATCTATTCATCCTCATAGCAAGTGCACCAATTTAGGTAGGTAAACACCATTCTTTGAGTCATGCTGCCACTCAAGGACCCTTATCAAAACCATTCATTTAAGACTGTCACACTGAAGAAGACACGATGCTGTGTCCTTCTGCTGTGTCTTTATGCCCAGCTTCCTAAGACACGTCTTTCTTTTATTTTATTAAATGCTGGAATCATTTTGCTGTTTGTTGAAGGTGACACACGTTTAGGGTGGACAAATAAAGTTCATGCACCTCATTTGTGATCTGAGCAGCTCTTTGCAGATAATTCAGTTTTCCAGTCAATCTAATTATAGTCTGAAGTTACAGCAGCAAAGACTTTCAAGTACAAAGCAAAGCAAAGCGTGTAGGAGCTGAAAGCCACTCATTAATCCCGGCTGGAATTGGTAGGAGTGGCTGCTGCCCTCGGGCTACTCTCCCCACCTTAGCATCAATCTTTATCTTACCTATTATGTGAATCAGATGGTAAATATTTTACTTTCTCTAAACTACAGTAACCCTTATGGTGATCGCAGAGACAGTTTGTTTTGTGATATGAATTTCTTTCTTCCAATCTAAAACATTCCTGAACAAGATCCCCAAACAGTATTAACTGACACCGTGGCAATGATTTATTGAGAGGATGGGAAATAGCAAAGAAAGCCTGTTCATGAGAAGAATTTATTCCTCTGTAATACCTTTAATAAAAACAATAATCTATTCATCCTTCTTTACTTTTCATCATCTCTTATTTGAAGAAATTACATCTGCCATATCAATTGCTGCTAGAATTTAATTTTTAAAACTTCAAATCATTAAGATCACAGGTAATTTTAGCCCAGGCCTCACTGCTTCAGGGCATGATTTGTTACAAGGGTGGGGGGAAACCCAACCCCAGCCCCAAACCCTGCAGGTACGAATTCTGCCTTTTCCTTTTGATTTTGCAGGGCACACAATGTGTCTCCTAAGGTGCAGCCTGCCCCTTGGGAGGGAAGGGGGAGCTGCCTGGGCCACTGAGGTCCCACAGGAGCATCCCACTGTGGAATGAGCCCCAGCTGCCACACGCTCACCCTTGTCTCTTTGAACTAGCCCACAGCACTTTGAGGGTTTTCCATTCAGCACTGCAGCCAGAGGCCATTCCAAAAACTACTGTTTCTGGTGCAGTTATAATATGCAGCCATCTGCAATTTTGCACCCACAAAACAGTTTATAAATCACAGCAGGGCTGGCAGAGCACTCCCTCTGCTGAAGGACTGGAATGATGGGGTTTTTCCTGAGAGCAGGCACAGGAGACTTGGAAGGCCTCAAGACCTGTGCTGGGCAGTGCTCCCACCGTGGGCAGTGGGGACGTGGCTCCTTTCATCAGGTTGCATTTGTCCATCCAACCAAAGAGCACAATCCCCCTTTTTGCCCCTTCTTCTCCCACGGAGGAGGGACCTCTTCCTGGCAGACCCACACAATGAAGGCACAGTGCTGGCTGGCTTTGGGGAGGAGCACCAGGATCCATGGATTGACCCTTGCTCAAGGTGAGGCAGAACCAGGCAGTGCCTCAGCTCAGCTCCACTCCAGGAGCCCCAGCAGTGCCAGATCCAGGCTGTGAGCAGGGCCAGGGGCATCCCAGCTCTCCAGGAGGGTTGGGTGAGGTCAGTGAGGAGACCCCAGCACCTCTGCCACCCACCATCACCACAGCAGCCATGAGCATGCTGTACTCCACACAAGGGCTGTGGCAACCCTTTAAAAAAAACCAAACTGAAGCTTGTGGGACTGTAGCGTGCTGTTCTGAAAGCTGTGACAGAGAATCTTACATCCTAAGTTTCTGTTCTCCTGCAATGTTGGAGGCCAGCACCCACCAGAAGCTCACAGCTCTGGTGAGGCTCTGAGCTGGACGTGTCAGTGGGGCCACCACGACACACCATGTCTGCTCTCATTTCCAAACACAGCCGTCTCTGGGGGTACCTGAGATCACCCAACGAGACAGTGGTTTCCAGATTGCCAACAGGCCCACCAGGAACCACCACCTGCCATACTTCCCAGCCCTGTGACAGCCTGCCTGGTGCTCACAATCGATGGCAGCACACCAGGGCTGCTCCAGCCTGGCAGCAGTCCCTGGCAGTCCCCTGTGCCCAGAGGCAGCTGGGCAAAGGTGCTGGCACAGACAGTGCCGAGCCACACTGCTGTTACTGTGTGTCCTGGTGGCCACTGCTGCCTGCCCAGGCTGCCCCTCTGCTCCCCCCTGCTCCCATCAGCCTTGCCCTTCCCACAGGACCCTGTGGAAGATGTGCTCTGGGACAGACTGATTGCTGGGAGCAGAGTTTGCCCTGGACTGCTGGCTCCAGAGGTGGCATCAGGAGGTACCTGCAGGCCCTGTGGCAAGAAGGAGGCAGTGTCCTAGTGCTGTGACCAGCCAGGCTGCAGGGGAAGATGACAGGTGAGACAGGTGACCAGCAGTCAATTTTCCTGGCCTGCAGCCTGCTCACTCTCCTCATTTATAGAGGTTGTCCTCCTTCCCAAAGTACGACCTCTTCCACAGGAGAGCACATGCACCTCAGCAAGCAGCAATGGTTTAAAACCCACTGCTATTCCAGCAGCACCTTTGGGTGCCAGGTGCCCAGCATGGGAAGCAATCTGAAGCAAAGCACTTGACAAAGGCCAACACTGCATCTCTAGTCAGCACCAGTAATCCTTGCCCCTCCTTTCCCAGCTTCCAGGCTCTTGGACAGCCCCCCTGCACTGCCAGCTGCTCCTGAGCTGCAGTGAGGACAGTGGCCCCAGTGACCTGAGCCTCACACACTGCCAAGTCCTGCTCAGAGCCAGAGGAACCCTGCAGCTGAAGATGGAAGCATTGCCTGCTCTTGACCAAAGCCCTCATTTCAAAGGTGTTGTAACTGAGCAAAAGCATGAGAGGAGCCAGAGAAACCTGATCTGGCATTTGTTACCCTGGGAGCAGAGCTATGGCTAATGCTGTTCAAGGGAGTTTAAGGTCTTACACTCATTCATCACCCTGTGGTTGCAGGGGGAGCCTTTCCTTCGTGTTGCTCTCCACACGAGCCAGGCAGAGTTCACTTCTGGGAGCTGTGGGAGAGTAGGAGACCAACACCTGCTACCCAAAAGGGAAAGGATTCCCCCACCTCCCAACCAAATTCAGAAAGTGGATGGATGCTGACACTGCCTTCTGCACTGAAGCTGCAATATGCTGTGTGGGCAGATCCCACTTCAGCAGCGTTCACGGTAAGATCACACAGAAATAAAAGGAAGTCTGAATGAATGAAGGAAGACTGTCACATCTAGGCACACAATCTGAAGTCCAGCTCAATTTCTCTATGGGCTTTTAAATTAAACTCTTGCTTACTTCATATGCCTTTTATTTAAGGCTGTGTCAGAGAGTTCTGAAAGATAGCTTTCATTAAATGTACTTAGTTCCTGAATCATATTTTTTCCAAAAACTTCTCTCTCCTACCACCCATTATTCCCATCTAGTAGTCTCTCATTTGTTCTGCAGTGCACAATGCTGTTCTTTCTTTTCAAAATTATCCTCACTTGATTGCGGTGATCAAAACTGAAGGAATAGAATGAGAATTTCTCTACTCAGTAAACAGAGACAATCAGCAAGAGATGCCATAGGGGAGTGTTTTTACCAATTCTTCTAAACCACATCCCTGAGAGGGGCAGGAGGCAAAAGGCACCTGAACCAAATCCTGAGCCCATCAGCTTGAATTCTTTTGCTGGACTCTGTTAATTCCTCAGCTGTTTTTCTCAAATGACTCCAGCAGAGACCACCAAGAGGTGTCTTTACATAGTCAGATATTTCAGAAAGTCTGATCCTCCAAAAAACCAAACCCGAACCTCAAAAAATAAAGTCACCCCTTCAAGACCCTGAAAACAACTAAAGCATCCAACCACAAGACTTAAAGAAATTACTGAAAAACAATCCAAACAACCAAAACACTGTATGGTTTATACATATCTTTTGTATGTGCCTTCCAGAGTTAATGCTTTGGGTTGTATCTTTTATCTCTTCCTCTTTATCCTGAAGAGGTTTTGTTTTCTATTGTGTGAGGTTGTGTGTTTTTACACATTTCATTTCCATTTTAATTGGAGTCAAACTTCTCACAAAGCCCCACTCTTGGCAACCAAATGCTCCCTTATCATCAGGCTTGTGGTGAAACCTTATGACTTATCAGTGCTGAGATCTGTGTGAAGCAGAGTGCAAGAATTTCCCCTTCAGAGCTGAGCCAGAGCAGGACTGTGACAAAGCCATGGGTCACACAGATAAATAAATCTGGGCTGCTCTGTGTGCCTTGCACTCTGCCAGCCTCCAGGCACGTGGATATTGCCACTTCATGTAAAACCCAACAACTTTTCATGACTGCTCTTTACTCTGACAAGAAGGGCCTCCTTAACAAGGCACCTATAACAGGAATTTTGCCTAATAACAGTGTTGTCATATTAGGGAATGGCACTTCATGACCTCTCCAAAATAAAACATGTCCAATTAAATATGAGGCGAGATCTTTTTATATTCTTTTTATATTACCTAAAGCAGGAATCCAAACCAAAAGGGAAGAGAAAAAACCAATCAGTTAGTTGAAGTGCATGCTTTAGATCGCATCCTTTGAAAAAATAAAGCATATTCATGGTTAACAATGCTAAACTGAACCAACTTCCAGCACACACACAGAAAAGCCAAACTCAAATAGGAGGTGTCTGGGTTTGAGCAGTTAAAACCCACTAATTGAAAAGAGAGCAACCCAGGACACACTGACTGAATGACTTGATGTGAAATGCACAGCTAGCAACACTGATGGGACCAGGGGAAACTGGGAACAGTATCCCCTGGGGAGGAGCTGTGGGTTCCTCCTGTGTCTGGGACGGTTTTATGCCAGCACTGGTGTCCCAGGCATGTAGATAATTAATTAGTCCTCTCCTTCCCCCTGCATTTCTAATCTCATAGCACGTGTTTCTGAATTTCTAGGTGGTGCAGAGAAGAACTTTTGCCTTAACTAAGGAGCCACCACAGTGCCTACACAGCTGAGCTATCCCAGACCCCTGGAGACACCAAAAGGCAGAACTCTCTGTGGCTGGACATTCCCACGGGTAGTGTCTGTTTAGCTGATGTACTGATGCGTTTAAGTAGACACCTTAGGACAGACACAGAAAGGTGCAAGTCAGAGCTTCAGGGAGGGGATTTCTACCTAATAGCTGCAAGTCATTTGAGATTTTCAAAACATAAATTAATCTGTGTAAAGACAGCAGGAGCTAAGTCTTAGGTATTTAATTATAAAACCTCCCCTGCAGAGTTTTGTCTGTGCTTCGTTTCTGTAAGGAGAGTGAAGAGCATTTCTCCACCCCACAGCTCATTTTCAGTTAAATTCCATGGCAGTACATGATGGGCTCAGAGAAGCACTCCAGCAGGTGCAGATCTAGTGGCCATCCAGACCCCTCCACGTGATTAAGCATCAGCTTAATCATCTTCAGAGCTTTACATGATGACCCCAACCTAGTTCACAAACCAGGAGGAAAATCACTGACTGAAATTCAGCATCTTCTTGGAGCGCCCCATGAGTAAACACCAACCACAGACTGGAACTAAGCTGCCTCTAGAGAAACCTCAGTCTGTTTACAGAGCCACAGAGCCGAGAGAAAACACTCATGGCTTTGTAGGTAACCAAGACATAAACGGGCTCCCCATCACTGCACTCCATCTGCCCCTCATCATTAGTGTTGTACACACTGGCTTCCCATCAAATCCCCTTCTCCACTCCAGGCAAATCCTTGAGGAAGAGCCTTGCCTGAAGACCCTCATGCTTTCATCCCAGCACCCTGTGTGCCTGTGCTGTTCCCCTGAGCATGTCTCCATCCCCCAGCCCAATCTCAGGGGGCAAGCAGCACCTATTTCCTAACAGAGGCAGGAATGACTGCAGGGTGCTTTGAGAGCAGACGTGGCAGTGACATTGACTCTGTAACAAGGATCAGACTCAGCTGGTGCAAGAACAACCCCAGAGAGCCAACAACTCAGAGATCTTCCCTAAACTAACAAGGTGCAACCTCCACATCGCAATAGCCAGTAAGAGGTGGAGCGACCTACACCCACTCACAGTCCCTCCCTCAGCACAGACATCTGATTACAAGCGTGTTCAAACACAGAGTTGAGACCTGCACAGTTCCCTGTAATCTTCTATTTCAAGCTGAGTATCAATGAGGCAGCAAATTTTATCAGGAAGAGATTATTTTCTTCTGATATCATCTATTCTGACACCGTAACGCAAGCAGTTGAAACACAACTTCAAACTCTGCAATCTCTACTACAGAAGGGTGAGGGAAAACATTGTTCACTGGACTGGGCAGAGTTTATGCCTGTTTCTGTGTGCAGAAGCTCCAACAGCTGAACTTTGAAAGCTGCTGGACTGCTGTAAAGAAAACAACATAAGCATACAGCTGATCTGAGACACGGACAGGGCCACAACACAGCTCCTTGTCCCCAGCATTTGCAAGCTGCAGTCCGTGTTACAGCACAATCTACAAAATGACAAAAGTGCAATGCTACTGGATTTGGTGAATAGAACAGGCATCCCAGGAGTCCTTCAAAGGTAAAATCTCACAGCTGGTTTCATCTCAATGAACAGTAATGAGCCCTCAGAACAATATGAGTTTTACATATCATGAATGTTGCATAATGAAAGCATCTCAGCAAATTGGCTGTAGGGTGGTGTAAAGTTTGGGAACTGAGAGTCAAGCACTCTTCGTTTGTTTCTGAAGTTAAGGAGCTGTGGACATTTGGCATCCCTTGGGACTGATTATTAGGAATAGGTATTCTCCAAATGCACAGCAAAGACTGACATTATTGAGGCCCCTGTTAAATTTCACTGGCCTAAATGGCCACATCTGTAGCTCATTAAAAATCAGAAGTTAAAAAAAAAGCTTAACTAGCAGAACATATCCAAACCAGTATCATCCTGAAGGATCAGAGCAGACATTAAATGAGACATATGCTAAGTCATATTGCTTAACACGTGGTTGGAAGGTACTCAGAAACCACAGTGACAGCAATATCCAAACCTGAGCAGATCAAGAGACAGCTGAACGTCTCCAGGGAGCATTACAGCCTGTGCCCAACATCAAAATAAATAAATAACATCTCAACTGACTACACATATCAGAAATGGAAGAGAAGACCAATTCTGCTTTCAAACAATAAAATTAGAAAATCCCTTAATTCTGCACCCCATGCCTTAGGTAGTGACTTATTTATGTAAATCACTGATTTTCTCACACTCTTTGCCCTCATAAACACCTGGGTTTGACCTCTTGATTGCCTGTGCTATTCAGGATTTCTGAAAGCCATAACCAATGGTTACAGCCAGGGCAGTCGCTGTCACAGGGGATCTCAGCGCTAATGTCAGCTCCCAGGGTTTCACTCTGACAAGTTTCTATCCTCAGAAAGCAGGAGTTACACTGGCAGCTCCTGTTCTAGCTGCTCCAGGCAGCAGCAAGGAGCCCAGAAGCAGCCAGGTCCAAGTGAGTCAGTCCAAGAGCAGTGGCTGCTCCGGTTCCATGTCCGACCAGACTCCTGGTTCAGTTTGCAAAAGAAAACCAAATGGACTTGCCAATTTGGCTTTATGTGAGCCTTGAACCAAAGCTCACTCCCTGGGACCTCGCTTGCTGGGACTTGCAGCTCTTTGATGTGCACAAAGACACAAGATGGAAGGTAATGACTGTTTTGCGATGAAATCTTCACAAGGTGTGATGTCAGCCCATTTCTGGCTGCACAAGTCCAAGAGGAGGAACCTCAGAGGCAGGGAGATGGAGGGATGACACCACTGGGCTGCAGAAAAACCCTAAAATACTTCAGCACACACATCACAGAAGCTTGTATGAAAGCCAAGAAGAAATGCATAAATAAAACCCATTGCACTGGTCACAAGGGTTTAATCACTTAATGACTGATTAGATATCCATGCACAACAACACAAAAGGCCATCATTTTAAAGGCATCTCAGGCCACATCACTGTGCAGAAAGCACAGTCAAATGTGGCAGCCAGATGGCAAATCAAAGTCTCAGGCTGATGAACAGCCCTGAGGTTAAACAGTGCCCAATGGAGCCGACGTCCGACAGGGACAGAGAGAAAAGAGCCAGCAAAATCATCAGGACGTACCAAGCATCTGCTTTGTTAAAGAAGACTTGAAAAACACTTTAAAGAATTCTGATTGCTTAAAACGGAAAAAATTTATCATGTAAAAGTCATAACACTGGCCCTAAGTGAAACATAACTAAATGCAGGAATACACTACAGGGAGAGGTATCATTATCAGACTGATGGAAAATGACAAACTTCACGGCCACAGGTCTTCCTTACAGCCTAAAACTGAAGCCATAAATTAAGCTAAGTACAAATTAAGAATGCTACTTACTGTGATCTATTTTAAGAGAAAAGTGCTTGTGGAACAGGAGAAGGAGGAGGGAGATGTACAATTAGTGCCTGTGTATCTGAGACGAAGGAGGGAACTTGGGAGTATGTGGGGAAAATCCAGTTGTGACATAAACCCCATCACCTTTACTGCAATTAAAAATCAGAGACTTAGTGGAGTTCTACATTTTTATTTACAGATTTGTTTGATTGCTCTGTCGTGAGGTTTATTACTGAAAGGAGTAAGATGATGTGGATGTTTGGTGATAAATGTTCTCCCATTAGTAAATGTGTATCTCCATGCTCTACAAAGACTTCAGAGCTCTTCAGTCTTTGCTCGAATCCACACCAATCTCTCAAAAGCATCTTGTACAAAATCAAAAACACACTGCAGTACAGGACTTGTATCAGTTCAGTGACTTTGGTGGTTCTACTGAACTCCGGAAGTTTTGACAGCGATTTGCCAACTGCTTCAGAAATTTTAAATTTGCTGATTTGCCATGATCTGCTCACACTCAAGCCTCCATTGGTCTGCAGAAAAATTGCTTAATGTAGTAACAGTGAGGGTGAGGAGGTGAGGAGCAGATGAGGAGCTCCTGCTTTCTATCCAAGGAAAGGGCTAGGACCTAGCTTGTCTCAATTTACCAGCTGGTTTTAACAGGAGTTATTACCTCCCCAGCCAACCCAGCCCTGCTTATGGCCTTTGGCTGGCACACTCAGAAAGAGCAAAGACTGCAAAGACCATAAAGCTGGGGGGAGAGATACCATAAAACTCCTAAATCCAAAATAGGTGTCTTTATCACGACAGAACAATGCAAACAGAAATACTGCTCCAGACAAGTGAGACAGAGGGGTCTGTCCCCATGGGTGAGGGCCAGACTGAAAGGCTGCTCCTTCCCCAGAGCCACTTCCCGGCCTTCTGCAGGCACTGATGTAGATCCTAAAGGTCATTTGCAGAGGACACACAGATTTGCCTTCCAGAGGGAGTGAATGAGAATAGCAAACTGGAGGCAGAGATTAAAGAAAGCATTTGTTAAGAGCACTCTTTACAAATGGGAATTTTGCCTGTCCTGACACGCTGCATGTGAGCTGGAATTCAGCTCGCTGGCTGCTGGGAGCTGCCAGGGCAGTGGGGGCTTGTTCATCAGGCTCCTTGGGAAGCATCCTGAGCCCCATGAAGATGGATCCAAGGCCAGGGCAGGTGCCTGAAGTGCCTTCTGCAGCACATCCTGGCTTCAGCAGAGACAGCCTGTACCAGGGGAAAGAGCAAAGCTGCAGCTGCTGCTCCGTGAGATGAAAACACCCACCAACACTTCCCAAACCACTGGGCTACTTCTGCTTCACAGCAGTGACTGACTGCAGGTTAGTTCCTACACATTATGTGGGGGAAAAGGTTGTTCCACTCTCCAGTATCAGATGCTTCGTGTTAATTTGTGCTCCAGGAATGTATAGAAATGCTTTGCTGTACTGGGCACTTTACATCCTAAGTGTCAATTTTTGAAGGCAGAAGCTGTTTTCAGGGCATTCCCCAAGAACAGGGAGATAAAATGAGCAATCCCCATGTCTGCTGTGCACTTGGAGGCACAGGCATTCCCCTGGCAGCTCCTGAACAAGCAGCTGTTTTGTCACAGCACTGTCACAAGGCCATGCAGTCCCTTAAGGCAGGGTGCTCGCTGGGCTACAGAGCTGCCAGCATCCAAACCAGCATCCCCACACAAGGACAGGAACAAATGCCACGTTCCTGGGTGCTGCCTGCACAACCAGGAGCTCAGCACTGCACTGATCAGAGCTGTGAGGCTCAGAGGATGTGTGCAGGGTCTCAAAACTGACCAAAAAATCACTAAGTTTCAAAATCCTACCTCTGGAAGTGTTAGGTAAAGACTATCAGGAGGATAGGTGGAAAAAGGCAGGACTGTCCCTTGCAGCAGTTTCATGCAGCTAAATTAGGTTAACAGAACGTGGGACTACACTGCCAAGCACCCTGAGGTGTCCTGTGGCTGCAGGAAACACACACTGTCAAAGAAAGAACAGCAGGAGCAACAGCTAGAAAGAAAAATGGAGAGTGATAAGAGAAGCTAACAGCAGCTCCAGCAACTACCTGAGGACACACTGGGAAATTTAATGTATTAAAAAACCACTTTTAAATAATGGTCTATTTAATTGAGGCTAAATTGCAGCTGAATGCCTGTAGAAGTGCTTATGACATCTGCACTAATAGCAATTCAGTTCATGAGGATTAATATTATTCTAATACATGCCAAAGGAATTAATAAGTATTGGTACTTTAAAGATTTTCAAGTCATGTTTTGAGATGGTTTAGCTTTCTTATGTCCCTTCTCCTTCCTCTCAGTCCTCATGAAAGCTTGCTTGCAAAACTTATTAAAAAAAGAGATGTTTTCACAAATTGCATCCACTTGAATGATGTTGTTCTTATGCTACTTGTTATACCTGAAGATTGAAGGAACATTTCACTTCCTGCAACCACCAGAAAAAGGGATGGGCCTGGTACAAAAATAGCATCCCGTTAAGAAAACATGCCCAAAAAGGAAAAGGAGGTATGCACAATCACACCTCTCCACCGCCCATAAACAAGAACAAAACCTGAAATATCACCTGTCGGCCAAGCTTTGATTACAGCAGTTAAACAAACCCCAGAGTTTCACTCTTCTGTTCAGGTACAATTAGGGCTCCACACCCCCTTACCACTCTACTCCAGGGCATCTGGGGAACAGAGGGCTGGCAGGCAGTGGTGGCTGGGCAAGGACAGCAGCTCTGCCAGTCCTGCCCTTCTCCTGCTGAATGCCCCACGTGCCCTGACAAAGCTCAGAGGCAGCAAAAGCAACTGCAGAGCAACTGCAGAGCATCTTTGATGGCCCAGCCAAAGGAACTGCTTCCCACCACTCCTGACCAAAGCACCTTCCAGAGTGGCCAGTATTTCAGCTCTGCTGGCCACATGCTGGGCTGCAGGTGTCAGCTCACAGGCTCTCTGCTGTTATCAGCCTCAAGTGCTGTTTTTCAAGCAGTGACACACGAAGAGTCGTATCTAAAATCTCATTAAAATTTAACAGGATTTGGCGCCCTTAGCTTTCTGCTTCACAAGTGAAGTCTCCAGCTCAGCTAGTCAATGTTTTTATTTTCATATATCACATTGCTTCTCTCATGGTGCCACATGCTAGTAGAGTAATTCAGCAGCTGAAAACCAGCCTTTCATACCTTCCAGCATTCATCACCCTCCACATTCTTTCTTTGGTTAATTGCTAAAGATGGTTTCTTCTTTCCATCTTGTGTGTTTATTTGTGTGTCAGGAATAGCCTATCCTCAGAGCCCACTTTCTCCTCCAGCAACCTTTCCAACATCAAAACAATACTGAAGGGAGCTTAGGAGGAAAATGACAAACCATTATTGAATGTAAAACCTTGAGCTACATGAGAATATTTAGGGTCAATTTGGTATTTCTTAAAATGACCCTGGTTAGGTGACTGTGCTGGCAGGAATATTTGGGATTGGACAGTATCAAACTCACTACAGCCATGACCAAATCCTGTTGATCCTGACTCAGGGTTAGGTACTGAGAGAATCCCCTTCTCAGGGGTTCAGGGTTTCAGTCAGTAACACCTGAAGGGAACATAAGTATGTAAAAAAAAAAAATTACTGGATATAAAAACCCCAATGAAACAGAAACAAAGTCCTATGCCAAGTACAGAAAAACCTCCCCATGCCCAAAAACATTCATTCCCAACTTGGATGTACTGTAGTGAGTTGTCCCCTGTGCCAGCCACCGTGATATGGCAAGTACAGGTACAATTGTCAGAAAAGTGGAAAATGAGAAAATGCTGAGACATGTTCAGTGATGTCAAGACTGACATTTAGAGGCTATTTCATAGCCTGAGACAAGACAGAGATGATAATCTTTAAAACTAAACCAGAAAAAGTAACACTACAGCCACAGTGAGCCCTTTGACTCTCAGGGAACGTGGACCATCAGCTAAGATCTTGCTTTATAACTGAGAGCCAGCAGTCCAAATTCCAGCTGTGCCACCAGCTGCTAAAAACACCTGGAAAAGTCCCCCAAACCCACCTATAATTCTCCTTCCACTGACATGTTATCTCCAATATAATTTCACTAGGCATGCTCCTGTTTGCCCAATAAACAGCACGCCTGCTACTGTGGTGACAGAGACTAGAGGGAGATTTTAAAAGCAGGTGATAAATTATCCACCAAACAGATGTGGCATAAACATAGCCAATGGCATGAGGCAGTGTGAAATTTTTGGAGTTTTACTACAATGGGGCAACTCTCAAGTCAGCAGTGACCATCCTGCTTGTGAGTAATGTGCTATTGTCAGCCATGGCAATAAAAGCCAAAAAACCAGCACTTCTTAACAGCCAGCGTCATCACATTCCCCTTCTCCCTTGCTTCTTCCTGCAGGTAGGCTGATACATTGCACCTTCCTGGAAAAGATTGGTTAAAAACTCCTCAGGAGAAACTAATAAATAGAAGTGGTCCTGAAGGAGGCCTCAAATGAGACTGGCAGTACAATGATCACACAAAGCATTAGTGATGGAAGGCAGAGGCACCCCCAAGAATTGTGTCAACATTTAAGGCACTGCTGTAGACCTGGGGCTTTGGCCACCAATCCAGCTGTCCCACTGAGCAACTCCAGCAGTTCAAGAGAAAAATTTAGCTGTAATTGAAAAATAATTTATATTTTAAAAGTTATTCAATTCAGAAGCCTTGAGCTTCAGTTCTTTCTTTGGGTAATGCTCTTCCAGTCAAATTTATACCCTAAACCATTATGACAAAACACATTTAATTAACAACAAGAAGCACCAAAGCTTTCAAATTCTTTCCTCTCTCAGACCCTTTTGTTTCCTTTCATGTGGAGATTATAATTTAGCTGCTAAAAAGCACTTCTGTGACATATATGCACAACCAAGTCCCTTCCATTTCAGCTGGGGTGAGCAATGACTGCTAGCTAAGCAACCCATTGGAAGCAGGATCCTAAAAGCCAGATATCAGCAGGCTGAGGCATTGCACCCTAAAAACATGTAGGTCTTGTGCTGGTGGCAGATGTGTGTTGCAAGAACATATT